>CM076569.1:279506906-280100946 GCA_034641835.2 Pinus albicaulis
GAAGTGTCCCGAATTATTTAAAGAGGAAGAATATCAACCTCGCATAGATGGTTTAAGGTTGACCACCAACCAAAGGCATGCTCATTGGAATTTGTGTCTCTGGCTACAAATATGAATCTAGAATGGTAGGTTGTGGCTCAAGCTCACTTGAACTTCTGTGTCTCTAACTACAACTCTAAATCTGGAATGACAGGTTGTGGCTCAGGCCATCTTGAACTTATGTGTCTCTAGCTAACTCTCTGAATTTGGAATGATAGGTTGTGGCTCGGGTTCGATTGATGTGTCTTCAAAGATTGTAGATGACCATCATTTCCCCCTTGTAAGATACAAGGTGAGATGATGGAAAAAACTCAACTACAGGTCATTTTAATATTCTAGAATAAATTATGCCATATGACTAAAACATCTTCTTTGTTATTGATGCTTCCAAGATGAATCTTTGTTCTTGCAGGAGGCTTGTTTCTAAATAATGAGTGTTGTAACTGTTGTGGATGATTTTTTCACCCCCCTAGAGACAGCCTAGAGTTGCCATAGACCAGTGCCTAGGACATCTTAATATAGCAAGGAGCCCTTTTAGTTTGGGTTGTCAGTCCAAGAACTCGCTTACTATCTCTTGTTCTAAACAAGGAAATTAGTTTTGAATGGGACCAATCTCTCTCAGAAGCTAGTACAAAGACAAGAACAATGTAGGAACATCAAGTAAAACTCAAATACAAAGGCATCAGACAGTTAAGAGACCGCTTACTGTAAAGAGGGCCAGTTCAGATAATATATCACAGAAATTAAATATCAGATGATGAGTGCAGTGAGGAAACATAAGAAGATATTAGCTGGCATGAGACTGATACCCAGATACACAACATAACCACATAAGGGCGCACCAATTTACGAATCCTTATATGACAATGGCGTTTTAAAAGCACCCTCCTCAAGCAACTAATATAGCAGAAAATATGGAAAGAGTGAACATGGAACAGTATACCATGACTAGGCCTATTTAAAGCGCTTGACTAATTCCAGAAAGGGCACCACTTAAGATGAATCCTTACCGCAAACTAGTGAGCCACTCGCATTCTAGAACATGATACAAGAAGATAAATTGCATGAAATGAGATAATGTATTAACACGTAAGAGAAATTACATACTGTGAGATACCAAAGACCAGAATCCTCAATACAGTTATAACCCCTCCTCACTGAGACCCTACGGGCTCTGAAACTTCATACATAAATGTTACAAAATGTATACAAAAGTCTTCTCGCTGCACAGTTTGCTGATAGAAATCTGGAACCTCTACAATGTCTTCTTTTTCGGTCTTTATAGGAATGATGGAGAATTCTAGAGGAGGAGGTAGCTGAAACACAATTAATGACTCAATTTGAATAAAATGGCGGAAAACATTCGCGCCCACTCTATGAATGACTAACTATAAATGACTGTACTAGACAACCTGTCTATGGAAATAAATGCTGGGAGATAAAAACCTCCTTATATACAAGATAGAAATAATAAAATATATACAATGAGTTGCCTGCGGCTGAGGGAAAATCTGTTGCCGTAAGAGATTTGAAATAATCTGCATTTCTGTGCTGTACTCTCGGCCCTTGGCTTTAGATTTGAATCATGGATCTTTAATGCGGGGCGAATTTATCTGGAGGGTTCTGGGAATCCATATCTGTGTATTCTTTAATGGTGGTCATTTCACGCACCTGCCCCCAGCCTCTTTCATTAAATTTCACCCCAGGAAATCGTCTTTTATGGGCCCCGAACCTTGCAACAGAGGAAGCGAATGAAAACGTCCTTCTGTTATATCAAAACCTGCAAAACCCACAAAATATTAGAAAAACCGACACAAATGGAGGCGGGGATGATGGAGGTGAAGATGGAGACGACATCGTGGACATGGATAGGAGACTGAAACAGGCAGGGTGGTGGAAGGAAAATCATGAAGGTGTTGATAAATAGACGAGCTGTGGGTTTTATATGTAACACGGTCTGGACGAGATGAATAACAACAAACGCGAATAAAAACACATAGACGAACACAAATATATATATATATATATATATATATATATATATATATATAACGGGGGGAAATATCTCGGATGTACGGGGGTGAACACGTGGGAGTACGGGGGAAAAGCAGGAGGACGACGTGGCGGAGTCAACGGGTGGAAGTGGGTGAGAGCGACACAGTGGCGGGCCATAGGACAATGAAGACATATGTTAATGAGCGAGCATGAATGAACGGGGCAAAGGTTCATAACATAAACATTGAAATATGACACATAACCGGAACATATGAATGGTGGAGGAGGAACACGGCGCACACTTGGAAATTATGATGACACGACCGCAGGAGGTGGGACCCAATTTGGAAATCGCAATCGCAAAGCGGAGCGGGAAGACCGGGGTGGCACATTTCGGAAGTTCCGATTGCGATTGAGGGCAGGACTGCGATTGACTCAGGATCGTTCGATCTCAAAACAAGATCAACGGCTAAACTTGCATCGGAGGGCAATGAAACGGTGGGCCATGAGCACGATGAACTTAGATTAAAGTATATGCAACTTCAAAGAGCGACCACCCTTGGATAAAAGGCTCCTAGATCTAACGGTTCACGTGAATTCCGCTGCCCGGCGATTGTACTGACATTAACGCGCGGGGAAAGCGGTTTTGGGGCCGTACCAGAGACACACGGCACCCTTCTAATGGAATCGCTGACCTGATGGATAATACCGCCAGTCTGGGGTAAGCGGTGCGGGGGTTTACCACTGGTTTTCTGCGCGCGGGGCCCTCCATATGAAATGTTCACCGCTCCGTTGATTTGGACTTCGATCGGACGGCCGCCATTGCGCCCGATCGTTAAAAAAATAGGCCCCTTTTCGTTTTGACTTATGGTTTTCAGACTCGGGTCATATGGAAGCCAAAGCGGGAGGGAGTCAAACCCTTAGGGGCTCGGCCCGATATATTTAAATTTGGGTTTTTAACCATTGTAAAGCAGATTTTTGGGCAGAGATAGTAATATCAAGCAGGGTCATGAGATTTTAGGCCACGGCAGAGGTTCAAAATGGATTTGAATGAGGCAGCAGGGCAAAATTCACAGGCAGAGGTAAATATGTACAACAGTAACCACAATGAGTTTTCTAACCACAATTCTTGCACAGGTGAAGATAAAAAGAACGATATTTCATATGGCCAACTCGGTCATAGTTTTGGTATTTCATAATCTGTTGTTGCTGGTATGGAAGAGGAGCAAAATATAGAACAACTGAAGGTGAGATATCATGAATAAATATGGCATTTTGAAATTGAATGGGCTTGGAATTTTCCAGAATATGAAAAAAAAACTCCTTGTCATATCCAAGACCATTTCCGTGCTTTTTATGAACAAGATCTTCCCAAGGTTTGGTGATGGGCTTGGGAAGTGCAGGATGGATTTTTGCTTCTGCATTAAACCTGCTCTTGTATTGGGCTCATTGATCTGAACAGTTTGTTGTTGTTGATGGGAGTTTTGTCTCAATGTTCTGAATAGAAACATATTTAGAATGATGGCTCTTTTGTTGAAGCTCATCTTTCTGTAGTTGTGACTCAAGCTGCAAAAATTCAATCTTTTCTTGTGCATCTTGTAGACAAACCTTAATATTAGACAAGGTGTCCCTATTGATTTTAATTTTGTATCCATGAGTAGATACGCTTAGAATTCTTAATAACTCTAACAAAGGTTCAATAGGAGGCATTTAAACTTCAAAAATTTCTTGCTAACCCCACACTTCAACAATCAACGAATCACAAAATAATGAGGAATCTAAATACTAACTCGCTATGTCCACATCTTCAAATGTACCTCATACATAATATCGCTACAAAAACTCTAATACTCAACCAACATAAACCCCTACCAATAGTAGTTTCAACAACAGGAAATGCACAACCAGGAGCACCAGTAGCGGAAAAGGCAGTAGAGACAAAGACTATTATATTCTATTTAAGCAGCAGTGGAGGCGAAGGCAACATCAGCTAGTTGCAGTTGTTCCAGTTCCAATTGATCTAGTCAAATCATATTATATAGGACCCAGTTTCTCCATATCCAAAGGTTCAACATGCTCAATCCAAAAAATATTACTCTAGGTAGGTTTTCCTTAAAGCTAAACCATATGTTTTTGTTCAAAATAGTTTTTTTCTCTTCTAAGCCATATGATCTCAATGAGAAGCAGAGTTAAAAATAGAGTAGAAATGAAACTTAAATATACAGAGACAACACAAGAACAACACCAAAGGCACATTGATTTTAAATTTATGATATATTTTCTTGTTGTTTCCACTTCCGTTACAATAATATATCAAGTATTCTTCATTCTTTAGTTCCATGATGTTCCTGATCCCCTCTCGGGCATCTCGGGTGGTAATCCCACAGAGGTGGGCAAGGCTGGTGACCCTTACCGCTTATAAAACTCCTGGAATAAATTATTATGTCGCCAAATATGGGAGTTTGTACCTCACCTTCTCCCAATTTAATGTCACACAATTACGATCGAGGTTTTTTATCTTATGCCCTCTCTGTCTATTACGATTCTACGACAATATCTCACGCAATAAATTTTGTTCATTTTTCACGAGTTTTCTCACTGATAACCGTCTGATACGTAGCTGAAAACACTAAAATATGTTTCAATATGAAATAATTGTAGAGAGAATACATATAGTACATTTGAGAAAATCGAAGACTCGTTAAATTTACTTTCGTAAATTATGTTGGTACCTTTATCATATGACCATGAAAGAAAATTTTGGGGAGGGAAATTGATATATATCACAAAATTAACTAAACTAAATCCTCAAACATTTCCTGATACAAACAATTTATCTCAATAATTCCATAGTTCGGGCTAAACAATTGGATTTCAGCTCGATAAACCTTCAAGAGTTCGAAACTTCGTAAATAAGACCACAAATGATCGACAAAAAGGAAAATACCAGATCATAAATCTCTACAATAATTCTTTGAAAATAGAATATTCGCCACTACAAAAGCGAATTTATCAAGAATGAATAACATCTCCAATATTTAAGCCCGACAACCTCCAAATACTTCCCTGACTAAAACATTTTTTTCAAGCCTACAAAGTTGAGGCTAAACCAAATGATTTAAGTCCATACGAACATCGAAGATAAGGAGTTATAGCTAAATATCAGAGGTCTATCATAGAAAATAAATAATACCGAGGAGGAGGTTGATCGTGGTATCTTTACAAATAAATGGGAAGAAATTTGAATGGACTGGGGTGTGTGTAGCTAGTTTTCAGCAGTTGAATCATTTTCTTACAATGCTAAAGTTCTCAAGGCTGTAGATCCTGATAAGGAGTGCAAGAAAGTACTTTTTGAAGTCTTGATTCATGAAATACAAGTGGTATTCTATGAGTCAAGGAAGTTGAATGAGCACAATAAGAACTATGTGACTCATAATCGTGATTTTGTAGCTATTATTTACAAATTGAAGATATGGAGATATTATATCCTTGGTAGGAAGTTTATTATGATGAGTGATCATAGTGGACTAGGCACTTGTATAACCAATCTAATCTGAATGCTAGACAAGCAAGCTAGTTGGCTACTCTCACTGAGTTTAATTTCAAGATGATTTACATTAAGGCCAAGGAGAACATGGTTGAAAATGATCATAGTAGGAGAGTGTAGGAGAATTATATTTATGTTGTGAGCATGTATAGGAAATATTTACAGGAGTGGATCTCACATTAAGGGAAACATGATAACAAGTACCAATCGCTGAAGGGAATATTACAGCGGTAGGGTGAAGGTGATATGGATGAGGAGTATCACTTCATGAAAGATGTCTTGGTCAAATTCATGAATAGGATTTATGTGCTAGATAAAAGTGAGTTTAAGTAGCTTATCTTGAGGGAGTTTCATGTCAAGCCATATTCAGGCCATCCAGGATATGAGAATACTTTGAAAGTTGCTAAGAAGTTCTACTATTGGCCCGTGAAGAAAGAGGAAGTTGAGTTTGTTGCCAGATGTTTGGACTGTGGGATGGTAAAAACTCCGTATAAGCACCCATATGGTTTTTCTCATCCTATTCTAACTCTAGAATAGAAATTGGAGGTCATTTCCATTGAGTTCATTACAAGTTTTCAAAGGACATCGAGAAAACATGAATCCATCATAGTTGTAGTTGGTAGGTTAAGGTAGCTCACTTCGTTGCATTGAAGTATACAAATTCATCTATTGAGGTAGATGAGGTTTTCATCAATGAGATAATGAGATTGCATTTTGTTCCCAAGAATATCATATCATATAGAGATGCCAAGTTCACTTCAGGTTTTGGATTTTTTTTCGGTCTTTGGGGGCAGAGTTAACATTTTTTATGGCTTATGATCCACATAAATATGGAAAGATAAAGAGGGCCAATAGGATTCTTGATGATACATTGAGGATGTATGCAATGCATCAACAGAGGAAGTGGGAGGATTATCTTCTACTGGTAGAGTTTATACATAATAATGGGTATAAAGAATCATGAGGATGGGTCCATTTGAGGCTATATATGGGCAGAGTTGTAATACTCCTACCAGCTGGAGTAATCCAATGAATAGGGTACTTATTGGACTAGATATGTTGGTTGAGATAGAATAAGAGATGTAGGTCATCATAAGAAATTTGAAGGAAGTACAAGGTGGATAGAAGAGTTATGAAAATTAGGATAGAGAATCCAGTGACTTTCAAGTTGGGGAGCATGTGTTCTTGAACATCACGCACAAGAGGATATCCTTGAGAATTGGGCCATGTACTAAGCTGGCACATTGGTATTGTGGGACTTTTCAGATCCCTAAGAGGATTATACCAATGTACTATATACTTGCATTGTTGTCGACAATGAAAGTCCATTATGTTTTCCATGTTTCATTGCTTAAGATATATGTGTAGGATGTTGACCATGTGATTGATCAGTATTTATTGCATCTGGAACAAGAGGGATAATTCCAACCAAATCCACTGTGCATTCTACAAAATAAACAATGCATGCTCCAAAATTGAGCAATAGAGCAATTTAAATTGTAATGGAAGAAATTAGGGCCCGATCAAGCTACATGGGAGATTATTAAACACACATGAACTTTATATCCTTCATTATTTTCTTGTTGAAGCAAGTGAGTTTTTGAGTGTGTGTGTGTGTGTGTGTGTGTGTGTGTGTGTGTGTATATATGGTTTTTGTTGTAAATACTGCAATGAGCTATACTATAAGCTCCAATAAGCAATATGTTTGTTTTTTCCCCAACAGGATGTTGTTGTAAATACTGTATCGAGCAATGTTATAAGTCTCCATAGGAAATATGTTTTTTTTGGTGGTTTGTTGATCATAGGTGTCATAGAACACTGTGACGGTGTTCCCTTAAGGGGGAGGGGTTTGTACAAACCCCAGGTCAAATTTTCATGTAATAACAGATATTAAAGAAAAAATAATAAGACCAAGGTCATGGGACAAGTGTTCCAAGCTAAATGGAAGGTAAAATTTATAGTGGGCATAAATTATGGTTTATTAGTGGATATGGAAATTGGAAAAGGCATTGTCAAAGGGCTATGGTTTGTTTTTGAGACATATTATCCGCAGGTGGAATGCCCACTAAGAGGTTTTCCAGGTTGGTTCTAACCAATGGTACACGCCCACTGAGGAGGATATATATTTCATTACAGGGCTATCGAGGAGAGGGGTCAATTTTCCCTCATTCCCAGAGGTTCTAGCTGGCTGTGTAGCTGGAGTTCAATTATGTATTGTTGCATTTGGTAGTGAGGTGTAGTGTTTCTCACTTCTCGTTTCAACCGTTTCACACAACACCAGTGACGAGCAACGCATTAGTTTCTTGCTTATATATTATGTTGATTCTTTAGTACAGGAGCCACGACTTGTCAGGTGGTCTACCATTTTTTTTCGGTAGTTCTGTATGGCCTTAGATAGATGTAGTGGTCATGCAAAAGCGAGGGGCAACTTCCCTTTTGCTTTAGAGATTTTTTGTTTATTTTTTGAGAGGTTTCTAGAGATGAGACATACTTTTTTTCAGCAACCTCGTAAGCCAATGTTCGAGGCATAGAAGCAAATGTGGGGGAATATGATGCCTAAGAGGGGTGAGACTGTGTTTCTAGCGAGGATATTGCATGACGGAATAGAGTGCTGATGAGTTGCATCCCTTCATTATGGTCCCCCGTCCTTATGCTGGATTGGATTGGCGAGGGTGTCCCAAGATCCTCTTCACAACTGATGAGCCGCCGGATGATAGAGGTAATATTACTGCTTTATTTAAATTTATTCTAGCATGTTCTTTAACTTGTTTTTATTAAATTTTGTAATGAAATTGTCTAATTTATATTGTTGTGTACTTGTATATATTTTTCAGACATTGGGTCTTTTGATGCCGAGTACATGCCGACACCACCACATGATCCAGGTGTGGAACCTGATGACAATCTAGGCATGCCAGATGTTGAGGATCACCAGGAGGCCGGTGCAGAGAGACCTGCTCCTACTGGTGCGCCGGTACCGCCTTTTTCTAGGCGCAATCGACTTGATACTAGATACAAGATGGAGTTTGGCGACCAACTCATTGCATTTATTATTGAGGCAGGCATCAGGCCCACTCATATGAGAGACATACAGTCTAATGGTAGGTTGTTACATATGTAGAGAGGCCTGTTGCGTGACATGTACAGGACGATGTGGCATTTCGTAGGAGCGATGACCTTAGTTACACAGCTGAGGAGGACCGTTTCACATTATAGGCGTCGTCGAGACACAACATGTTATCGACAGACAGCGAAAAGCGACTCATCATATCATGATCATTCACCTTACGTCGCGCCAAGTGAGCAGCCGCCACTAGCATCTAGCATCAGTCATCTTGGAGATGAGGTTGGACCATCGGCGATGTCTAGTTAGCAACCTGCAGCATCCAATAGTACTCATGATCATGAGCAGGCTGGACCATCGACTGTCGAGGCTTCACCATTGACTAAGCATGCCTCGACTAGTACTGCTATTGATGTTGTACCACCATTTGATCCATGAAATTTATATTACAGTTTTCTATTTTTAACATTATTCAGTTATATATATATATATATATATATATATATATATATATATATATATATATGGTTCATGTATTTTATGTTCATGTTGCAGTTGTACTTAATTTACATGTTGGTGATCGTCATGATGTGTATATTGTTAGGTCATGTTAGCTGATATGTTCATTTAATTTGCAACTTGAAGATATATGGGTATGTGATAGCATGAGTTATTTGAAATTAGATGTATATTTGATTGTGTTGTGATGACGTTATACAATGCTAATTGTGTTTTGTTAGATAATCATGATCACGATGATGTTAGCGAATTTGAATTTGTTTTTTAGTCGAATATGATGTTTGTACGATGGTTATCATGGTCATGATGTTTATTGATTAATTTAATATTAAATGACCATGATATTTATTAAATATAATGTCGTGATTTTAATTGAAATTGAAATTTTAATTGTATGTAAAATTGTAAATTTGTATTTGTATTTGTAATTATAATTTTAACAATAAATGTATGTAAAATATTTAATGTAAAATTGTAATTTATAATTGTAATATTTATTTTATTGTGAAACGACTGTAATTGTAACTTTAGTTGTAATTGTATATATGAAAAATTGTAAAATTGTAATTCTAATTCTAATTATAATTCTAATTGTATGTAAAATATTTGTACTAATTTAATTATATTACTGTGAAATGACTGTAATTGTAAAATTTTAATTTTAATGGTAATTGTATGTAAAAATCTAAAAGTGTAATTGTAATTCTAATCGTAATTGTATGTGAAATTGTAAAATTGTAATCGTAATTGTAATTGTAACTGTAATTCTAATTCTAATTCTAATTCTAGTTGTATGTAAAATATTCATAAAATTTTAGTTGTATTAACGTGAAAATTTTAATTATATTAATGTGAAATGATTTTATGAAAATTTTTAAATTTGTAAATTTGTAATTAATTGTAAAAT
This sequence comes from Pinus albicaulis, assembly GCA_034641835.2. Taxonomy (NCBI): domain Eukaryota; kingdom Viridiplantae; phylum Streptophyta; class Pinopsida; order Pinales; family Pinaceae; genus Pinus; species Pinus albicaulis. Next base: position 279,516,978 of record CM076569.1, read on the forward strand.
AATAAATCTTGAATAATATGAATTTTTGTAACATAATAAAATTTAGAAAATAATTCAAATAAATTCATTTACTTTAGAATTATCATTATTTTACTATGATCTTACATACCAAAAAAAAATAACTTTATACAATATGCCATTTCTAGCCGAGATTTCTGGCTTTTCGTCCGGTGCGCTTATAATCATAACCTGCACTGGTACTAAGACGCACCGGTGCTTCACAACTCTTTTACACTGCTACGTCATAAAACACCATTCCAAAACATAAACCGCGATCTTACGAACCGTACCAGTGCGCCTATAAAACCCCGCACACCAGAGCAACAAAGTGTTTGAATCGCGGGCAAGAATTTTTCTGAGGAGATGAGGGTTTGAAAAGACGTGATTTTGAATTTCGAATAAGAAGTTTATAGTAGAGAAAATTAATGATTCAAACAAAAATATGGACAAATACGCTAACAGGGATGTAGACATCTATAGAGATCGACGGAGTACAAAAGGAGAAAAGGTTTATGAAAAATATGAGAAGCACATGAGAGAGATCAATTGAATCTCTTGAACGAGCTAAGAAATCACATGAAGGTAACGATTCTCATTCTTACAAGGATGGCAGGGAAATATTGGATAGTAGAGAAAGATCAATCGAGGCAGTCGATAAAGCCAAGAGGCACCATGAAGGGAAGGATTGTCATTCCCTTAAGGACAGCAAAGAAAGATCAATTGATGTTGTTGATCAGGCTGGTAGGTCCCATGAAGGGAAATATTCTCCAGAATGCATTTAAAAGAAGCTGGGAGTATTTTCCGAGCTTTGGTTGGCTTACATAAACTTTTACCGACAAAGTTGATGTCGCATAAAATCACATCTTCGGCTTTCAATTGAACCTGAATGGCATCTCTAACTTGTCTGAGCTATGGTCCTGTGGATAATGAGGAATATCACATGGAAGGTACCCAAAAATCCAAATTTTTCAAAGTATAGGTGAATTAGCACTTATCAAAGAACCAAATTCCGAACAAAATGCGAACGGGATACACTTAAGGATTCCCTGGTTCCATTTGTTATTGAAAATGATGCTCTCTCTCAATGAAACCAGTAACAAGTCTACTTGTATTATAAATTGAAATCCAGTGACCATTTCTGTGGGAAGAAAAGCATAGATACTTTCAGCTATGATATTTCCACCTGCAAATCGGTTTCCCATTGTAAAAGCTAATGTAATAGCCCATTTTGTTGTGTCTTTCCTCTTCACAGCGCTATACTCATTTTCTATAGGAATCCATTGCCTCCACATGTAATAATTGCATCATCTAGTCGAAAATCAGTCTTCTTCTGCTAAGAAATGCAGAATGAAGGACTTGTTGTCATTGCTCCCAAAATATTCAAGGTCATTTTCTCGTAAAACAGATATTGTATAAATTTTTTTAAGATCAAGATAGAAAGCACAAAGGAGAAAAGAGGAAATTGGATGCCAAGATGGAGGAGGAACTTACAAATGAGAAAGCAGATCATGGGTCAGCAAGAAAATCATGGGGCACCTTTTCTTGTTGCAGGTTATGGAATGGTTCAAGTTTGTTTTTCTGAAAGAAGAAGAGGTGTATTTTTGAAAAGAAATGGCCCAAAGATTTTCACAACAAAATGTACATTTCCAACATGTCTAATTTTGGTGTACACACATAAAAGTAATTTCGGTGCCTCAATCGCGAATCAGTGCTAATGTATAGATAACTGCACCAGTGCGTTCTAGTTACTACGCACCGATGTGTTTTAGTTACTATGCACCGGTTTCGTGTTACCAATGGTGCACCGGTGCGGTTCTATTAAGTGACACACTGCTGACAAATAAACGCAAATAAAAAAGCACAACTCTATTTTCTTTAAGTGAAAAAAAACGGCAAATTGAAAAATGGAAGGAAAAATATTTTCAAAAATCTAATTTCATAAAAAAATTCTTTAAATACTAAACACTTTTCATTATTTCACTATTTTTTCTAAAATTTTCAGCCAAATATTTGCAGGAGACATACCTGGAGCAAGGGAGCATGAGAGCATTGTGGAGCAGCGAAATACGTTTGAACAGAAGTATTCAAAAAATCAGAATCCAAACCTCTAGTGATTCAAACACTATAGCATAGAATTTCAAACAATCTCGTGATTAAATTTGATTATTTTTTTTACTTTTTCTGCATTTTTATCCATTTTTACCCTAAACCCTTCAAATTTTGTTTGCCCTTTCCTCTCCCTATTTCTGTGATTTCAAAATTAGGGCTTTTCATTTTAGATTGACATCCAACCCATGGGACCACTTGCATACTCGAATCCTAATCCATGTCAGCCCTTGTGTGAATTTTTTTAAAAAATGGATTTTGTTTATCGGTACGCCCTGCGTAACTGAGCGCACTGTGCGCTGTATTATACAACACATTGCACAACTACTGTGTAATAAAAAATTTAGAAACATTTTTTTAAATGAGTGCACCATATCTAAAATAGGGCACCGGTGCTCTATGTTACGATGATAGCACCGTATGGTCTATTACACTATTTTTGTGGTGCGTTTATAATACCCCCATGTACCGTACAGTCTATTATACTATGTGTGCAATGCATTTATAATACCCCCACGCACCGACGTTGGTGTGTACATCATGAAAGGCACACTGATTTCTTGAGATTTATTTTTTACCTGAAAATTTGATAATTTATTTATAAATATTTTAATGAATGATATGGTACAGGTTTGAGAATGATAAAGAAATTGCTGACAAGAGATCAAGTAACAAAAATATTGATAACACATCAAGAAAAGAAAAAAAGACAAGTTATTTGTAAATTCTTTACAAAAAGTATCATTTTTGAACTATATGTAAGTTTAACTAATATGTATTGTTTACTATGTATCATGCAGAGCCACGAAATGACGAAGCTCAATAATATTATTTCTGATTTGGGACCAGAAGAGCTTAAGAGCTTGATGGAAAAATTGCAAAAGGATGAATCAGGTGAATGAAAAAATACTATCGATCCAATATGAGTTTCTTTTTTTAATTTTCGTTGATAATGTACTTAAAATTATTAGATAGCATGTGTCAAACAATCTTATCACATATGTTTAATGTTATACAGGGACCAACAACTTAGAAAAGGAAAGTTTTTCTAAGAAAGGAAAAACAATTGAACATGCAAATGAAAAATGAATTGCTCCTTAGCTCATGTGGAGTAGTGCTGGAGGTTAAGGAATTGAGGAAAAACTTTTAAAAAAATTTGCGGGGTCTAGTGGAATGAACGTATAGATGTTCTTGCCACGTACAATAAAAAAACCAATCCAATGATTCCAAGAACCAAATTTGATCTAAACTACAGGAAGAGATTCCAAAGAATTGGTCAATGAGACATGTCAGACTTTTAATAGCAAAAACGTAAAACAACAAAAAATAAGGAATGAAAAAGTAATATTCTTTTAAATGTTTGTCTATAATTATTTATAAATATCACTTCTATTATATTTAATTTTCATATATCAATATAAAAATTAAATAGTTTATTGTCATGTTACATTTTGAGGAAGATTATGAAAATCTCAAAATATGAACGAGATGATATCAGAAATATGCGATTAGGAATGTCCAAAAAGGTGTACAAGGAGATTGTCAAAGAAATGGACAAAATTGCATCACAAGAGGAGCCATCTCCAAAACAACGTGCTTCAAATGTAATATGTAATCATTGAATTTTTCGATCCTTAGGTACAATAAATAAACAATTTAGCATCAAATATTAATTTTCAAGAATTTTTTGCAGAAAAGAAAAGAAAATGGAACCCATTCAACACATAAAACAAGACGACAAGGAAGAAAAGGGTTGATATCTAAGGTTTTGAGTAATTGTTACTTCCTTATAACAATTTAACTAGATTTCATTTTTGTATTTTTTAAGATGTTTTAGAAAAATCGTCATTGAATGTCTTCAAACAGGTGCTAACATACAAAGAATAACCATCACACAAATTGATTGAAATTGGGTTAAATATGGGTTATGAGTATATGTTGGCATATAAAAAATTAATTGTGGAATTTGTAAGCATCTATCAATCTTGTTTTACTTAGATCTATCTATAATTACTAGAACAAAAAAATATTTTATATTAAATATATGATTTTTTATTGGGTATAAAACTTGTAGGAAAGAAAGTATGGAACTGCACCAACAGATGAAATTTTGAAAGATGGCATGGTACATGGTTTTGAAAGAATTTGTATAGTTTATCAGTCAATTGTTGCTATGGTACGCCATTTTTATTTTCGATTTACATTGATCTATGTTATTTAATATTTCAATTTTCATTATTGTCACCAATGTATATACACTCATTTCAGTTTATTTTTATGTTTGTAGATGGAAGGTGAAGAAGAAGAAAACAATCAACACCGTGAACAAAAAATTCATGAAAATAACCTATCATGGAAGTAGCTCTAGTAGTGTCAGCAGTTCAAGCGAAGAATGATGATCACTTTGTTTGGATATCAAAGCAAAGCATTGTATTTTTTGATATATTTTTCTGTGAAATCAGACATTTTCTTTAATGTAATGGACATAGTGTCCTAATTGAAAGGAAAAGGGATACCAATAATTGTCCCATTTTGTATGAAAAAGATAGTCTTATTCATATATATATAATAAAATATGTTTCAATTTATTCTATTGTGTTCTCCATTGTCGCTATTCCGTTCTCCATTTCCGTTCTTAAATGCATTAATAAAAATTTAATTCATATGAATATTGTTATAAGATATATATGTGTCGACTTTTGATGAATAATAAATTTTAAAAAAACACAACAATTATGATATGATATGACAAATTAATCCAAACATCACATTCAGATGCATTAATAAAAAAATAATTAATATGAATATTGTTATAAGATGTGTCGACTTTTGATGAATAATGAATTTAAAAAAATCACAACAATTTCACTGTCATAGGTTGATGTTTCTAAAAAATACAAAATGAACACTAGGGTGTTTGTATGCTGCAGCGCACCGGTTTGTTTCTATGACCTATGGGCACCGCAAAAATACCAAAACCAATTAAAAATAACGTTGTGTTTGTGCGAAATTGCGCACCGGTGCTTTTATGTGAGACTACGTGCCGGTGCATTTGTAGGACATACGGGCACCACATAAATACCAATACCAATTATAAATATTGATGCATTTGTATGATATGGTGCACCGATGCATTTCTATAAGTATACGTACTAGTGTGTTGAGATGACCTATGGGCACCGCGCAAATCCCAAGACCAATTGGTACGGCCCCGTGCGTTGTATCACCAACATTGCGCTCGTTGTGGTTTTATACCTTGACGACTCTGTGCAGAAACTTTGACCACTCGGGGCCACCGTCTAGATGACACGCACCAGTGTGTTGAAACCTTAGTAGCGTACCGAATAAAAAAACATCTGTAATGACCTCCGGCCACCCAGATTTTTTAGTTGTGTTGAATTTCTGTTAAAAGCTCCGCCAAAACCTCCATAACCATAAACGGATGTTGTATAAAATGTTTTTTTGACAATTTTGGCCAATTTTATGACACTAAAAATGTTGTGTAACCAGCTCCAAAAATAGAAGAAAAGAGATCTCAACGCCTTAGAAATGAGCCACTTCGAGGGGGCAACCTCCAATACATTACATAAATGAACAATTCTTGGATGATACAAATGAACAAAACCTCCTTCTATATATAGGAGTCCATGGGGCCACAATATAATCCTAGTGGGGCCATAATGTAATCCTAGCCGACCTAACAATAATAATGTAAGGGCACAATAATAACAATATGGGGGTTACAGGGGTACAACAATAACAATAAGTGGGGCTACACTAACATAATAAGGGACTACACTATTAATATAGGGACTTAACATGCCTCTCTCCTTCAAACAAGTGTTGTCCTCAACGCTTGATTATTTCTTGATGCTTCTGTATAAAATTCTCATCCTCCCATGTGGAATCTTCTACAGGAAAGTTCTTCCACTTGCTGAGATACTCTGAAATTGATCGTACTTGTCGAGTTCTTGTTTTTGTGACTGCTTCATAACTTATTTCGATGTGATGTTGATCTTCCTGTTGTTTCATTAGATTCTGCACCAAAGTTGGGTTATCCTTTGAGAGTTGGAGAACTTGTTGTTGATGCTCGATGTGATCTTTCACTAATTTATCATCCATATTTGCTATTATTTGATCCTTCAAACCATCCAACTTAGCCTCCATTTCTGCTTTTAAACCATCTATTTCATCTTCAATTGCTCTTCGTAAGATCGAAACTTGTTGCACTTGGTACCGTAATTTTGATATCTCATATTGCAACTCTTCCTCTTCATGCGTCATAGTATAGATTTTTGAGGGATTAATGGGTATGGAATTATTTTTAGGAGGCATTTCAGAACCCAATACTGAAATATATACTCAATAGGCCCTTGGAATCATTCAAACTGATTTTTCAAACAAGATTTATGCAATTCGGAAAACAAAATACACACCTTTTTCTTGCTTTGAGGAGCTCGATATTGAAATTGAATTATATCTGTAATTGAAAATATTCAATATTTGAAATTTAGCCCTGTAGTAGCCCTCTGAAGCTTCTTTAAAATTCCACAGGTCTGATCTAATTTGGATTCCCCAAGACAAAGTTGTGTCCAATCTCCCACAATGACCTAATTCTGGACTAGTTCCGTAGAGAAAACTTGTAGGACTTTCCACGTGTCACTGATTCATTTTTTGTCTCTGAAATTGATAGCCAAGAAACCCCAGTCCGTGTACTTGCAACCAATTTTAACGGCACTCAAATCCACTGCCCAGAGAGAGAGTTATTGAACTTTTCCCACGATCACCTCTTTGAGATGAAATTCAGGAGCCTGAAAAAGCACTACCTTCCACAGATCATATCTCCAAAAATATTGCGAACCAAGCTCTGAAATTTTTTAACGAATTTCCTCAGGATTTCAGCTTCGCACCATATGAATTTCAGACTCTGAAACTTCGTACAAAAAAATTTATAGCGCAATTTCCACGATGACCTGTTTATGAGCCTGAAAAAATACCTAACTTCCACAGATGATATCTCCTCAAATATTGCGAACCAAGATCTGAAATTTTTAGAAAACCTTCCTCAAGATTTCAGCTTCGTACCCTAAAAATTTCAGCTTCTGAAGCTTCGTAGAAAAAAAGTTATAGCGAAAATGCCACGATGACCTGTTTGGAGCAGCGAAACCCTAGAATCCCAAAGCTCCGATACCAAATGTTGTGTAACCAGCTCCAAAGAGAGAAGAAAAGAGATATTCACGCCTTAGAAATGAGCCACTTCGAGGGGGCAACCTCCAATACATTACATGAATGAAGAATTCTTGGATGATACAAATGAACAAAACCTCCTTCTATATATAGGAGTCCATGGGGCCACAATATAATCCTAGTGGGGCCACAATGTAATCCTAGCCGACCTAACAATAATAATGTAAGGGCACAATAATAACAATATGGCGGTTACAGGGGTACAATAACAATAAGGGGGGCTACACTAACATAATAAGGGGCTACACTATTAATATAGGGGCTTAACAAAAAACCTCCTTCATAACCTCTGCTAGAGTGTCTTTTCCTTGTAGTGTAAACCCTTCTCATGCATTTAGAGAAAGTTCTAGAAATGTTTCAAAAACAATTGCAAATCATGCACTTCTGTAAGTTTTTGAATGGCTTGGTGAATTAATGGAATGAAGTATATTATCTTTTGACATTAAATTTGTTTAACTGATGTTGCACTATTGTACTATTTGGATTTATTTAACGTGAAGAGGAGCAGAACACCACTGTCAGTTTGAATGAGTAGAACTTTGTATATATGGTATATTTACATGTTCTATTAAGTTTTTCTTCTTGAATTGACAATCATATTTTTATCTATATTATAAATGAAATTTTTTATCATAAGTTAATTTTAAATGCACTTCTGTACTGATATTTGTTTATGGTTATTTATCTCATATATGATCAAACTTATAAATGTGACATATATTTCACAATCATTTTGATTAAACTATTTTGCCAAAAGATTTACTTTTACACAACTTTAATCTCTTTCAACTTTTGAATAATCTTTATTACCAATTGTTGAAGGATATGTTTTTTGATCACGTGAAGGAATGAACACTCTTGGGTATATAGTAGAATAGATATGGATTCAATGTGTATGATAGATTAAATCATTTCCCATTTGCATGTTATAAAAAAAACACACCCTCATCATCCTTATTGGGAAACTGGTCCCTTTACCCCCATTTGGAGCCACTACACCAAACAGAAAAGGAATCTCTCTAAGGTCCAGACTGGGTGGTTTTCCCCCATGTTGTTGCAATGGAATTCTGAGGCTTCAACACCACCGCAGAAAATATAGTAGGGCAATTTTTCAGTCCAAAAGGCACAATTGAGTATTGATATGAGCCCCATTCTATATCAAATGTCGTCTTATGATGATGTTTAGGCGCAATCCTAATCTCATGATATCTTGAGAATCCATTTGTAACTGAGTAAGCTTCTTGTCCTCCTAAATTTTCCAGCACTTCATTTTTGAAAGGGGTAGGGAGGGGATCATGTAGACATTAATCATTCAACATTCTCAGATCAATGCACATCCTCATTTCTCCTTGAGTCTTATTCTCTTGAACCACCATAGGGCTCAACCATTATAGTTCTTCTACATATTCAATAACTCATGTTGCTTTCATATTATCAATTTCTACTTTCACTTTCTCCTTATACTTCGGGTTGTGTCTGAAAGGTCTCTGTTTGACTATATTTTCATTAGGATTAAGAGGATTATTCATGACTCCTATATATCCTATTATTCCCTTAATTTCTAAAAACTTACTAGGAAACACTTCTTGATATTAATGAATTAAATTTGTAACTTTACTAATTATTTCTTCATCCTAGTAGTCTCCCATTATTGCAAACTTGGGTTCCTTCTCTGATCCCAAGCTTACCTTCTTGGCATTCAATCATTTCGTTATGTATGGTATCTCTATCTCAGGTCTAGTGAATTTGCAATATCCTTCTGACTCTACTATGTTGATTTTGCGAGGATATTCTTATTCTCAGGTATGCAAAAATTTTATAGAATTCCATTGCATGTTCTATCTATGCAACACAATCATATTAATGCCATGTCAGTGAGGTGACATTCTAAAATATCTTCTTCTTGACTTCCTAAAGGGACTGGTCCATGTATGTGAAATCATCTTCAAAGATGAATGTTAACATAAATCCATCAACATTTTCTGCCAATTCTCGGTACCATGTCCAAGCTTTGTTTCTAGGTATCGATTCTTAGGGATTGTCTCCAATGTATGAATGAAACTATGTAACCATTCTTGTTGTGGAATATCCTTCCATGTTGAAGTACATTGTTGGATATCGTTCCTAGGAGTTGTTTGACCATCATATTTTATCTCCATTTCCGTTTCTATCTGTCTAAACATTATCCACATAAGTCCTCAACATTCCTGCCAACCTCCTATATTATTGTTGTGTGCATCCCACTATCTAGTAGGGCTAGATTTCATGGCCTTATCAAAGGCTAACATTTTTTTATTTTCGGGAACTTATTCTTCATAATCACTAAAAAAAGTTTTTTACATCACCTAAGCCATCATAAGAAGGTAGGTCACATATCTCAGATATCATACAACAAAGTGATCTGGTAACTCTTAAACAATGACTTGTGGATACTTCATGCAGCCTATTCTGCCAATTGTCCAGTTCTTCTTATGAGTTCGAAGTGCATGAAGTAGCATGCTCCAAAATCAACTTGCCTTCTATAGTAGGGTTAACAAATTCTTGTTCCTTCGTTTTAATTTGATAAATATTATCTAGTATGATATGTAGTATTATTCTTTGACTGGTTCTGTGCATCTTGCTCCTACCGATGGATCCAAAGGAAAAAATAATCTCATATTGTTTCCTTGAAATATAATATTTCTCTTCTTCATATTAATTATGGAAATATTTTCAAATTCCAAGTCAAGTCCAAGAAATGCACGATAAGGATTACTGTCATAAAAAATCTCTATTCCGTCAAAATCAACGCTAGTTTGCACTTCTTCAATATTATTTATGACACCTTCTAGTCTTCCCATAACGAAGCCATTTTGTTGATTTTACATCATTAGCTAAATAGGTGACCATTGTAGCTTCGACTTACCCATAAATTCCCATTTTTTCTTCATCATGAAATTTGCATTAGATACTAGATCCAGAATAACTTTATCCATTTCATATTCTACTATCTGCACATTGAGGGTCATTTCTCTTCCAATTCTCTTTTGTCGATGAAATTTATTGATTGTGTGCATCTCACTTCGTGACGTTTCTTTTGATGCACAAGAGTCTATCAAATATTGCAACACTTCTACATCCCTTTCATCCCTTAACAATTTAATGTAATATTGTAGAAAATACCTTAGTATACTTGCTTGAATTTTTGGATCTTGGTATTTTGTGAGAGCTTGACCCTCTATCAGACCGTGATTATGCATCGAAGTTGATGACTCATATCAATTAATTTTTTAGTCATGATTTTGTTGTGCAGTAGAGTTCGAAGCTCTGACATTGATAAAAATTCACTTTGCTTCGATAAAAAAAAAAAAAAAAAAAAAAAAATCTTTCTGAATACAAAAAAAAGAGCTTTCTCAAAATTCTTTCTAACCCATTCACCTTCAAATTCCTTCTTTTCATTCGCCTTATCACTACCAGTCGCATCTCCACTTCTAATGACGATATTTACTTGAGGATTATTGGTTCTCCTTTCAAAAGTCATTATTTGAATATTCTGTGTCGATTGTTGATTCCCTTTTTCTTGCCTCTTCGCGATAAGTACATGGGATTCTTCAATTAGGTTTTCAAATGATTTACTATATTTACATGCCATTGTGGGATTCGAGCGGTCTCTTGAAAAATGACTTGGCTGGACACAATTATAGCAAATGATATCTCCACGTCCTCAACCAACTTCACCACCTAGACCTCTTCCTTGGTAACCTCATCGACCAACGCATTGTGCATTATCCTCATTCCCATTCTCTTCTTATTGTATTTTATAAGTGTCAGAATTGTGTTTCATCATTAGTTCGTAAGCCTAACAGTTGTTCTCATCATCTACTACTGATTTACATAACTTGCAATATATATTCCTTAGATTCTGCACATATTTTTGTAACGATTACCAGTCTTCTGAATGATTTTGGCCTTACATATTTTGCACCTCAGGATAGATCCTTGATTCAAGGGATTAGGTGCTCCGCCAGTCATGTAATCCGTGAATATAGGGAAATGTTCCTTATAATGGTCCTTCGATCTGCATTTATTAGACCACACTTGATCTCTAACTTCATTGCTTTTCTTGATGTATTGTCTCTCTAGGGTAAGGTTTTCTAACTGATTTTGAACCTGTTTCATACCTATATTGGTATCTCCTATGAGTGAAGCTTTTAATTTCATCGCAATATTCAGAGCGTTGGCTTGAGTTCCTATATTTTTTTGCATCAATGATAATATGATATGCGGTATTAGAGCAACTATAAACCATTATTGATGTTTTTTTGGGGCTCTGTCGAAGCTTACCCTATCCAATAACAACTTAAACCTTCGATATTACTCCAAAAAAAACTCAGTAGGTTTCTGTTTGATTTCTTTCAACTTGGTGATGCATTGTGACTGAGACCTCGACTTCTTAAACTCTCCTAGCAGTGTTGTTTTAATATCCTCAAACGTTCTGTTATGATTACTTGAATACTTCATATATCATGTCCATTATCTATCTCGCAACGTTGTAATGATTTGTGACTTCTTTATATTCTCATCGCTAATATTCGTCATGGTCCATACATCTTCGCATGAAAACAAAAACTATTATGGATCCTCCAATCTAGTTCCTCTGAAGAATAGGTAGCTTAATATCATCAACCATACCTCTCCTTGTAGGGGGATGGGGATGGGGAGGGGGGTGGGGTTTAGGAGGAGTAGGTGGAGCAGTAAAACCACAAGAACACTGGCTAGTACTAGATTGTGGCTTCGACGAACTGTCACAAATGGAGGGGAATACTGCAAAGTTACCAAGGGATTATCAGGGTGGATTTCCTCTCTTTCTCTTTCAAATTCACTCAAACGAGGAATATAATCAGTCTTGACAAAGGTCTTTATATATGTTCAATGGAATCACTTCCTGGAATATACTCTATATCTCTTTCCACTTCACATTGTTCTTATCTCTTACTCATGTTTATTTTCTCTTCATCCAAACATAAGTAAACCAGTGATATGATTTCAAACATAAAACTCTCTTTTCACATAGAAGCATCTTAATCCAAAGTTTCAGAGATTTAAAATATTTACTGCGTGATCCTTTGAAGAATCATTTTTCTAATTCGATGTATGGCATAGTTGAGTCGACTATGAACTCATTAATGAATCCTCCCAAGGTCTATCAATCTAGAAATTAATGACCCTTGAAATATTATTGTCAGTTCTCTTGAGTCGTTGTATCATTTCATGAGTCCACACTCTAGGTTCATCACCCTTAAAACATTCCTTTCTTTAGTCAATCTTGATATCCACTCTTACAACTGAACAGGAAAATAAGCAAATAAAATCTCATATTGATATGTAAAAATATAATTCTGCAACCATGCTTTGGATGTCACCTAAGGATTTTGGTTTTCTTGACCTGCAAACTCTTTCTCTTTTAGGCCTATGAAGTCTTCAATTTACTTCTTCGACAGGTGCCACATCCACATGTCCCTCAAACATATCCCACTACTAGTAACAAAACATTTTATTGGCTTGATCTGGCCTAACCCAGGTTCATACTATAATATGCACCAACAAAACCCCTAATCATTTGCCCTTTTGGAAACAACCTACAAGCAGATCGTAGTCTCACCCAAAGTGATTATGGGTGGATGTAGAACAAGGTTTCTATAATGCTAAAAGACTTGTAGATGTGATATGTTTGTATTATATTATGCTTACAACTTATAAATCACTTCGCCACACTCAATTAATCACTCAAACATGTCAGATAAACCCATAACCATTACTGCACTCACATAGCATGCAACTATAATAACTACTTCACAATAAAAAATATTAAGAAAATTTATACAGTAAACATGTAAAAATACCAAAATATCATCCAAAAAATTGTTGCTTTATTATGATGGATATTTGAATACAAATAGTCTCGACCTCTACACTAAGCTTGAGGTTGTCTTCACATTAAGATGCAAACCCTTTTGAGGCCTTTGCGCACTCAGCTAAAAATCCCTCCCTTCGCTACAAAATACAGATTACAAGGACTTTCCCATACTACATGTGATACCATGTTTGTAAACATAGCCTTTCAACCCTTTACATACTATTACATCGTAGGGATATATCACTACAATACCATGGTCCAAATACCATGGGATCCCTAAAAAATGAAACTATAGCCCAAAAACCTTTGAAAAATTGTGCACTTTACAAAAATGAAGGACTTCCACCCGCCCCGAAGCCCCTATTCCACCGCAAATTACATTTAAATTGCTCCATTGCATGGTCAAATTCGCACTTTTCTCCACAAAATGCAGAGTCTTAGACAAAATCTAGGCCAAGTTGGGTTGCCCCAATGCATCCACCAAATATCACACCAAAAAATATACAAAGAACATTCACTCAATGAATGAATAAGGAAGGATATATAGCCCAAATTTTGTCTTCCATCTCCTATCTAGGTTCATCTGGCCCAAATTTCTTCCACTCTACCTTAACCTACTCGATTTCTCGATTATGGATCATGCACATATTTCCTAGAAAAATACACTACAATTCTTGTTGGAATTCTCTTTCTGGATCCACCTGCAATACAAACTAGTCAATCACATGATAACCAAATTTAACATAATTATTATGTAGTGACACATGTAAAAGATCATTGAATTTCACTATCAAAGGTAGTGCAAGCCAATAGGCTACTAGTCCAATCCTTCAAAGAATATTACAAGGTCCAAAAATCCAAGGTTCAATATTGGCACATGATGTAATCCTCAAGGATATCTTCTTGGTATTGATGTGCAAGTACACATGTTCCCCAACCTGAAACTCCTTAAGCATCCTTTTTCGATCTGCATAAAATTGTTTCATGTCCTATGTCACCTTTAAATTCTTCTTGATTACCTACATTTCCTATTCCATCTCTACCAAAATCTACGATCCTATCAACACCTTGTTCAATAGATTACTCCAACTAATGGGAGTGTTACAACACTGCCCATAAAGTTCCTGAAAGGACTCATCCTCAATAACTCCTGGTACCAATTGTTATAAGGGAACTCAACCAACAGAAGTTGTTGCTCCCATATCCTCTACTGATGCATGAAATACATCCTGAACATGTCCTCCAAAATCATGTTGATCCTATTTTTCTATCGATCTTTATATGGTTCATAAGTTATGTTGAAGGCCAAAAATCTCCCTAAACCTACAAACAACTCCTTCCAAAACTTGGAATTGAACTTAACATCCTTGTTTGACACAATATTCCACGGAACACCATGTAATATTTCCACATATTCGATGAATACTTGGGCCACATTGGTATATGAATATGAAAACTTCACAGGAATGTAGTGCGCTACCTTTTTCAACCTGTCCACCATAGCCATTATGGAATCATGTTGTCTAGATGTCCTCAGAAAACCTATGATGAATTCCATGGAAATGACCTTCCATTTCCACTCTTAAATTGGAATTGGCTTTAGTAGTCCACCTAGATGTGGACATTCTACTTTTACCAACTGGAAGTCCAAACATCTAAGCAAAAACAATCCCACATCTTTCTTCACATTCATCCAACGATAAAAGTTCTGCATTGATTTCAATGTATTATAATATCTTGGGTGACCTTAATATAGTTTCACATGAAACTCTAGCAATATATTTTTATGGAGCTCATTATTGTTTGGCACATATATACTTATCCCTAAATCTGATCAAACCATTTGTTGTAAGATGAGAGTCCACCTCTTTATCACCTTTACCCTCCTATAGCTAGTGCCTAAGATCAATTTACCTTCCATCCTTCATATGGACTCCACCAACTCTTCTATTGAAAACATCTATACACACCACAAACTCTTTGACCAGATGTGTAATATTTAACACTAGATAATTTTTCAACAACTGCTTCAGCTGCTTGAAACTTGATGCACATTCCTTTGTCCACTCAAATTTCTTACCTTCCACATGTAATGATGTAATAGTATATGAAATCTAAGGATAGTTTGTGATGAACCTCCTATAGTAACCTGCTAGTCCCATGAATTATCTTACCTCATCCACATTTCTTGGAGTTGCCCACTCCATGATAGCCCTTATCCTTTCTTGATCCACTTCTGCTCCTTTCTTGGAGACAACATGACCAAAGTAATGTACCTTTGTCTGAAATAAATTTTATCTACTGATCTTATATTACAACTAATGATCTCTCAGCAATATCGGTACCGATCCTAAGTTTTTGACATATTCTTCCTCATCCTTAAAATGTATCGAGATGTCATAAACAAACACAATAATTGTTTTTTTCTAGATAATGATGCAATATAATATTCTTCAAGCACATAAAAGTAGTTGTGAAATTAGTCAAACCAAATGGAACTACAAAAAACTCATAATACCCATACATGGTGTTGAATGTTGTCTTATAAATATCCTCTTCTTTGATGCATACCTGATGGTATCCTAAATACAAATCAATCTTTGAGAACATTGTTGCTTCCCTTGACTATTAAAAAAATCATCAATCCTCGACAAAAGTTACCTATTCTTGATTGTTACCTTATTCAACTGCATGTAATCAATGCATAGCCTAAGAGTACCATCCTTCTTCTTCACAAGAACACTGGTACACCCCATGGTGATACACTTGGCCTAATGTATCCCTTATCAAGCATTTCCTTCAACTGAAAGTTTAACTATACTAACTTTGGAGTGATCACCGTATATGGTGCCTTTGATGTTGGTGTTGCCCATAGTCCCAACTCAATAGAAAATTTTACCTCCATGCGAGGTGGAAAGTCTAAAATATCTGCTAGAAACACACCCTGAAACTTCTATAAGATTAGGTACCCTCTTAATATCTTCACATCCTCATAATCATTCCCTTTATCACTAGAAATATTCACTTCAAATAACACGCATCCTTTCCTGCGACTGCACTTGGCTTGCATAGTTATCACCATTCAAAGTGATGTAGATTTTTTCTTACCATGTAAAATGATTTATTATGCATTCTCATCCAAACACTTGATAGAATTATCATAACACTCTACCTTAGTCCTATGAATATATAGTTATTCCATGCCAAAAGTCATATTATATGATCCCAACGGTAATACATTCAAAGTTTTTTATGTAGGCATACCATTCAAATCGAATACACAAGACCTTACCCAATGGTTAAATATTTTACTTGTACATGTAACCAACTTCACTAACCAAGATTTTGCATGCACTTCTTTATTCAAATCACACGTATCCATCAATTCAGGGTTAGCATAACTACAATCAAATCCAAGGTCAATCAAAATAGAACCAACTTTACCACAAATCTTACCATCCATCTCAATGATAAATTCCTGGTGATATGCCTGCCTATTATCCAATGTTGCATAGATACGAGGAATTATCTACCAAAAATCCCCCATAGGCTACGCTTATAGTGCATTGTAAATGTGAGGCCCATTACCCTAATTCTACAGAAAATATCTCTTAATATGCTAATTACCACATGTCCAACACTATAATTGAACTAAACAATAACCTTTATTTTTCTACTGAGACCCATGTCCCTATTTAAGTACATTGAGCTTATTTATAGTTGCAAAAATTTATTTCACTTATTCATCCTAAAGTCTTGTTACTTTCGCCTTTGATTTACCATTAGCTTTGTCTTTCCCTTTCCTACCTTGCTGACATTCTGTCTCAAAATTTGACTGCTCATAACAATGCATTAATTTCCCAATAACTTCCTCAAGTCATTAAGGCTCATCATACTCAATTTGATCTCTAAAAACTAATGGTAATCCACTCACAAACCTCTAATATTTAGCTTTTTCATCCTTAAGATACCATACATACCTCAATAGCTCCAGGAACTTGGTCATATACTTGTCATCTATCATCGATCCCATCTCTATCTCATAGAATTCCTTATATTTGTTTCTGTAGTACCTCTCTCAAAAGTATTTCTTCCTGAAGAGTGTCATGAATTCATGCCAAATCAAGTATTTTGTCTTGATATCTCTAACCCACTTCACATCTTCTGACCATATGTTTTCTTTCTCTTTGGGGCTAAAGATAGATATTTTTTCCTTCATATTCTCTGTGTACTCATGCAACTCAATGAATTTCTTCATCCCAATTAACCATGCCTCAAAATCTTCTATTTTATTCAATAACACATAAAAGGTAGGTGGCTTTTCTTTCTTCACCTCTTCTAGAAAATGTTCCCTGCCACTCCTCCTGTAAGGATGCTAATGATGACGATCATGATACCTGTCAGATCTAGCACTAGAATAGAACTTTTGTCCATCACCTCTCATATCCAGACTATCCAATAGTTTTTCATCTCTGAATGTGTCATCTTTATCTGACCTATTCCCACCATGAGATATACTTCCATACGCCCCATTATTCATGTCCTGATGTCCATGGTTGATCCGAAGTGGTCCCTATCACTACAATTCTAAAACAATTTGAATGATTATTGAATTAACATATGCTCTTTTCTCCTATGCCTGCATGACAGTGTCATTATGTGATTTGAAGCTCCTTATTTCTTCCTTCAAGCTTCCCAATGTGTATGCCAAGTTAGGATAATTCCCACCACCAAGCTTCTCATCTGATCCATAGGGAGAATCTCATGAACCATAGTCTACCATATTTCTAGTCATCCTTGATATTCTTCCTACAAGTATACCGTGTCACCTAAATCAAAACATAAAATAACCAACAAACCTATGTATAGATTAGGGGTGATATATCATATGCAATATCAAGGATATTATCATGATACATGTATAATAATAATCATAGAAATAATAAAAATCATTTCAACCATTATATAGTTACCAATGCATGACCATATCTACCACATACCATCACCTCATGCATGACAATTATCACCATGTAAAAATATGCATAACAACATACAAACATTAACATGCCTAAATAATGAATAATTGACATACAATCATGATAAACATATCAAATTATTAACACCATCAAATTTCAAATGGAGACAGAAATGGAACCACGACCATCACCATGTAGAAAAAACCAGCACAAAGAGAACAAGCATACAAAACACATATGAAATTGACATGTATGTATGAACAACACACCATCCATCTAGTCCAAGGGGTGAACTTGACTCTGTTACAACTCTAAAAAATGCTCCCCCCACATGTACTTAAGATAACAGGTCCATTGGGGTAAACATGTGACGAGAGGATACTTTGATGTGATTCAACCTCCTAGGTCACCTTAAGGATGTGGAATAGACATAACACAACCAATATGGCCTTCCACACACACTAAAAAACCTTCAGGATACAAACAACTCTTCCAGGTGGTGAAACCCTAAGAAAAATCATCATCTGACTTACCTCGATGCTCAACCACTCCCATGACAAGTCACACAAGCAACTAAAGCCTTCTAGTTATTCCCACAAGAAGGCATCCCAACAACTGTGGAATTTTCCAGCAAGTTATGTGCCATCGACGAGAACTTCATGAAACTTTTAGAAATGATAAATAACATGGGGACAAATATACTAAGGAAAAATTTCATACAAATACTTGTTCTGACCCTACCAGCCATGAGAGACATTTCATTAAACATGTCACAAATATGTAATCTAAAGTTCAAAAAATTATATTTGAACAAAGCGGTCTCATACTTATCTAAGATTCGTAATGAAAATTTATTTCCTTACCATAATAGTTGCATTATCATCTATTATAACATATATATTATATATTCATTTTCTAATCAAAACATGATGAGAACCATACATCAAGTCCGCCCTAAAACATATTCATAACCAACATGTAACCAAGAAAAATAACAAGAATATAACAACCATAAGATCCACATATAAACCAATACATTAAAACATAAAAAAAGCAAGGAGAATAAGCTCTTATTAATGAATGGAAAAGCCAAATATCTATGAGACTTCCATGAAACATTGAACATATATTAGTTGAACCAAATATTTCTTTCAGTGAATCACTCTCATGCCATATTCCAAGCATGAATGTGGGACTCGAAACCAAACCAAACTAGTTTTCCTTAGGATTTACCACAATCCCCACCATATCAGCAGGCGCTAAAGCATGGATGCCACCGTATTTCTCAACCTACACCATGAGGCATTTTCCTCTCTCCTTGTATTTAGGATTTTTCATATATGTTGCCATTCACTAGTCGTATATCGAGACTCTGTCTTTCAGGATTTACCATATATCCCACCATACACTTTTCTAGGATTCCTAGGCCTGATTGACAGAACACAGCTCTAGGATTCACCATATATCCCTCCATTCAACAGTTGATGATTCTTAGCCCTACCGAGGAACAAAAAATCTCGCTTTACCACAATCCTATCCTGGCTGAGGGATTTCTAGGCTAGGTATTCTTTATTTAAGGGACCACCTCAATCTGTTGTGAAACCATCTTGAAATATAGCTTATGAAAATACAAGAGAATCCATCACACCATGTATATCTAGAAATGGAAAGGGTAGGCTCAAGAAATTTTTCACACCTATAAAATATCATGCCAATGACAACAAGAGAACGAAATACACACATGCATTTACCATGCATGCCAAATAGATACGTGTAAGTAATCTCGTTGTAGCTACTTCATCATGCTTATCATTGCTTGATCTTTGCTTTCTTTGTCCTTCCTTTTCTTTTCTTCATCCAATGCTAAAGTGCTCCAAGAAAACTCTAAATTTATGAGTGTGTCAGTGAGAGAATAAAGAGAGAGACCCAAAACTAAATTAACAAAAGGTACGAAGTGATCCTCGAAATCCGTTTTATCTGTTTTCTTCGATTTTCCATTATTTTGCTTCATTTTCCTCCTCACATGAAACTTGTGACTTTATAACTTTATATTCTCATATTTTCCATTAATTTTCTAAATAAAATATGACTTAATGCCTCTTTTCCTTTTCCAGAGGTTTTTTCATTTCCTTTGCCAATTTTATTTAGTCGTAACTAATCACAAGTGATCCCCATCACTATTTTTTTTCCCAACGTTCACCTTGGAATATGTATCCCATGACCATGATCTTATTTTTCCTTTATTAAAATTATTTTCATGGAATTTTGACCTAAGGTGTTGATCTGAAATAATACTGAAGTAAAACTGAATATTTTCCAATAATGAATTGATTATTAACTCGACCTCTTAGTGTGGAATACTGAAGGAAAGAAATTCATTTTATGACTTAAACCGGAACTTAAGAAGCATATTAAACATGAATTTTCAGCAAATAACAGAGATATAAGACAACAATCATTGATTACCAAGTTTGTTCCTGGTGGACTATGTGTCCGGGCCCGCTTTCAAGATGGGCCTATGCTTTATTAAGGATTGATCGAAGGAAGTATTTACACATAAATTTTCCATATTGAACATGATCGCAGGAACCTATAGTCTTTGTCACCAGAAATATGTCTCTCCTAGCTTTCCAACTCGTATCTCGGTCCCCAATTCCGCCTCCAGATGACCAAGGTACACTAAAAAAAACTCCCTCTCTCTTCAGAAATATGAACACACGCCTTCAAAATAACTCCTTTTCTCATCATGAGCAATGGTTAAGTTTATATAATTACGGGCCAAGGTTAATATCGAACTCCTTTGGGCCAAATATGGAAAATTAGTTTTACATTGAATGAGCACGAGCTTTCGGTGTAATAGAAGTGTAACACCTTAGGCATAGATTACATGGTGGTTGAATAACTCACAGTGAACATAACCATAAAAACCCAAAATGGACTTTGGACTTAAATTAACCCCTGATGGTCTAGAGAAATGGTAGAGGTTGAATTGTTTGAAATGTGACTAGGCTGCAGTCTATCCAATGGCTACCACTTGATGGTTATGTCCCAACAGTTCTGCAATGGTGTAACTGTTCCACCTGTGACAACTATTTTAAAATCGTTGGTCTGTGGTCTTCCAACTGTGTGGCTCCATAACTGCGCGTTAACCCGTTGTTCACATATTCCCCTACAGTTAACTTCTCCATGCGGTCAAGCTGTAACATTCTAATTGTTTTAATATATAGTTTTATGTATGGTTTCTGATATAGCCCTAAATCTTTATACCATGGGTTTTTTAACAAAGATTTTGTATGCTTTTAAAACAACACCATGTGCTTAGATATCCACCTTAAGTTTAATACTTTAGGTTAGGACTTAGGTCTTAGAACCATAGTTTTAGGCATATTGCATATGTTTATGACATCGTTTTTAACACCACTTTCACCATATCATTACATTTTTCCACCCCATTACATTTACCCATAACTGAAGGACTCTCATCAGAAAAACTGAAGAACGTGAAGACTGAACTAGACTTTTGTGTCGATCTGAACTAATGCAAGATCCTCTTGGATCAATCCTCTCCACTTGAAAGCTTTTGGACCAACAAAAGTTTGATTTAAGAAGATATCAGGTGAGGGTAAAACTCCCTCACTCTTCCGATCTCCATCCACCTCGCATTTCTCATATTCATGCCCTTGAGTCCCACTCGAATACATTCAACATCTCCACGCCTTGAAGACTGAAATTCTTGTCCAAGATGGTATCTTCCTACAACTAATTCATATACTCAGGTTCCAAATCATCAACGATAGGAATTTGTGTATCTTCCTCTGGATCAATGATCATCGAAGGTTCATACAACGTCAGATTTTCTACATTTACAACTAAATAAATACGCATGCAAGGAGGTAAATTTAACCGGAATGAATTATTTCCAATAGTTTCCACAATATTGAAAGGAGCATACCTGATGGGTTTTAGTTTCTTACCTTCACCTTTCAACCTGTCTTTAATCATATAAAATAGTACCTGATCACGGACCTGAAAATGATGATTCACTCAATGCTTGTTGTGGCGCATTTTGTACTTGGACTGACTCTTCTCTAAATGATCATGCACTGCTTCATGTATCTATTGTATCCGTTGAATGAACTTAGCTGGCTTATTTGAATCTTCATGTCCATCCAGTTTATCTTCTTCACCAAACATGAAATCTATTGGTGACTCTGGTAGATACGTGAAACATGTTTCAAATGGAAATCAATTAACACATATTTCATTAAATTTGGAAGTTTTTCGTTGATCTAGAATTTAGAAATTTTAACTAGATTAAGTTTTTCCAAAATGTGGAATTATAAAATCACTTAGTTTACTAATTTTAATGTAGATATTCACCATTTTTGTGAAAATTTTATCATGGTAAACTATATAAAACAAATTTATATAAACTTGCAAAAGAAAATCTTTCACATCTTAATCTTGGATTCCTTACATTATCTTTTAAGATTTTTTATGGTTTGTAATAAAAGCTAAGTTTGTTAAGGTTATCTTATGAAAATAATTTTGTGTATGTTACTGTTATTAACTTTATGAAAATAATGATGTGTATGTTACTATTATTAACCCATTTAATTATAATCGGATATAGTAAATATCATATATGTGTTAAGTTACGATTATTACTAAGACAAGGTTGGAACAATTTAAAAGTCTATCACCTTTGCAACATTAGTAATATGGTTGAAGATAAAAAAAACCTTCTTAGATCATCCAGTTTATACTCATATTGGATTTGAATTTCAAAATATTTGTGGCGCAACCAACCTTCTTGATCTTTTAACTAAACAAAATTATGATAATCTTGAAACACTTATTTTAATGCTTTTAGAGCATAACAATAAAATTCTAAAGAATTTTGAGTAATATCTTTATGGCTTTTTATATACCATATTTGGTCTTAGTAAATGATAATCATCATTATCATCATCATCATTACATACATTTTTTTTTAATTATAGCCGATATTATTTTTCTATTTAAAACATATTTTATTTTTTCTATTTAGAACATATTTTTTATTTTTTATTTTTAATTTAAAAGGGCATGGAACAGACAAACTTACACATCCCCTCATACTAGGTTGTAGAATGAGCCTAGCCTCTCTCAATTACTAATCATTTTAATCATCAAAATAAATCATGAATTATAATTGTAACAAAGTGATACAATTTGATTATTTCCAAAGCCTACCCTGTCTCAATTACTAATCATTTTAATTATCAAAATCAATCATGAATTATAATAGTAACAAAGTAATACAATTTGATTATTTTCAAATACAAGAGGAAAGAGAGAAAATTGACTAAAATATTATTTACAAATGTTTAGTTTTATTCATGGAGCGTTTAAGGATATTATATTGAAAAGAACATATTGCCATTCATCTAAAACCTAGATTCCTTACATTATTTATATTATCATGAATATTTATATCTATGTATTAAATTTGGCTAGTGAATAATATATTTTTTTAATAAAAATCTTACATAATATAAAGTATTTAACAATATATTAATATTGTGTTTCTTACTATTATTGGCCATTTTAAATTGACACTAACTACCTTTCCTATGTTGAGTACAATGTTGGCACCACTTCAAAATCTATAACAAGAAATATTTTATATGTCTAGTTGTGTTGTTCAATGATCAAAATCTTGTTTTTATAAATTAGAGTGCAACAAAACATCTATAACAGGAAATATTTTATAAGTCTAGTTGTATTGTTCAATGATCAAAATCATTTTTTTATAAATTAGAGTGCAACAAAACAACAATTTGATTTACCTCAATTATAATAAGGAATATTAAGGAAAACTCTCTTCAAACATCATTACAAGTGTCTAAAATTTTTTCATTAAGTGTTTAAATGGTTTATAATCAATAGAATATTAATTAGCTACTTCACTATTGCTTTAATAGACCAAGTTTAGAAGATGTTATTTTTAAGTGCATTATTGTGTATGGTACTATTATTAACCCATTTAATTATAATCTAATATAGTAAATATCATGTATGTGTTAAGTTACCATCATTACTAGGACAAGGTTGGCACAATTTAAAAGTCTATCACCTTTGCAACACTAGTAATATGGTTGAAGATGAAAAACCCTCTTAGATGATCCAGTTTATACTCATTGGATTTAAATGTCAAAATATTTGTGGCACTACCAACCTTCTTGATCTTTTAACTAAACAAAATTATGATACTCTTGAAACACTTCTTTTAATGTTTTTTGAGCATAACAATAAAATTCTAAAGAATTTTGAGTAATATCTTTATGGCTTCTTATATACCATATTTGGTCTTAGTGGATGATAATCATCATTATCACCATCATCGTTACATACTATTGTAGGAAGTTTGAACCATTTTAGAGTTGACAGGAGAAAATATTTTTTACCATCAAATTAAATGTTGAATAAGAGTAATAGTATAATTTATTTATTATTTATTATTTGTACGTTTGTGTTAGAAACTAAGTTAATTGAGACTTACTTAATGAATAATAGATTAATATGCAAGATATATATTAAGTATAAAGTTATTTAATGACAAATTATCATAGTAATGTGTCCAATATATACCAGCATAGATCCATCTTAAATACGGATTTAACATGAGTCTAAAGGGATCAAATTTCTTCACATGCAAACATTTTTAGAGTGCAAAATACAATGTGTTATTTTTCATTGTTTAACTTGCATTTTTGAATGCTAAATAGAGTATATATAAGACCAAACAAAAAATTTAACCATAAAATTTTATTTTATTTTTCTATATATGAAGTTGATATCAACATAAATTAGTTAACATAGATCTTCAAATAGTTTATTTGAATCTCTCGGCTCAAATATTTTTAAAAATTAAAAGATTTAAACATTTTTTTATTTTTTTTATTTTTAATTTAATAGGGCACGAAACAGACAAACTTACACATCCCCTTATACTAGGCTATAGAATGAGTCTAGCCTCTCCTCTCTCCTCACTTACTAATCATTTTAATTATCAAACTCAACCATATTAGAATAGTAACAAAGTAATACAATTTGATTATTTTCAAATACAAGAGGAAAGAGAGAAAATTGACTAAACAATTTATTACAATTACAAATGTTTAGTTTTTATTCGTGGAGTGTTTAAGTATATTATATTGAAAAGAACATATTGACATTCATCTAAAACTTAGATTTCTTAAATTATTTCTATTATCATGAATATTTATATTTATGTATTAAATTTGAATCGTAAATAATAGATTTTGTAAAAATAATCTTACCTAGTATAAAGTTATTTAACAATATATTAATATTGTGTTTCTTACTATTATTGGCCATTTTAAATTGACACTAACTACTTTTCCTATGTTGAGTACAAATTTATTATACGAGTACAATGTTGGCACCACTTCAAAAACTATAAGAGGAAATATTTTATAAGTCTAGTTGTGTTGTTCAATGATCAAAATCATTTTTTTATAAATTAGAGTGCAACAAAAAACAACTTTGATTTGATTTATATCAATTATAATAAGGAATATTAAGGAAAACTCACTTCAAACATTATTACAAGTGTCTAACATTTTTTCATCAAGTGTTTAAATGGTTTATATTAAATATAATACTAATTAGCTACTCCACTATTGTTTTAATAGACCAAGTTTAGAAGATGTTTTTTAAGTGCATTATTGAATTTGATTAAGCATATTTGATATGGTGAGAAGTCATGTTGGTCAAACAAAGCTGTGAAAACTTAAATATTTTATAGCATTGTCATGTCATTTGTATTACCACATGATTACATTGAAATACTAAATGATAGAAAACTTCTTCAAAAATAATATGAAGAGAATATTTGATATACAACAAATATTGAAAAGTGAGTCAAAATGTATATTAATAGATCCTTCAAAAAATAAATTACATTCATGAATCATAGAAACCTAATCTTAAGATATTCGCTTAAGTAGTTCAAGAACATCTTGTACACCATATTTATTTATCTTGGTCTTCTTGCAATGTTTTTTCTTTGGCATCCATGCCCACACTATGGTATTAATTAGAATGGAGCCAAGTTCTGTGTCATCAGGATTTGTTATCCAATATTGCTCTAAAAAATTTCCATTGTGTTTCCCTTAAATAGGCTTCTACCAATCAACCTTTACATGAAGATTCTCACTTTCATTATCCCTAAAGATATCTGGGATGGATTTTTCCATCCAAATCACCTCTCCTGCATCCTCATTTCCTGATCTAACTAGCAACATCTTTCCTTTCTCAACATCAATCATTGGATTGAATGTTGGCTTTGGCTCGTTGCATTTGGGTCCAACATATACCAGTTCATCTATTGCATTATCAAAATCTCCATCCATAATACTTGACATTACATGGAGTGCATTACGATCAACATCAACAATGTGCCTTGTCTTGGGCCAGAAATCCTCAAAAGATGAATCACTTCCATCTATTATTCTATGATCATTATAGATTCCATCTAATGTATCAAGAACTCTTTCCCAATACACTATTTTATTTTTCCATTCCTCTGTAACAATTGGTGAATCCTCATTCTCGATAGTGTCTTTCCACATTTTTATGTATGATGTTATCCCTTCCTTTAGTTCTTTTAAATAGCCATTATTCTTTTTGGAAGCTAAGAAAGATGGGTTCCCTATGGGAATTATAGGACGACCTTCATCATCTATATTCCATAACTCAACTGATTCTGGCCACTCAATATCTCTAATGGATTCTTTGTACCTTAGTATTGGAATATCATTGAGTACAAGAAACTGGAAGTATTGAACATTAAGATGTCCAACTAGTGCATTTTTTCCCTCGTTGATGTATCCATTAAGGAAACTTTTGAATTGATAGAAATTGTCAATGTGTGTGGATGGAAACACTCAATTTTCTTCAATTATGTGATATGTGTCCATCATTTCAGGTAAAGAATATATATCTTTACCTTTTAGGTTGGAAGACATTCTTCCGTAGATTCCATCTATGTCTTCATGGATGTGCCCCACAGGCAAGAATCCAACCTTAATAGTGATGAAGACACCAAGTGCAGTTAAAAGTGATAGAAACATGAAAAGATAGTGATTCTTATTATCACTTGCTGCATTGTCCAACTATAACAACAAATGTGGAGGAAGAGGTTTAAAATCAACATATTGACTCTTTGATCTTCCATGAGATATAAAATCATCCTTGTACACTTGACATTTTGAGTAAATAGAGGTGTCAAGTAATGCATTTGTAAGTGGGTTTCTTGAACTTCCACTCTCATAAAGTAGATCACCATACATATCAATTTGTGGGTCTTCAAGGTCCCTTAAGCACTTTTCAAGGGATGTGATAGTAAATTGTGATCCCATATGTACAATTGGTAGGGAGAAATGACCAAACCCTCATGTCTTATGCCCATGTGTTAGCATACCAGTCAATGACAAACCTAAATTTGTTCCTACAATATATTTTGATTTGACACGTAGCCTTGGGATTGAAGTCTTTGTTTTATCCATTTTATCATAAATAATGCTCAAATACTCCTTTGGAAACCACTCTGACATAATTCTATGGGCATAGTAGCAATATCTTCCACACATAACAATCTTGTTATGTTTGTTCAACCTACCTCGTGCCTTTTCATCCAACTCTTTTGTAGTCTCTGACTTCATCTGTGCTTTCAACACAATACATTCACTACATTTACTGAAGTTGGCGTTCTTTGAAAATGCCACATCTTGAAACTTAGTATTCCAGATCTTGCTCATTGTTGACTGTGATATTGATGGGTAATTGAGCTTTTGAAGAGCCACATTGATCTCTTTTAACAAAAAATTTTGTGTGTAAGTCGAAGGAAGCAATATTAAAGGAGCAGATGTTCCATCTTCTTCAACTTGACGTGTTTGGTTTGGTGAAAAATCTGAATTATCCATTACAACTCTGTGCAATATTTCTATAGCTACCACGGTGTGCGCTTGTGCTTTGCATGTGTTGGTGTTACCATGAATAGATTTGATCTGTCCATGTCGGAAATAATGTTGGTAGTTAAAGAATGTGCTTTGAGGAATCTTATGTATCTTATACCATGCTTTCTTACAAATAATATTCCCATTAAATCTCATGTCCTTTACATTTCTAGCAATAGGTGGTAGGCCATGGCCATGGTTCCTTGACATGACTATGTTTGACATTGGTGAATTCAAGAAATTCGCTAATACCATTTTTATTTATTTGTCTCATACCCCTTCTAGCACCTGCAATGGCCTTCCTATCCACATGTTGAAGACAATATTTTCTACAACATACATCTACTGCCAAAAGTCAAATTTCTTTCTCTTCATCTATTTTTGTTTGACATTTTGCAATTTTTGTTGTAGCCATAACTCGTTTAATCCTTTTATATGGCCTTGCTACATGCATATCAATTGATTTTCTATCTTTTTCATTACAAAGAGGCCCATCCCATTTGTTTTAAAGGATTTGTGTCCTCTATAACATCCCATATCACCATTTCCTTGGGTGGCTCCTTGAACTTTTCATTAACCCTTAATATCATACCTTTGTTGTCCACCAACTTATTTATTGGCCATCTAACCAAACAATGTATAGACTTATCCCCAATTCAACATATTCCACAATTTCCATCTATCTCTTCCAAAAAAAACACCAAATTCCATTTCACCTAGTGCTTCACCTTCAACAATGTCACCTCACGGACATTAACTAGCATTCCTTTGGCAATGCACATGATTGTTCCCATGCATTCATGTGTAAGAGGAACCTTTGTACATATGAATCTAACCCTATCTTGGGGAATATTTATGGCATGATCATTTCAGTGAGGTTGCAAATCTAATTTTGACCAAATCTCATAAGATTCCAATGCACCCCCTAGTGTATGCTCAAATCATGTTGTATGTAGTAGAGCAGCATCATGTTTTAACACCTTCTCAATTTTAACCATTATACATCATTTCTTTACCATCTTTCCATGCATTTTATGTCCAAGCTTTGTATTGAATATGGAGCACTCACCCACCTTCACTCCATGTTGTAGAAGATCTACCTTGTCTCCAATAGAAAATGTAGAAGAAACTTGTGCCTCAAATCCATGATCTTCCATGGATGTATGTACCCTTCATCAACATCCTCAATCAAATTTGGTTGAGAGACATCAATTATAAAAATTGCAACATAACATGCATTAACCCTTTATTTGGCATAATAAGTTCCAGACTTTGTAGATTCGACCCTTCCTAGCCCAATGACTTGATCATTAATAAGGAGATCAACATAGTCCCTTTTGCCAAAATTATATTTTCCATTCTAGCTTGTACCAATTTTGTAACAACAATGAAATCATAAATTTTAATTAAAAGTTTGAACCATGTAAAGTGTGATTTTATATTTTCACAAAAACACACAACTTCCAAAAAAGTAATATAGATACAATAATTTAAATGGTATGGTAGTCATATTGTATGTAATGAAGCATTGTTCCCCACCATCTAGTGCCTACTACCAAAAATTACTTTACATGCAAATTATACAAAAAAACATATATGAAAACCATGCAATTAGAAATGTAGATAGTACCATAGAATGGAAAATATCAATTCATATCAAACCAACCACCAAGTTCCCATTTAACTTCAGAAATGACACTTGTAGTCTTAATGCATGTGTATGAATAATGATCATAAGAAATTTGTGGAAGTTCAAGAACCAAAACATGGTCCATTGGAAAATCTAAGAAATTCCAAGATTGATGCTACATAAGATGTCTAAAAGCCTCATGAAAAGGAGAAATTATATTTTCACTTAGTAGGATATTTGATGTACATATGAATCTAACCCTGTCTTGGGGAATATTTATGGCATGATCATGACAGTGAGGTTGCAAATCTGATTCTGGCCAAATCTCATAAGATTTCAATGCACCCCTAGTGTATGCTCAAATCCTGTTGGATGTGGTAGAGCAGCGTAATGTTTTAACACCTTCTCAATTTTAACCACTATGCATCCTTTATTTACCATTTTTCCATGCACTTTATGTCCAAGCTATGCATTGAATATGGAGCCATCACCCACCTTCACTCCATGTTGTAGAAGATCTACCTTGTCTCCAATAGAAAATGTGGAAGAAACATTTGCACCTATAAATGAATGTAAATAAGGTTAGTATTTACTCAAAAAAAAATATTATACATTTGAACACATGCTTCAATAATTTGATTTACCTATGTTGTGCCTCAAATCCATGATCTTCCATGGATGTATGTCCCCTTCATCAACATCCTCAATCAAATGTGTTTGAGTGACATCAATTATCAAAATTGCAACATAACATGCATTAACACTTTCTTTAGCATAATAAGTTCCAGACTCTGTAGATTCAACCCTTCCTTGCCCAATGACTTGATCATTAATAAGGAGATCAACATAGTCCCCTTTTGCCAAAATTTTATTTTCCATTCTAGCTTGTACCAATTCTGTAACAACAATTAAATCATAAATTGTAATTAAAAAAGGTTGAACCATGTAAAGTGTGATTTTATATTTTCGCAAAAGCACACAACTTTCAAAAAAGTAATATAGATGAAATAATTTAAATAGTATGGTAGTCATATTTATGTAATGAAACATTATTCCCCACCATCTAGTGCCTACTACCAAATAGTATCTTACATGAAAATTACACAAAAAACATATACGAAGACCATGCAATTAGAGATGTAGATAGTATCATAGAATGACAAATATCAGCTCATATCAAACCACCAAGTTCCTATTTAACTTCAAAAATGACACTTGTAGCCTTAATGCATGTGTATGAATAATTATCATAAGAAATTTGTAGAAGTTGAAGAACCAAAACATGGTCCATTGGAAAATCTAAGAAATTCCAAGATGATGCTACATAAGATGTCTAAAAGCCTCATGAAAAGGAGAAATTACATTTTCACTTAGTGAGGATGTTTGATGTTTGAACTTGATAATCAAAAGCCAACTAGAGGTTTTCTTCCAAATAAAAGTTTTGAATGACAAATATCAACTCATATCAAACTACCAAGTTCCTATTTAACTTCAAAAATGACACTTACTTCAGAAATGACACTTGTAGTCTTAATGCATGTGTATGAGTAATGATCATAAGAAATTTGTTGAAGTTGAAGAACCAAAACATGGTCCTTTGGAAAATCTAAGAAATTCCAAGATTGACGCTACATAAAATGTATAAAAGCCCCATGAAAAGGAGAAATTATATCTTCACTTAGTGAGGATGTTTGATGTTTGAACTTGATAATCAATAGCCAAACTAGAATTTTTCTTTAGTTCAACAGAAAAGAAATTGCATTTTACAAATCTTTAGATCCAATGTTAGCACTCCCTACCTATTCACATTTAAGGACATACTATTTAGGATTGATACAAAGGGATGTTAACTTTAGGTCCTCGAAAAGTGTAGATTTGAGTTTTCCTACATTTTTATGTTGATGAGGAAGAGTCTTACCTTATGCATCCAAACATTAGTGAAATTGTTTTTGGAAGTTCATAACTATACAACAAAATACAAAGAAAAACAATACATGTTAAAAAATTGAGCTTGATGCTTTAAAGTTGCATACATGTGCATTGGAAGCAAAATATAGTATACCTCAATAATACATTTATTCATAAACTTAAAAACTATACAAAGATCACATTATTCTCCATGGATCAAATAATTATGATTGGATTATTGTGTTTGTGCCAAAAGGAAATCTATACCATTATCTTTCCTTCCAACTCGAGCACAAATGTAGTGCCAACAACAACATATATCTATATAAAATTCTTTTGCACTATCATTGATCTCCATAAATTGTTCCAAATTCAATAAAAGGGCACATCAAAAGCTATAACTCTAACCATTGTGATTATTGAGACAATGTCACCCCTAGAGCATTGGTTGCATAAGTGTAATGGTGTCTAGAAGAAAGCTAGTAATCACTAGGTATCCTTCTAGCATAATCACAAATGCACTGCCAAGAATAATATCATAGCACTAACCTTGGTGAGGGTGAAATATTGATAGTTTTACTTTTGGAACAAGAACAAAGAAATCTAGTGCATTCTATAATTCCTTCTAACACAAATACAAGCACATTCCCAACAATAATGTTTCGTTGTGAAAAAAATCTAACAAATGCAAGATTTATTTCTATCACAAACACAAACACATTTTCAACAATAACAATGCAAGATGAAGGAAATTTAACACATTATAACCTTCCTTCTAGCATAACAACAAACATATTTCTAATAACAACATTACGTTATGAAGGAAATATAATGTGTGCTAGCTTTCCTTCTATCACTAGTAGAAGCCCATTTCGAACAACAACATTGCACTTCAAATGAAAGCTAACAATCAATATCATTCCTTCTACTACAAACATAAGCATATTTCTAGGAGCAACGTGACATCGTCAAATAAATCTAGCACAAACACAAGCTCATTGCCAACAACAATATTCTAAGGCTAACGAAATTCACCACATGCCAAATCTCCTTCTAGCGTAAATAGAAGCATGTTACTCACAAAAACATTGCAAAGTAAAAGAAATCTTACACATTCTAGAGTTTCTTCTAGCACAAACACAATCACGTTGCCAGAAACAACATTGCAGGGTGGAAGATATCTAACCTATGCTTGATTTACTTCTAACACATTGCCAACAATTACATTATAGGGCAAACGAAATACAATGCATGATAGAATTCCTTCTAGCACAAACACAAGTACATTTCCAACAATATTGCATTGCAAAAGAAATCCGATGCAAGTTATATTTCATTCTAGTGTTGGAAATGTTGTCATTGATGGCAAAGAAGGCAGCAGATGCAGAGACAGGCAAAGGACAGCAGCAGAAGACAACAGGTAACATTTACAGGGAGCATAAGAAGAACAGAGACAGGGCAGTAAAAAGAGAGGCGGAGACAAAAATACAGAGGAAGAGATGAAACAGTGGAGAAATGGAGGCAGAGGCAGAGCCGTTATCAAGCAGTGAAATGATCAGCGTTGAATTAACGTAATAATGAAGCAAGCTTCATATATTGAAGCACTGAAGAAATAAGAAATAAAGTTGAATTTGTATATAACGAAGGCGGGACAGTGTTTATTGAAAAGGAACCCGAGAGGTTATATATATATATATATATATATATATATATATATATATATATATATATATATATATATTGGTACTGGACTTATGTCTAAGTCCAAAACTTCATATAATGTTGATTGAAGATCTTGCACATATAGTGTGAGACCCCCCTACATAAATTCCAAGAATCATTACCCCAGCTGGAAGGTACACTAAAGCTTAAGCGGAAGGCCTATATATACGCAGTGCATTACATACACAAGGGTCCAAAGCATATATATATATATATACGTTATATGTTGCGCTTTATATTCAAAGGAACAAATCATACTATATACATATATGAAAGGCGCTCTATTGTTCGGCTTTAATACAAACAAAGTCTTATATTGTGGGACCCTCACCAAATCGCATCGGAGAAACTTGGCCGTGGAACATGTAAACAAAAATTGCGATTGTGATTGAGTTCCGAACCCGATATGGTTTAAACAACGATTCATATATGTTTGAATTCCGGAGATTTGATAGCTAGTGGGACCCTTTGTTAATCGCACCAAACTGTTAAAGGATGCGATTACGATTAATCTCATCGGACCCATCGCATCGGCACATCCAAATGAACAATGTTACATCGCATCGGAGAAAAGTATGGCAGCGAAGCATGACAATAGAAGTTGCGATTGCGATGAAGTTCCGAACCCGATGGGCTTATAAAGTATGATTCATATATGGTTGAGTTCCGGTAAACAGTGTTTCATCGCATCGGAGAAGGAGCAAGGCATCGGAACATGCAAATGCAAGTTGCGATTGCGATTAATCGCAATCGGAAGAACTCGAAAAGTGATTCATCGCATCGGCACAAAGAAATGTACAGTAATTGATCGCATCGGAGGTAAAAGAGTATCGACAAACTGAAAGTTCCGATTGCGACTTAGCGATTAGATGAGAGCCGTTAGATTCACTAAGGGATGGACGGCGGAGATGATTCGACTGTCTATATGGTGGGCCTTTGCTAATCGCATCGGCGGAAATTAAAAGACCAAATCGCAGGAGTATTGCGAATGTTGCGATTGCGATTGAAATAAACGAGTGGAGTTTAGCTGGCATGTGGGGTCCATCCAAAAGATAAGACTAAGAACATGTTTGCTCCAAGTTAATTAATCCAAAGTTAAAGAGGAAAGGAAAGCACCGCGGCACATATATGTATACTTGGAAATCTAACAGCTACTTGGAAATCTAACAGCATATGAAATGAGGCTCCCACAGAAGAAGCCAAGTATGAGGGAGGCAGCTTTTAAAACAGAAAAGAAGAAAGAAGAAGAGGAAGACATATGCTCTTGCTTGGATGAAGAAGAAGCAAAATTTGTCAAGAAACTGGATAGAGGCTCAGGTAAATACAAAGGTAAACTTCCTTTCAAATGCTTTAATTGTGGAAGAGTTGGACACTATGCAGCTAAGTGTCCTCACAAGAAAGTAAGGAATCAGGCCCAAGAATCAGAGAAAAATACATCAAAGAACTGGCAGAAAGGAAAGAAGTTCAGCAGAAAATCCTTCTATGCTCAACAAGACAGCAATACATCTGAAGACTCAGATGAACCCTCAAGTGAAGAAGGAACCTCTAAATTTTTATTGATGGCCACAGAAGAACTTGAAGGACTCCTGCTAGAATATGAAGAAGAAGAAGGTGAAGTCGACCTTGAGGGGGAGCTAAGAAGTGCTCTGGAGGAGATTGACAGACTCAAACTGAAGTGCAGAAAACAAAAGAACATTCTCCTCAAGTATGTAAGAGAATAGAAAAATTCAGAAGCCCTCATGCAGCTGAAGGTAGAGCTTGAAGAAGCCAAGAAGATAGAAGACATGTTACTTCAGCAAATCAAGGATAAAGCTCGCGAACAAGAGAAGCTGGAAGAAGAAGTTGTATGTCTGAGGAAGAAATTAGAAAATGCTCAGAGGAAAGTATCTACAAATTCCTCTCAAACAACAAGCTCTAGTAAGTTGAACGAAATTCTGGATGCTCAAAGATCTCCTATGATAAAAACGGGAATAGGCTATGAAGGAGAATCAAGTAAAAGCAAAGAAAAGGAAAACAAAGAGATTATTTTTGTAAAAGCAAAGAAGAATGATGAAGCAGCTCAAACAATTCCTACAAAAGAAGAAACATGTAATGAGGAAGACAGAGATCAGAAGAAACCTCTAATAACAAAGAATGCAATAAATACTAAGACAACAGAAAAAGAATCATATGCCTCTGAGTATGTCAAACTTGGAAGCCATCAAAGGAGATTCTTCCCTCCTATGAAGAATGCCACCCGTTATGTCTGCCACAAGCTGGGACACATTGTTGCATATTGTCATGCAAGGAGGAGTAATTCAAACCAGCAAAAGATGCAAACAGTGAAGAGACTGTCTCAAACAAACAAATGGAGAAGACAACCTAACATCAGGTATGCAAATAGTTTCTATGGTTACTGTTTTTATTGTAAGGAATTTGGCCATAAGATCATTGAGTGTAGAAAGTATGGACAAAGATTGATGTTCGACACCTCACAATTCTGCAAAAATTATGATCAAATGTTGTGTATGCAATCAAGTTGGACATATGCCTTCCAAATTTCCTCTCAAAAGTAGTTCATCACCTCACAAAAGATACCAAACAAAAGGGTTCTTCCAGTGGATAAAGAAGGTGAATAAATTTGACTTGGCTCTAATTGCTCAAGACCTGAAAAGCCAGTGGTATTTGGACAGTGGCTGCTCAAAACACATGACTGGAGATAGAAGCAAGTTTATAACTCTTGATGAAAAGAAATCTGGCAATGTTACTTTTGGCAATGATAAATCAGGAAAAATAAAAGGAAAAAGCTCAGTCAGCCTAGACAATGGCAGAGGAAAGGCCCAAGATGTATTATTTGTAGATGGGCTGAAAGCAAATTTGCTAAGTGTCAGTCAAATGTGTGATAAAGGCTGTGAAGTTCTTTTTAGAGCACAAGATTGTGAAGTCAGATCAAGCACCACAGGTAAGACTTTGCTCAAAGGAGTTCGAACAAAGAGTAATGTTTACATTGTGAAAGAGGAAGATGAAGCATGTCATATTAGCAAACTTTAGGAGTCATGGTTATGGCATAAAAGGTTGGGACATCTCAGCTTCGATTACATCATCAGACTAAGCAAGAAGAAAGCTATCAGAGATATGCCAGAAATAAAAAGGCCTTCTAATACCATATGCAAATCTTGTCAATTGGGCAAACAGACCCGCACATCATTTAAGGCCAAAGATGAGTTATCAACAAGAAGACCACTCCAGCTTGTGCACATGGACCTGTGTGGACCTGCAAGAACTAAAACACCAAGTGGAGAATCCTACTTCATGCTGATAATAGATGATTTCTCCAGAATGACATGGGTTGCTTTTCTCAAGAATAAATCGGAAGCTCTGGAAAAATTTAAGACATTCAAAGCATTAGCAAAAAATCAAACAGGATGCAAGCTAAAATGCATCAGATCAGACAGAGGAGGTGAATTCACTGATTATGACTTTGCAGACCTATGCAATGAAAATGGCATAAAGCAACAATTCACTATTGCAGGGACACCTCAGCAGAATGGAGTAGCAGAGAGACAAAACAGATCTATAGAACAAATTGCCAGAGCCATGATGCAAGAGAGTAATATTCCTCAAACCTTTTGGGCAGAAGCAGTACACATAGCGATGCATATCCTTAATAAAGCTCACTTAAGGCCAAGTAGTGACAAGACTCCCTATGAACTATGGCATGGGAAACCAGCCTCAATCAAACATTTTAGAATCTTTGGAAGAAAGTGTTACATAAAGAATAATGATGAAAATATTGGGAAATTTGATGCAAGAGCAGATGAAGGGATATTTCTAGGATATGCATCCAAAATTAAAGGGTACAGGTGCTACAACAAGACTCTTCGAAAATTAGTAGAAAGCATTGACGTGAGATTTGATGAAGAACTTCCAAACTACACAAGAGATACATACTGCAGTAGTCCATCAGACAACCATGAAGAAGAAAACCAAGATGATGAGGAAACAAGCAAGACAAAAGAAGATGTTGAACTGAGCTCTAAAGCCCCTTCTAGATACACTCAGAAGAACCATCTTGAAGATCAGATCATAGGAGACAAGAGAAAAGGGGTCCAGACAAGAAGGAAACTAACAGAACAGACCGAAGAGGTATACATAGTGATGTTATCACAAATAGAGCCAAAAAAGTTTGAAGAAGCCAGCAAGGACAAGTATTGGGTGAAGGCAATGAATGAATAATTGGACCAAATTGAGAAGAACAATACCTGGGAACTAGTTCCTAGACCAATTGAGAAAAATATCATTGGCTCAAAATGGGTATTCAAGAATAAAATGAATGAGCAAGGACAGGTAATCAGGAATAAAGCCAGACTAGTTTGCAAAGGATATTCAAAAATTGAAGGACTTGATTATGATGAAACATTTGCTCTTGTAGCCAGAATGGAAGTCATCAGAATGTTTCTAGCCTTTGGATGCTACCAAGACTTCAAGGTATACCAAATGGATGTGAAATCTACATTTCTGAATGGAGATCTAGAAGAAGAAGTCTACATGGAACAACCAGAAGGTTTCTCTTTAACAGACAAAGAAGACTATGTGTGCAGACTGAAGAAGGCTCTATATGGACTGAAACAGGCTCCTCGTGCTTGGTACTCAAGACTGGATAAGTATTTGCAAAAACAAGGCTTTAAGAGAGGCGGAGTAGACATCAATCTATATATAAAAGCCCATGAAAATGAACTCCTGATTGTTGTAGTGTATGTTGATGACATTATGTTTGGAAGCAACAGAGATGAACTAGAAAAAGGGTTTGCTGAGGAGATGAAATTAGAGTTTGAGATGTCCATGATTGGAGAACTCAGTTTCTACTTAGGACTTCAAATTTAGCAAAAGAACACAGGTACATTCATCTCACAGGAAAAATACTTAAAAGAAATGTTGAAAAAGTTCAAAATGGAGGACTGCAAACCTGTATCAATTCCCATGATCACGGGATGTAAGCTGTGTGTTGATGATGGATCTGCTGATATAGATCAAAAACTCTACAGATCCATGATAGGAAGTCTCTGGTTAGATCCGACAAGATCAAGACCAGACATCATGCTGCTGGGGGCAAGAGGGATCTGAAGTGGCTAGATAGGGCAACACTCCAAAAAAAAACAAAATCTACCTCATAAACAAATAAAAGTATTCAGACATTCATGAAGGAACACATAAGTCTTGACTTTGGTATCCTAAAGGCAAGTCACTGATGCACACAGATGCAGACAACACTCGTGGTGGATGATGGTGAAAAGGCAAGTGGAGGCATTCTATTTAGGAGAAAGTAAAGTACATACAAGAAACAACCATCTATCTCTCTGTCTACAGCAGAAGCAGAATATATATCAACAGCATCATGTTGTACACAAGTCATGTGGATGAAGAAAACCCTCCAAGACATGAGGGTAAGCATTGATGAACCTATCTCAATCAAATGTGATAATACAAGTGCTATAAGTATATCTAAAAATCTTGTGCTTCACTCAAAAACTAAACATATCCCAATAAAGTATCATTTTCTCTGAGAACAAGTGGCTCAGAAGATAGTAAAACTGGAGTATGTAACAACAAAAGAACATGCAACAAATATATTTACCAAACCACTTGCTAGAGAACCATTTGAATATTTGAGAAATAGACTAGGGGTAGTATATGTAGATGCTACTCTCTGATATGAAGAGAAAGCACAGTTTCAGGGGGAAAACATAAACGAAAATATCATTCCAGGGGGAGATCAGCCAGCAATGGAAGCATGAAACAGGTCCTCAGGATCAAAGGATTAAAGGACGGAATCTACACTAAGAGATGTGCAACCCCTTGCCATTGATGTCAAAGGGGGAGGAAGAGCAAGCAACAGGAGAAAGGATCCTAAAAGGCAAACAGAGAAAGTGTATTGCCATCAATGCCAAAAGGGGAGACTGTTGAAAATGTTGTCATTGATGGAAAAGAAGGCAACAGATGCAGAGACAGGCAAAGGACAGTAGCAAAAGACATCAGGTAAAATTTACAAGGAGCATAAGAAGAACAGAGACAGGGCAGTAAAAAGAGAGGCGGAGACAGAAAATACAGAGGAAGAGATGAAACGGTCGAGCAATGGAGGCAGAGGCAGAGCCGTTATCAAACAGTGAAATGATCAGCATTGAATTAACGTAATAATGAAGCAGGCTTCATATATTGAAGCGCTGAAGAAATAAGAAATAAAGTTGAATTTGTATATAACGAAGGCGGGACAGTCTTTATTGAAAAGGAACCCGAGAGGTTATATATATATATATATATATATATATATATATATATATATTGGTACTGGATTTATGTCTAGCTCAAAATCATATAATGTTGGACTCAACTGTACATACAAGTGAGACCCCCTACATAAATTCCAGAATCATTACCCTGGCTGAAGGATACATCAAAGTCGCTGAAGGCCTGTGACATGCATTACTGCATTACATACACAAGGTCCAAAGACATATATATATATATATATATATATATATATATATATACGTTATATGTTGCGCTTTATATTCAAAGGAACAAATCATACTATATACATATATGAAAGGCGCTCTATTGTTCGGCCTTAATACAAACAAAGTCTTATACTGTGGGACCCTCACCAAATCACATCAGAGAAACTTGGCCGTGGAATATGTGAACAAAAATTGCGATTGCGATTGAGTTCCAGACCCGATATGGTTTAAACAACGATTCATATATGTTTGAATTCCGGAGATTTGATAGCTAGTGGGACCCTTTGTTAATCGCACCAAACTGTTAAAGGATGTGATTGCGATTAATCGCATCGGCACATCCAAATGAACAGTGTTACATCGCATCGGAGAAAAGTGTGGTAGCGAAGCATGACAATAGAAGTTGCGATTGCGATGAAGTTTTGGACCCGATGGGCTTATAAACTATGATTCATATATGGTTGAGTTCCAGTAAACAGTGTTTCATCGCATCGGAGAAGGAGCAGGGCATCGGAACATGCAAATGCAAGTTGCGATTGCGATTAATCGCAATCGGAAGAACTCAAAAAGCAATTCGTCGCATCGGCACAGAGAAATGTACAGTAATTGATCGCATCGGAGGTAAAAGAGTATCGACAAACTGAAAGTTCCGATTGCGACTTAGCGATTAGATGAGAGCCGTTAGATTCACTAAGGGATGGACGGCGGAGATGATTCGACTGTCTATATGGTGGGCCTTTGCTAATCGCATCGGCGGAAATTAAAAGACCAAATAGCAGGAGTATTGCGAATGTTGCGATTGCGATTGAAATAAACGAGCGGAGTTTAGCTGCCATGTGGGGTCCATCCAAAAGATAAGACTAAGAACAGGTTTGCTCCAAGTTAATTAATCCAAAGTTAAAGAGGAAAGGAAAGCACCGCGACACATATATGTATATGTGGATAGTAATGCATCGCATCGGATGATAGGACAAGTTCAGCGAGTGGGACCGTAAGGGAACAAGTTAAAACGTTTTATTATTTGTATAACGCCGAGAGTTGAATTGCACAGTTACTTGTATGCAGCAGTTACACCACGACAGAGGACAGAAGAGCAAGCAGAGCTGAAAAAGACAGACACAGTCAAAGAAAAGACAAATGCGCAGCGATCCAAAAGGCTGAATGAGTTGAACTGGAGTTCTCATTGTATTTGACTATAAATGTTGTAATTGATTTTATATTGTTTGTGATGCATTGGCAAGTCTCCGGAAGAGAACAAATATCCCACTGTAATATTAAATTTAGTACATACAATTCTATCTTTCTGAGTGAGCTGGAAAAGAAATGAGAAGGCAGAAGACTAAGAGGTATGGCTATCCATTTCGAATTCCTTGAGGAATACAGACAGTCACAAGAAAATCTTTATAAATAATATCATCTTGATATGCATAGAGAGGTTAGAGAGAGTAAGGATAGAGAATGAAAAGTATAGAAGATTGAGGAAGAGAAGATAAGGAAGAGAGGAGCAGAAAGTGATGCTACAGAACAGAGTTGATATCTGAGGTAAATCAGCAAACATTTCTTTTGATAAATTGGTGTTGGGAGCTCACTGGGTTGAAGCTGAGAAATGCTGCCGCCTAGCCGACTAAGGTTGAGCCTCCGTAGGTTAAAATTGTAAAATTGAAGTGAGTTGAGCTTCCTGTGTTGCACGGCGAATTGGAGGCTGGAGCCTGGAAGTTGCAGCCTTCTGAAAACAGTGGTGAGAGGGAGTTTGAGCTTGCCATTGCATCACAACAATAATAAGATGTGGTTTTCTCCCTTTATGGGTTTCCACTTATATCTGCTGCCTCTATCTGTGTTGCCTGTGTGCTGAGATGATTTATCAAATCTGCTTAATGTTTGTTGCTCTCATAATAAGTTTGATGTCACATTAATTTAGTACTTGCTGCAACATATTAAGACTGCTCATATACTAAGGTTGGTTATATAAGTAAGCTATAAATAAGTTGATGAAAAATTTAAAAAGCGCATGTATGTATTGAACTGATTCACCGCCTCCCCCACCCCTCTCTCAGTTCAACTAAGAATTCAACATCTAGCTCAAATACAAGCACGTTGCCAACAACAATATTGCATTGTGAAACAAATCTATAGCATTATAGATTTATTCTAGC
Source organism: Pinus albicaulis (assembly GCA_034641835.2). Classification (NCBI taxonomy): domain Eukaryota; kingdom Viridiplantae; phylum Streptophyta; class Pinopsida; order Pinales; family Pinaceae; genus Pinus; species Pinus albicaulis. The sequence goes on from CM076569.1 coordinate 279,559,135, forward strand.
ACAAACACAAGCATTTTGCTAACACCAATATTGCATTGCAAAATAAATTTAGTGCACGCTAGAATTCCTCCCACCATACACAAACATATTGGCAACATCAATATTGTAGGGTAAAAGAAATCTATATCATGCTAGATTTTCTTCCATCACAAACATAAGCACAATTCCCATCACAATATTGCAAGGTCAATTAAATCTAACATGATATTTGTACTTATATCTCAAACACAAACATGTCACCAATAACAACATTGCAAGGTGAATGAAATCTAACACATACTAGATTTCCTTCTCTCACAAACACAAGCACATAACAATATTATAGGGTGAAAGAAACATACCGCATATTAGATTTGCTTCTAGCACAAACAAGCATATTGTCAAAAACACCTTATGCAAGACAAAAGAAATCAAGTGTGTGGTAGATTTCCTTCTAGCACAAACACAAACACATAACATTGTAGGAGTTAAGAATCTAGCATATGCCAGATTTTGTTATAGCATGAGCACAAACATATTACCAACAACATTCTAGGGCAAAATAAATCTAGCACATGTTAGATTTCCTTTTAGCACAATTGCCAATAACATCATTGTGGTGAAGGAAATATGGCGCATACTAGATTTCCTTCTAACACAAACAATTGAATTTCCAACAACAACATTGCAATGTGAAAGAAATCTAGTGCACACTAGATTTCCTTCTAACGCATATACAACAACATTGTCAATAAACTCACAGAAGGGTGAAAGAAATCTAATGTAAGTTAGATTTCCTTCTAGCACAAACAAACACATTACAACATTTCTAGATAAAAGAGATCTAGCACATGGTAGATTTAGTTCTAGCACAAACAAAAGCATATTGCCAACAACCACATTGCAGTGAAAAAGAAATCTAGTGCATGCTAGATTTCTTTCGAGCCAAAATTGAAGCAGGTTGCCAACAACAATATTGAAGTTGAAGAAAAGCTAACACGTTCTAGATTTACGCATATCACAAACACAAACACTCAACAACATTGTAGGGTGAAAGAAATATAGCGTGTTAGATTTTCTCCCAACAGAAACAAAAGCATATTGCCAACAACAACAATGCAAGGAAAAATATATCTAGAACAACTACTATCACAAACACAAGCACATTTCTGTAGAAATTTATAGTTTCCCACCCCGGTTTTCAGTTTTCACCTTATTACTCCAAAATAGTTAAATGCCCTTTCACATATCCATACATTTAACAAGCTGGAAAAAGTTTTGTTGAAAACACAAATTCTGGAAAAATTACAGAATGCTGGAAAATGCAGAAATAAATATCAGCACACATAAAACAGTCATTCACACATTTTGACACATATTTTTGGTCAACATGACCCTGGAAAAACCCCCTACAACTCTTGGGGAAAACCAGTTCGAAAGCTCCTTCTTATTTCTGGAAAATGCTTTTTACAGTGAGAGAAATATTCAGCAAAAAATCAGCAAACAGACTTTTACAACTTATCTCGTTTTCCGTGCTTAACCACCGCCTCAGAAAATGTGCAAACAGTAAAAAACAGAACAGCAATAAATGTTGTACGCCCTCCTCGATTTTCGTGCCAAATTTCAGCCTTAAATGCTGCTGTACGGCTTGCCTAGAAAAGCGTGAAAGCTGCCATAAAATCTGTTGTACGGTTTTCTCGATTTCTGTGCAGAAAAACAGCTGTACGACTGTACAAATTTCTACCTAGAAATGTGTGCCAAGGTACAACCACTTGCTGTACGGCCTCCCTTAAATTCTTCTCCTCGATTTCTGTGCAAACCTGTTGTACGGCCTTGCTGTACGGCCTCCTTTTCTAGAAAATTGTGCCTGAAAATCTGCCTCACTGTGTGCTAACTCAGCTGTACGGTCTTGCTGAAAATGTCTTGCTGAAATGCTGCCTTGGAATGTGTGCCAAGCTGCTACCTCCTTCTCCTCACTGCCAAGAAATCTCCCTTGCTCTCTTGCTCTCCTTCTCTCAATCTGCTCATGAAAGAATGAATGACCTTTTCCTCCTTTTCCTCCTTTAACCCAACCCTAAGTGACTTTTGGGGAATCCCTAAATCTAATGGTTGAGATAGATTGAGATCTAGGGCTGAGATTAAATGCTCATTTAAATCTCACTTTCTATTTTTTAATTCACCCCACTTTAATAAAGACCCACTTAGTCATTTATTTCCAAAGTCACTTTTCCCTTTCTAATTTTACATTGACTTTATTAAAGTCACTTTAAAATTAGACTTTAGTAACTTTATCACTTAAAGTCACTTTTAAATTAGATTTGACTTTATGACTTTATAACTTTATAAAGTCACTTTAGTAACTTTATCACTTAAGTCACTTTTAAATTAGATTTAACTTTATAAAAAATTATAAAGTTACTTTAGGAGAAAAATTAAATTCTTTTGGACACTTTTCCCTAGACCAAAGATCAAAGCCTTAGGGAACCACCTGTCCTCCGGTACCAAATTTCAACACTCCCTCTTACCGAGGAAGGTGTTCCTCACCACACCCATCTTGTCTCTGAAGTAGACATGCTTGCCCAGTGGTAAGGCTTTGGTAAGAATATCTGCAACCTGCTCATCAGTGGGAATATACTCAAGCTTCACAGCTCCTTTCTGAACATAGTCTCTGATGAAGTGATATTTGATCCCGATATGCTTTGACCTGTCATGAAATACTGGATTCTCCGTGAGTTTAATGCAACTCTGATTATCACAGTAAATCACTGAAGGTCTCAACGGGTGACCAAATAAGCCAAACAACATCTTGCGAAGCCAGATGGCCTCACAACTAGCTAGACTGGCTGCCATATACTCTGCTTCCGCTGAACTCAATGCTACTGACTGCTGCTTTCGGCTGAACCATGACACAACTGCCGAACCCAACCCAAAACAGCAACCTGAAGTGCTCTTCCTATCAGAAGCACAACCTGCCCAATCAGAATCAGTGTAACCTGCCAATCTCACTCCATCCCCCTGCCTGTAGTCCAGACCATAATCCACTGTCCCCTGCAAGTACCGCAAGATGTGTTTTGCAGCCACCCAGTGAACCTTCCTAGGCTCACACATAAACTGACTCATCGTGTTGACTGCAAAACAAATATCTGGCCTAGTGTTGACCAAATACATCAAGGAACCAATCAGCTGTCTATACAATGTGGGATCCACCAACTTGGAATCCGAAGCATGGAGCTTCTTCCAGTTGGTGATCATCGGTGTCGACATGGGTTTACAATCCTCCATGTGGAATCTGCCAAGGATATCCACAATATACTTCCCCTGCCCCAGGAAGAAATGCCCCTCCTCCTGCCACACCTCCAAACCCAAAAGTAATGCATCAAGCCGATGTCCTTCATCTCAAACTCCGCCGCAAGATCTCTCTTGCAGTGCTCTATGAGTCTCTCTGCACCTGTAATGACTAAGTCATCCACATACAGCACCAGAATGAGAGGCTCCTCACCTATCACAATATAGTAAAGGTTCGGATCTGCCTCACTCTTTGTGAAACCCATCTTCTACAAGTATGTATCTATCCTGGAGTACCAAGCTCTGGGAGCTTGCTTCAGGCCATAAAGGGCCTTCTTCAGTCTGCACACATGGGACTCCTTCCCATGCACCTCAAAGCTCTGTGGCTGCTCAATGTACACCTCCTCCTGTATGAAGCCATTGAGAAATGCGGTCTTCACATCCATCTGGTGGATCTTCCAACCCATCTCTGCTGCTATCGATATAATGGAGCGGATCGAAGTATATCGAGCCACGGGAGCGAAGGTCTCCTCATAATCAACTCCCTCTGCCTGGGAGAACCCTCTAGCCACAAACCTCGCTTTGAATTTCTCAATGCTGCCATCTGCAGCATGCTTTACCTTGTAAAGCCATCTGGAAGTAACCACGGGTTTGCCCTCAGGCCTCGGCACCACCTCCCAAACATCATTCTTCATGATAGAAGAATACTCCTCCTGCATGGCCTCTCTCCAGACATATTGGCTAGCTGCCTCCTCATAGCTAGAAGGCTCGGAGTCAACGATGCTGGCAACCATTGCTATATAGCTACAAAACTGCTTAGGTGGTCTGCTCTCTCTGACTTGTCTCTTCGGCCCAGCAACAGATGTGGCCTCTCTTAAGGTATCCTAAAGACACTTGGGCTTCCTCTTCCACGAGCACACTTCTCCCATGCAGATAAGAAACTCCCTCCTCCTCAACATGAGAACTGAACTCATGACATCATCTGCTATCCTCCTGCACCCTGAACACTGTAGATCTTTGAGTCACAGGTGTAGGCCCATCCCATCGGTGGACTCCCCGATGAAGCTGCTACGCGGGTACGCTGCGTGCGCCCATGGCTCCACCCTACGACTCTGCGAGCCACTACTCACTGACGGACCTAACATCGTCATAGATGTACCTCGGGATCCTCCTGATCCCTGCCCACTGGATCCCTGCGACTGACTCAAGTGCTGCTGAGGGTCTGGCTGATCCAGATACTCTAACTCCCGTGACCTCCTAAAGGCCCTGTCCTCCTCGAACTTTACATCCCGCCTGACAACAACTTTCCTCTGCGCAGGAATGTAAATTCGAAAGGCCTTGGAGGTCTCACTGTAGCCCACAAAGATACCCTTCTCTGCGGTGGGCTCTGGTTTGGTCCTCTTCTCCTTCGGTATGTAGGAGTATGTCATGCACCCAGAGATACGAAGATGACCCATATCAGGCTTCTTCCCAGAAAAAGCCTCCTCCGGAGTCATGTGCCCCAAGGCACGATGCGGACTCCTGTTCTGCAAGTAAACAGCTGTGTTGCAGGCCTCTGCCCACAAAAACAATGGCAACCCCTGATCATGTAACATGACTTTGGCAGCCCCTCCGATGGATCTGTTCTTCCTCTCCGCAACCCCGTTCTGCTGGGGGTTGTAAGGAACAGTGAGCTCCCTCCTAATGCCTGCCTCCGCACAATAGTCAACAAACTCTCCAAGGGTGTACTCTCCCCCATTGTCCGACCTCAGGGACTTGATCTTCCGACTGTCTGTGTCTCCACAAGAGCTCTGAACTCCTGAAACCGTTTGAAGACCTCACTCTTGGTCTTCAAGAAATAAATCCAGGTCCTCCTGGAGTGATCATCAATGAATAACACATAGTACTCATATCCACTCAAGGAAACATGAGACATCCAACCGCTCACATCGGAATGAATCAAATCAAGTATCCCAGTCGCTCTGCTGTCACTGCTGGGAAAAGAGGATTTGGCAAACTTGCCCATCGCACATCCTTTGCAAGTATCAAAGTGATCAGTACTGAACTCTGGCACACCTGTAGTGATCTCCCGCAAAGTCCTCAAGGCTCCATGATGCATGTGCCCCATCTGCCGTGCCAAATCTCTAGCACTTTCGAGCGCTAGCTACGCATCAGAATGCTAACGCTTTCGATGCCAAAGAAAGGGTAAATGCAAACTTGTACACCTTTGCATGGCGTGCACCTATCCCTCTAGCTGTTGCAGATCGGTGCGGAGTACTTCAGGATACATCCTTTTTGTCCTCCTGAATAGTATCTCATATCCTACTGTCCTCCAAAGTTTGAGACGGATGAGTTCTTCCTCATCCCCAGCATAAAGAGAATCTGACACCTTCAAGGGAGGTTTAGACTCCCTCTGAAATGTCAGTGTCCCCACACCGACTGCTCTAACAACTCTGTCATCACCGAGTACTACCTCTACATCGGTGCCACTCTCTGAAAGCTCTGAGAAGTACTCACGGACTCCTGTCATATGACGTGAAGCCCCACTGTCCACATACCAGATACCCGAAGATGCTCCGTTAGTCGAGGGAAATGCATGCTCCCTCTGAACCTCTGTGGCAGGTAATCCTGCACTAGAGGACTCACACACAATGAACCCAAACTCCTGGTCAAAGCGATCTGCAAAGTCCTCAACCTCTGCTGATGCTGCCATGCTCTGGTTCTTCCCCTTCTTCTTCTTCTTCTCCGGACACACAACTGCATAGTGTCCCATCTTCTGACAATTCCAACACTTCACTTTGGAATAGTCCTTCTGTGAGTTATTCTGTTTACCTTTACCTTTGCCTTTGCCCCCACCATTGCTTGTGGAAGCCTGCTTCTTCCCTTTGCCCTTCTTGCGTCCTGCCAACAGTGCTACATCCTCATCCTGCTCAACTGGCTTGGCTGCCCCAAGCTGACCTTTCCTGATCTCTGTCTGAATGCAATCATCCCAAAACCTCTCCCATGTGGGAAGGGTCTCACGTGCACAAACCCCCTCAGCAAAGTTCATCCATGAACTGGGGAGGCCATTCACTGCAATCCGCACCAACTCAGTGGGTGGAATGGCCTCTCCAATCGCTGCCAACTCATCTCTCACATTAGTAATCTTTGTGAGATATCCAGCTACACTATCAGTCTTAGCCATCTTAATGTTCTTCAGCTTCTCCTTCAGGACCATTTTCCGGTTCTCATTGGTACTCTGGTAGAGGTTGGTCAATGTTGACCACATCTCATGGGCATTTCTCTTTCCTCTCACATGAGGAATGCAATGGTCCTTGATTCCGTCTAGAATCAGTCTCTTACCCTGGTTGTTCTTTCTGTTATATGCTGCCAACTGAACAGGATCAGTAGGCACATTAACAGGCTGCTGTGTGGTATGAACCATGATATCCCAGACTTCCGCCTCCTCAAAAATACTCTGCATTCTCTCCTTCCAAACACTGTAATTTGTATGCCCATCCAGCCTATCCTCCACCCTCAATCCCAAAGACATTCTGCTGTCCTAAAACTGAAAAATAACACTGCTGTAGTAAAGGTAAAAATCTGTTGTTTATGAAAAATCAGCTTGCTGGAATTTTCTGAGTGAAAAATCAGCAGGCTGTAATTTTCTCCTTGCTGTCCCAAACTGCTCTTCAGCACTCAAGCTCTGATACCATGTAGAAAATTCTAGTTTCCCACCCCGGTTTTCAGTTTTCGCCTTATTACTCCAAAATAATTAAATGCCCTTTCCCATATCCATACATTTAATAAACTGGAAAATAAATTTGCTGAAAACACAAATTCTGGAAATTTTTCAGAATGCTGAAAATGCAGAAATAAAATAGCAGCAGTAACAAACAGTCATTCAACACATCATAACTCAGTAATTTTTGGTCAAGGTGACCCTGGAAAAACCCCCTACAACTCTTGGGGAAAACCAGTTCGAAAGCTCCTTCTTATTTCTGGAAAAATGCTTTTTACAGTGATAGAAATATTCAGCAAAATAAATAATCAGCAAACAAACTTTTACAACTTATCTCTTTTTCCGTGCTTAACCACCGCCTCGGAAAACGCACAAACAGCAAAACAGGAACATCAATAAATGCTGTACGGATTTCTCGATTTGCGTGCTCAGAAATCTGCAATAAATGCAGCTGTACGGCCACCTTGAAATCTGTGCCAAAACATCAATAAATGCTGCTGTACGGACCTCGAAAATCGTGCCAAAAACGCTGCAAAACTCAGCTGTACGGTACAGCCCCTAGCTGTCTCGATTTCTGTGCCAAATACTGTTGTACGGTTGCTGTACGGCCCTACTGTACGGCCCTGCTGTACGACCTCCCTGCCTAGGAAACCGTGCAAAAATCAGCCTGCTATTTGCTAAATCTGCTGCACTTGTCTGCTGAAATGCTGCCTTGGAATGTGTGCCAAGCTGCTGCCTCCTTCTCCTCACTGCCCAGAAATCTCCCTTGCTCTCTTGCTCTCCTTCTCCCAATCTGCTCATGAAAGAATGAATGACCTTTTTCCTCCTTTTCCTCCTTTAACCTAACCCTAAGTGACTTTTGGGGAATCCCTAAATCCAATGGCTGAGATAGATTGAGATCTAGGGCTGAGATTAAATGCTCATTTAAATCTCACTTTTTATTTTTTAATTCACCCCACTTTAATAAAGACCCACTTAGTCATTTATTTCCAAAGTCACTTTTTCCCTTTCTAATTTTACATTGACTTTATTAAAGTCACTTTAAAATTAGACTTTAGTAACTTTATCACTTAAAGTCACTTTTAAATTAGATTTGACTTTATAACTTTATAAAGTCACTTTAGTAACTTTATCACTTAAGTCACTTTTAAATTAGATTTAACTTTATAAAAAAATATAAAGTTACTTTAGGAGAAAAATTAAATTCTTTTGGACACTTTTCCCTAGGCCAAAGATCAAAGCCTTAGGGAACCACCTGTCCTCCGGTACCAAATTTCAACGGAGAATCCTTTTCACATTTGCAGGATCTGTTTCAGAGGCACAGGAAATGTTTCTGGTTGCATAGGATATGTTTCAGAAACTAATCCTTGGTATAGCCAGGTGGATCCAGATCTAATCCACGGGTCTGAATATTCAACCTCCAAGAGTGGCAGATCCAATAACATAGGACAAAACCTCTATGTTGCAATGAAATAAATTTTTGCAGAAGGGGTTTTAATCAATTAGCTATCATTTTTTAGATTATCTTGGACACGCTGTTATATATTGAGTTTGCTTTGAAACAATCAAAGGTTAAAAAGGTGGCATTTAGGTCCTGTTTTTCCGTAAGGGCACATAGAGGTGAACTAGTGGGATTTTACCTATCATCTCCCTAATTGGGGATGTGATTTGGAGAGTGCCTTGGATCATAAGGATTATTATGTGCAATGATGAGCAAGTTAAATGTTTTGATAAAAAATTTGTAGGCGGCTGTTGTGGACTTCCTATGTGCAGTGAGAACATGGGTGCCTAATAAGAGGTGAGTTGTTTTTCAGCCCAAGCTTTGCCAACTCAAAATCAAAATTTCAGCTGTTTGATTTGAACTTTTGATAGATATAACTAGAATAGTAACTGCTGAGTTTTGTTCACATCTTTCTAGAAGTATTTAATTATGAGACATGCTTGGTGTAATTAACAGTAATTATTGTTAGCTTATAAATGGCTCTATCATGATTATCAAGTAGAGATGCTTGAAGTAGTAGTATAGTATTTAGTATATACCATTGATAAATATTAAACACATAACAACAAAATCCTATACATAATCATGGGCAAAAGCCTTTGGTGGGCCCGAGAACTTTCATAACCATTGTGAACTGTGTTTGAATGTTTCATCTGGCTACCAAGTCATTTGTGTATATATTTCAACAATCTCTCCATCTTCCTATGGAGCTTTATTTTTAGCTTTTATGCTGGTAACTAGAGCATTCATATGCTCTACTTTGCTCTCTTCATTTGATTAACTTTTCCTAAGCTTGTAAACGAACATTCATGTATTATCTTTCTAGAGTTCTGATCATATCTTTCTTGTTCTTTGCAGTGTTGCAGGAAAATCAGTTCTTGAAAAAGCAGACTTGGAGCCAGCTCTGAAAGCACTCAAGGATCGATTTATGACTAAGAATGTGGTATGCTGTCTTCCTCCTGGTATTTATAACAAATGCTTAGTTTGATTAATCTTAACTTTAAGTGGAAGGTTTGGAGGAATGATGTTTCTTCCATTTCACAGGCAGAGGAGATTGCCGAAAAGCTTTGTGAATCAGTAGCAGCCAGTCTTGAAGGCAAAAAGTTGGGTTCTTTCACTAGAGTTTCTACTACTGTACAGGTGGGGTTGTGGATTTTAATTTTAGTGGGAAAATTGTTGATTTGGAATTGGTAGGCATACCATACAGAAGTTAAATTTGAGGAATCTACTGATGTCCTTTTTTGTTTTTAAATATAGCTGATTTAATTCATTCGGTGCAGGCAGCAATGGAAGAAGCTCTTCTTCGAATTTTGACACCCAAACGATCTATTGATATCTTGAGGGATGTGCATGCTGCCAAGGAGCAAGGGAAACCGTATGTTGTTGTGTTTGTTGGCGTAAATGGAGTGGGGAAATCAACAAACCTTGCAAAGGTCTTATGTCGCAATCTATATTGAGATACTGTTTGTGATTATTCATCACAGATTCACAACATTTGAAAGTTGCTACAATTGATGAACTTTTCTTTTGCAATGTTTAGGTTGCATATTGGTTGCAGCAGCATGAGCTCAGTGTTATGATGGCTGCCTGTGATACATTTCGGTCTGGGGCTGTTGAACAGCTCCGCACACATGCACGTAGACTTCAGGTACAGTGAACGTATTATGACTATTGTCCATTTATACCAGAGAAGTGAATATGAAGAATTCCGTTCTCATGATGTGAAATTTTATCTTTTCTAGATTCCTATTTTTGAGAAGGGTTATGAGAAGGATCCAGCAATTGTCGCAAAGGAAGCCATTCAGGAGGCCAGTCGAAATAAGTCAGACGTCGTCCTTGTAGATACAGCTGGACGAATGCAGGTATGCATAGTATATAGCAGTGCTTCCTTATGGGTATCAAGGGTTTGATCATAGGATTCTTCAAGATTTATGTACTTCTGTTGCAGCTGAAATTCAATTGTCATATGATATTGCCAAATTTGATGATTCATGCTTTGAAAAGAGGTATGTAAGCAAGATATTATATACGTGTTTGTGCCTTCAATTTTGTAGGATAATGAGCCTTTGATGAGAGCTCTCTCCAAACTCATCAACATCAACAGTCCAGATTTGGTACTCTTTGTTGGTGAAGCACTGGTTGGCAATGATGCTGTGGACCAGCTCACAAAGTTCAATCAGGTAAGCATATACGTAAAAAATCAAGTGTATCTGTTGTTGTAGTTTAGTTAAAATATTAAGTTCTCTCCAATTAATTCTGTGATTATACTTGTAATGAGAACTGAGGTGGGTAGGTAATACCCTGCAAGATTCAAACAATGATCAACTCTTAAACAACATGGATGTTTTGATTACAGAAACTGGCGGACCTCTCTACTTCTGCTAATGCCAGGTTGATTGATGGGATTCTGTTGACCAAGTTTGATACAATTGATGACAAGGTACCAGAGCCATCAGCCTTCTGAGAGATTATTTGTACTGTAGTTTTCTTATGCCCATTCTTACTGAGGTTGAATCTGTCGAGAAACTTCCTGAAGCTTTTCTGGGTCTCGTGTTATATTGTGGTACTAATGGCTCTTCTTAAAATGAGTGACCTGTGTGCACTTCATATTGCAAAAGTAGTTTTGAAGCTTGACATTATTGATTCAAGCGGCAAGAATGAATTAGTTTTAGTACTGAATTTCTTGGATACCATCTATTATCAACTGAGTTTCTGAAATCCCGTCTTTCTTACAGGTTGGAGCTGCACTTTCTATGGTCTACATTTCAGGAGCACCTGTGATGTTTGTGGGTTGTGGACAATCATACACAGATCTGAAAAAGCTTAATGTCAAATCAATTGTTAAAACTCTATTGAAGTAGAATTTCGTGCTCTTGGAGCTGCTGGAGATAACTGTACTGTGTCATACTTTTAAGGATTTTCTCTGTACTACTAGTTTAGGTAAAGGCTTTTGAATATGACTGCGTTAGCTGCCATGATATTCCCCAGTGATCTCTTTATATTTCATTGTTGAGGTTTGTTATTATCAAGATGGAGCTACTCTTAACAGGGTTATTTAGGCAGTGGCCATTTGATGGAAATCTCTATGTAGCCCTGCTTGTGAATGGTGGTAAATAGTTATTGATATATTCTTTCTGTTGGTAATATAAATATTAATTTGTTGGGTGGCATGGAAGATGCTTTTTAAAATTGTTAATCAACAGAGTGACATTTGTGTCTTGTCTTTGACTTTTTCCATTTACCTGCTGCTAAAATTTCTTTTTTATTTGGAACTTTTATAGAAACTACATATTTAAGCAGAGCTGAAACTACGTACAGTCATGTATGCTAAATAGCTTGTTTGGGCAAATTGTGGAAAATATTTTGTGTTAGTGATTAGTAAGGTTGGAATAGAACAAACTCGTTTGAAAAGAAAATATATATAAATGAAACTGATAATTTGGATGTATGTCATTGGAAATTTGCAGAGATTGTTTTCCTGTGGTAGTAGATTCACTCTATTTTCACAGGACTAAAATGATTTTGTCTGAATACGGAGAGGTTACAAATTTTGAGAATTTTCTATTGATTAATGAAGAAAAAAATCATATTTCTGATCTGAATGGTCGTGCTATAAAATTTGTCTTCGAGCTTTGGAAGGGTGAAGGATGCATCTTGCATACCTCGTTCTAAATTCTTATATCCAAGGGAGTATTCAAAGACTTATAAATTGGATCTGTGAAAGTTGAAATTTTGTAATTATTTTGTTAGTGAACCTTTCCATGGCATAATTTTTTTGATGCAAGGATTTAGTTGATTTGATGTTTGTAAATTATTTGTTGTGTTATGCTATGAAATGTTATGTTACATAATGAAATGCTATTTGTATGGTATATATGAGATAAAGTGAAGGAATTTATGTAAATTTAATAGTATATGAATTTGGAAGTTTAGTAGGTACATGGATATTGGATTTTATTTTTAAATGTAGATATAGTAAGTAAAATAGACACTATTATAAAAAACAAATGTCTTTTGGTTAAAGTTGGGAGGGTTTAAAGACATGAGATCCATTTTATGAGGAGTTTGATGCAGGAGGGTCTAGATATAGAGATGTAGTTGGATTAAGCATCTTGTTGAGCAAGAGGAAAACAATCTGTAAATCTAAAAGCCTCTCAAAGATCATAAATGCAAAATTTTGGCATATTGTTAACACATTCATATTGTTTGCTATATGTGTCACCATGTGAGCTTTGTGAGAGCTGCTGGCTGTTAAAACACTGAGTTTACAACTTCTAGAAAAGTATAAGAACCAAAATAAATGTGCATATTGTAATCAACGTTTAAACATTATATAGTCCTAGTGTGTCAAAAATGACAAGTAAAAGAAAGAAACTGAAACACCTACTCAGATATATTAACAAAGCAGTGGAAGAGTTAAATGAGGAGACTAAAAATGCATGAAACCAAGATAGCACATGCTGAACAGAGGTAGAGAAAACAATGGACGAATCAAAGCGAAAGGACAAAATGGACAAGGATGATCAAGAACATGAAAATATGAGAAAAATGAACTTAAATATTATATCAATTGGTTAAGACATTGAAAATGTTGTATAGATAAGAAACCTTGCAAAAGGATGCTTTTGTTTGATGATCCCTCAATAGAGTAACATGTTACTGTGTTATGAGAAGATCAACTTAAATATTATATCAATTGGTTAAGACATTGAAAATGTTTTATAGATAAGAAACCTTGCAAAAGGATGCTTTTGTTTGTCGATCCCTCACAATAGAGTAACATGTTACTGTGTTAAGGTTTGGAGTGCCAATTACTAGTGTTAGGGAAAACTTGTTTAATTTGATTTTAAGAATTAGTAAATTAGATATTAGCTTACTATTACAGATAGAGGATGAATGTATCAGAAAGTATTTGGATGGATGTTTTGGTCTAAGTGTAGGACTTTGAAGTTATGGATTTGGAGGATTCTCAAATACTTATTACATTCCGTTAGGTTAACCATGGTTTGGATTAAAGATAAATGGGTTTGGTGCTTAAAGTTATTGAAATTGATGTAAAGTTTGAAGAGTTATAATGAAATTTACAAGAAATATGCTCAAAATTCAAATTATAGAGCATTAAGAGTAAAGATGAAAGTGATCTTTATAGGTGACACATATCTATATGTTAAAGTGCTTGTGTAACATTAGAGGAAGAGTAGATAAATGTGCAATAAGACATTCATGAAGGAGATTGATGGTGTGAGGGCAGAATGTACGAAGTCCTAAGAAGATGAATCTAGAAGGGTATGATCATTAAAGTACAGGCAGTGTAAACGACTTGATGTAAAGTAATATTTGGTTGGACATAAAACATCGAAGTCATGGATGGATATAAGAAAGTCATGGGTTACACAAAAAAACTATGAAGAAGAAGATGCTAAAAGAGGATGAGGAATATAAGCTAAAGTTGAAAATGAAGATGGAATATTATAAAGATTATGCCATCATTTTCAATCCAGCATTTTGATGCATCAACATGGTCCATCGACCAAAATTAACAATTTTAGGGCCTCTTGTACTATACAGTAAATCTTAAGAGATTGGGAAGAATATTTTATGACAAATTAATTAAGTCTTTTTTTTGGCTTGTAATTGAAGTAATATATTAGTGGTAGAATAACTCATTGTTAATTAAATCTATGAAGAATCCCATGTAATTTAACTTTTACATGCCTAAAGAAGGAAGAACATTGGGGTTTCCCTCCAAAAATGTCGAGAAAAATAAAATCTTCCTTTAGAGGAAAGAGAGAGGAGAGAGAGTATTATATCTGTAAATACTTGGTTGTTGGAGGAAAGGAGTGCTTGTCCAGTTTTGTGGATAATGTTTCCAATAAGGTCCTTGGTCTAGCTTGTCTCTTAACTATAGGTTTTGATAACCTATAAATAGTGGTGATCATACATGTGAAATATAGCCCTATTTCGTCTTCTTTTCACCAAGAGACACTTTACAGATGTTGTAGTGGTTGTAAATGAGTTTAAACATTTAAAATATAGGAGAGATATTGTAGTGTCCGTAAAATCAAACATTAAATCTAATAATAATAACAAAACATTATATTGATTCTTTCAAAAAGTAATAAAAAGTAATAAGTGGATTTAATTCAATTTGTTATATTGTAATTTTTTTTTATTGATAAAATTACAAGGAAAATTTTCCATGGAAAAATTTATGTTATGCATATCATAATAAAATAGATTTTAATAATAATGATAGCTTGTACTCTTCCAAAACACACACACATATATTTAATAGATTTGATTCTTTTATATATAACATTGTATTTTAATTTTTATATTTTAAAATTAATTAATAAGCATAAAAAATTAATATTTACAATATTTTTTTCTCCAAGTTATATATCAATCTATCTATATTATCATTTCTATGCATGCCACATTAACAAAATCAAATTAAAAAGGTTATAAAACATGTCAAGAAAAATTCTTCTTATATATGTAACTATATGTTTTATCACTATTTTAATAAAATAAAAAATAAGAATATTTTTATATATAAAGATGTGAAATTTATATAATTATAAAAAATGTTATTAAGAACCATAATAGATCCATCTAAACTCTGTATCTACCAAGCATTGAGAGGTATAAAATTTCTCAAGGTGCAAATGCATTGAGAGGTATAAAATTTCTCAAGGTGCAAACCTATCTTTAATTTTTGCATTCAAAAACAAGTTTTCATCTTGATAGATTTGATCTCTTGGTGCTTGATAGATTCAATGTTAAGATGGATATATGCTGGTAGTAATCCTATTAATGTTTGCATTATCTCAAAACATGACAAGGAAAACCCAAAACATGTTTAAGGTTAAATGTCTCTCATGCATCTTCAGAAGATTTGATGCATAGTGATATAAAGAATTATCATCAAGTCATATCCAAGCTTCAAAGATTAGGTTTATTACAACAATCACTTTTTGTTCCTCTTATTGTGTTTAGTGATCTCGTCTAATTGTTATTTCTTTGGGTTATGTATATAAAATAGTTCATCTTACATATTCTTCAATGACATTTGAAGTTATATTTGCAAAACGATTGAGACCACTCTTCCAAGATGCTACTATGGTCCTTAAAATTATATTTTATTGAAAACATTATATCTTGGTGAACAATAGAAGTTAAAGTGGACTTATGTCAATATGATCATAGGCATTTGAGGAAAGTGGCATAACATATAAATTTGAGAGAAGATATCCACAACTTTACAAATTTTAGGTAGAGTCCCATCCCGATCAAGGTTATGCATGAGTTTATTTATGAAGGTTATAAAAGAGACTCGGGGTTGTTGGATGAAAGCTTCGATCAAATTACCTCCAAATCTACTATTATACTTGTGGCTCAAACGACTTGGTTCAAATCTATAGAGATTGAGTTTATCTTGATTGGCTTTTATGCCATCCAACTCATTAACATTGGTGCTAGAAAGAGGGTTCACAAGTGGAGGGACCTTAAAATCATTTCTTGGGGCCTCGTTTGATGGATTGAGGATTTAACTTCATTTTCCCAATAGAAGGATAAAGTGCTAATATTATGGTGTTTGATACATCCACTAGGGGTGCTTTTTTGTATGTCAAAAATTTATTGATGTGTCAAAATGACCCATAATCCAAATTTATCTATTTGGGGCCACTTGTACCAAAGGGTAAAATTTTAAGAGATCCCACACACACACACACTCACACAGGTATTGACAACTAGGTCGGGTTTGTACTCGTATGACATGGGATCAATTTTGACTACTACCACTATAATGTTTAGGTGAACTCATATGCGCCCCCACACATGGCCCACACAATTAATAAGAGGGATTTGAACCACTTAATTTCCATATGACTATATATCATGACCATCACCAATTGAGCTGCCCCCGAGGCCCCCCCATCGGAATATATTATGGCATAATGATTAAGAGTCTTTGTTTTGGCTTGTAATGGGAGCTACCTTGCCCGTTAGTTAAGAATGTATGTTCATTAACCAAATCTAATTAGAAAAAATTTCACATATTTGACCCATAACTAACTTTTAGATACATAAAAAGGAAGAATACAAAAATGGAAATATCAAGTTCCCCTAAGAAAGTAGAGAAAGAGAAAATATTTCACTATAAGAAAGTAGTAGAGATGAGGGAAAATATAGTAAGTTTATTTAAAAGGTTTAGAGGGCATTTCCCTCCCATATTCCTTCTTTGTGACTAGAATAAAGAGATGTGTGTTTGGTTTTATGGACAACGAGTTTTTAATATGATCATTTGGTGACTAGAATAGCCCTTATGTCTTCTTACTATCCCATTTATTGTTTGCATAATCCCAAAAGATGACAAGGCAAACTTAAACCGTATTTAAGGTTAAACCACTCCCATGTGTTATGAGAGGATTTAATGTGGTTGATATAAAAAATGATCATTAAGTCATATTTAGGCTTTAAGTCATTGCAACAATTGCTCTTATTTATTTTCTTGTGTTTTGTAATTTCATCGTAGTGCTACATTTTGGGGTTCTCTCTCATATATAATTTAGGTTAAGCTTATTATTATGAAGATGTGTTTGAATATGTCATTGTAGGAGGAGTGAGAATCAAATACATATGACAGAGGCCTGAGATGCTACCTAGGTCCTTCCTAACATTCAAACATTTTATCAAATCTAATAGTCCTATGTCAATGTAATCTTGGGTATTTGAGAAAAATAGTGTAACCTATATAATTTCGATTGAATATATACCTGACCTCACATGCTGCAACAAGGGTTCTATGTTGAATGACATTATGCATGAGTTTTGTTTTAAATTCTTGAGATAAGAAGAGTTGGAAAGTTGATTCTTAGGGCCTAGTTTGCTTGACTTAAATATAAAGAGCATAAGATTTATCCACTTCTCAACCTCCATTAGTATTGATGTTTTTGAAATGGGTTCCCACTTATTCTAGGAGTTTTCAAAGCCTTTATTGTCATTCAAATCATTAAAGGGTGGCATCATATGGTGACTTAGACTAGAGTGTTCCCTACTTATAGTGGTGCAACCTACATAATTTTGAGAAAATATATTCCCAACATAATAATGTCAAAGAAGGGTTACACATTGAATGAGGTTAAGCACATGTTTGTTACTTATGCCGAGGAAAGGAGACTTGGAGTTGTTGGATGGAAGGTCCTTCTATTGCATGATCTCTAAAGCTACAATTACACTATGGGCCTAGATGACATGGATCAAATCTAAAAATTATGAGAATAATTATGTTAGGTATAAAGGAACTAATGTAAAGAATTTATAACTCTTGGGAAATTATTCAATTGATAAAATGATAAAAATTGACTAAGTCAATTGAATTATTGTCCTAAATCAAAGTTGTTTCATTTAATTCTTCATTTTCCAAGGGGTGGGTTAGATATCGGGGTGTGATTATATTTTATAAATTATCTTTTTCTATTGTAAGGATTGTACTCATTATAGGAGATGATATTGGTATGGTTTCTACAATGGCATGAATGAATCATAAGGATGAGATTGGGGGTTGTGGTCGATTATGTTGTAATAAAATATAGATACGGGATTTTCATTTTGGGTTTTATATTAAACACCTAACTATAACCTTCATTGATTATTATTATGTTAGCTTATTATTTCTTTCTAACCCTTTATCTCTTATATATACATCAAGGAGACTTTGATGGATCATTTTATCATTGTGCCTTTGATATCTTCTACTAGGAGGTTACCCCCTTGAAGAGGCTTCTTATCCATTCACTATTTCACTTGATTTAGGCATGTCACTAAAAAAATGAGTATTTTTTATGCTTAAATGGCTATTAGGCCCATAAAATTTCATATTAGAGTACATGATTCATGGTTTGACTCTTTCAAAACTTGCACTATTTTCACTCTAATTGTTTTTTGGTTCATGGGGATTGTTGTAAATTTAAGGGTTGACAAAGGAAAGAACAAAGTACAATTTTTAGTTGCTTGTTTGCCACATTTTTGGAGTTACTGGATGTCAGGTTAAGGTTTTCATCTAGATGTCAAAGTAGGATTAAACATGCGGTTTTAGTAAAATAGCGACGTTTAAATATTGTGAGATTCAAATTGAGTGCCACTTGTGAGATTTGATAGAAGACTAATTCGATTATTTTAGGCTTAATTTTATATTTGTTTGAGAGATATTAGTAAGTGGTAGCTCATACAAATTTCTCCCCTAAAAGATGTAAGAAAACATAGGTTTTGGTAGCTAGAACCTCACTTTCTCCTTTAAGAATTGAGATTGAATGAGGCTTGTACGAGTTTGAAGTAGACATAGTTTATCACAATACAAACTTTTAGAATTGTAAATGCAATGAAATCATATTTACATTAGGTGCAAGATTGACTATCAAAGCAAACCCAAATTGGGGCTTTACAAGGAGTTTGAGGAGATCTAAAGTTTAGAATATTCTCTATTTTGAAGAAAACGAGTTTTTAATGCTAAAGACATGTATCAACATCTATAAATATAAATACAATTCATTCAATAGGTATAATTTCCTATTGGAAGCATACATGCAAAGAATATAAGTTGGGGTCATCATAATATGCCCTAAAGTACACCTTTGTAGGTACTCGTCATGTAGTACCTTATTAGATATAATATGTTTATAGCTTTTATATTCCACATACCCTAAGGTGTATCAGAATCCCCATAAGTATACTTGAGACCATACTTAGATTTTCTTGTGGTCGTTAATATGTATTGTACACTAAAAAAAACACTTGGTTATATCGTTTTTGCATACCTAGAAATTAGATAGTGTAGTTAAGGTTATCACCAATCCTCCTTAATCAATATGTGAAATATTGGTCAACTAGTACTATTGGAAACCCAAGGTTATATCTGAGAGCTATAGACATTGACACTACCTTTCCCATAGGACCTTGCAAATCCCTAGCCAATTATTTCCAAACATAGATTGATAAATGCAATCATTACAAAGGCCTCAGAAGATTCATCATTAATGTAAGAAGAAAATGAAGATTTGGAATTTAAGGTGTTCAAGCTGGAATAGAAAATAATGAACATGGAAAGTACATTGGAAAAGAAGGATGACATCCTAAACATCATAAGTGAAACATATAATTTCAATATTTAAGAGATTATGGGAAGAAAAGATGATCTCAAAGAGGTGGGAGGTAAACATGATCTTAAATACATGAAAAAGGACTTTATCAAGGAGCTAACAAGCCTCCTTATCCTAAATTTTCCTATTTAAGAAGTAGATTGAGACCGAAGCACATATGTAGAACATTTTAGCACATTTGAAGCACAAGGGGATTGAGTTCCAAACACTTGATCAGTAATCACTCTAAGATCCACACCATTGTGGTGTTAATTTGGGACTAAGGATCTACTTCATTCCCAATATTTACATAAGGAAGCATGATAAGAATCATCCCATGACATGGATATTGCATATGGAGCAATTATTAAATCTACACCAAGTGCCAACTTTACAAAAGGTAACTATTGCATCCTTATATTTAGAACCTAATAAATTAATGTAGTGTCGATGGCTTTGCGAACAAAAAAAGAACTCTATTTTCTCTTGGTTCATTTGTATGGAAGAATTGATACCACATTATAGAGATAGTATGAGAAACACACGATTTCATTAGTTGATAAATCTCACACAAAGAGGTATAGTTATATAACACATTCAAGAGTTTCAAAAATCAACTCTTTATATTTAACAATGTTCCATTTAAGTTCCAATGAAAATGTCATCATCTTATAACATAATAATTCCATATATAAACTTTAACTTTGGATTTTTTGAATAGTCCTCTAGAAGCATCCAAAACAAAGTTCAAAATAAAACTTGAATTATCTAGCTATAGTGATTGAATCACCTCCAACTAGGAGAGTGTCATCATTGAAGTATGCATGGTTGATTAGTTTGACACATTGAGCTATATAAATTCTTAGAAGTAGTATTTCACACTAGCTCATTTAAGAGCTCAACCTAAGCTTCTGCCATCAATATGAATAAATGAGTCAATAAGGGGAATCCTTGTCTCACTCCCCAAAACCCTTGAAAAAACTTTTATCATCTATCAGTTAGCTTCTAGTGTCGTCCTTGACCTAAGTAACAATTTTTAAGAAAATATAAATTTGATTGGAACCATAAAGTGGATTTGATGCTGAAATATATCAAAGGAATTTTCCATATCTAGTTTGATTTAATAGCCATACCACATTCTCTTCTTGTCTACTAGAGCGTGTCACTTCATGAACTTATGTTCTTAGTTATATGCATTCCTTTCTCAAAAACCTCCTTAGTTGATCTTAGAGGAAATTAATTTTTTCAAGATACTACAAGAGACATTACACAAGGAGATTGGAAATAATAATTCAAATAAAGTTTGAGTTCATTATTTTGCTATGGGCAAGAGGAGATCATTTTTCTTCCGAATTTCAATTGTCACTTCAACCATTCGAACATGTCCCTGTAGTCTCCTTTTAATATATACTAGTGTCTGTATAAAATGGGTTGACAAGTGTTCCATCCCAAGAGCCTTGTTAGAAACCATTGAACATAGGCAAACCTTCATTTCATCTTATATGATTTATTTCATTAAGATAATGTTATCCTTTCCTATGATTATATTGGGAATATCACTTAGCATATATTCCCATGTATTATGGGAAGAGATGTGATTGAAAAGGGATCTACATAGGTATTGTTACCCCTCATTTTAACAGGGATGCCTATATGGATAATTTATCTTGGCAACACCATTGTAAGTCCATAGAGTGCAAGTCAAATAATTCCTTGTAGGCCATGTGGATCTATGTATTATGGTATCCTAGACTTATATTACTTGACTATAATCCATCCCTTTATAATCCACTCTTAGGTTATTTCGTCCTATATAGAATTGGAGGTCTCAATATGGACCTACTTAGACACGTGCTTTAGAGGATCCATTGGTTTTGTAGGAATGACCACACTAAGAGGTTGTTGGAAAGTGTAACTAGGTTCAGTCTTCATAATTATTCTTGTACTTATATCATTATGTATTTGATGTAAACAAAAAAAAGAAGAAAAATAAGAAAAAGAAAACACAATTTTATTCCATTATATAAACATTTTTTTCATGCTTCTAGGTTTCATTGAGTAAAAGTCCTATTTGGACTTCTTAAGGAAAGAAAAATATTAAAAATATATATGTAATTTTGGTCAATTCACCTCAAGAAGCCAAGTCGGCCCTCCTAGATGTAAGTCAAATCATTGAAAGGATGTGTATTTTCACATATGAGAACAACTATGTATTGGCATGCATCCTACTCCAATTTGGAAAGCGATTTGTTTATTTATGTGATGCGTTTTGAGGCAAGAGAAATGCGAAGTTCAAAGGATATATTATTGTGAAGAAATGTGAGTTTCCCGAGGTTACGTGTTTGCAAAAGAATGAGAATTTACTAGATTATATATTTGAGATAATGCGAGCATTCCCTGTGAAATATTTTATAAAGTTATGCTCCAAGCATACTGTTCAATTGCTTAAATTTCTTTCATTAAATTATCAACCAGGGATACTCGTAATCTTGTTATGATGCCAGCAAAATATATGCAGGAGTAGGCAACCAAATCTAAGCTAAGCAACTAAAGAAACTAAAAAGTCTCTGATTTAAGATGCAATAAGCGAAGGAAGAGGCTCCTAACTTAGGAGGTCCTGGTTGTCCTTCCTCATAGTTCTACTCCAACAACATTACCATTGCATCAAATCATAAGCTGGAATTCAAGAAACAATGCAAAAGGATGATTTTTAGTTGTGAATCATAACTTGATAGAAAGATAATATAATTTAAATCCTTGGTTGTCCTTTCGTACGCAAATTATATTTTAAACCAAAATCATCCAAAAATCATACATAAATCATAACACATCTAAGTAACTAAATGAAATAAAATCTATAATGAAATAAAAAGTTTGTTTGATCCTTTCAGAGTGAGCTCAATTCTCTTAAGATCAAAGTGACAAACTATTCCATAAATTCATACACTACATTAAGACAGTTTATATTTAAAACTATAGAATGGAAATTTATGTAAAAGAAAGCTTTATTCTATTCCATCATAAGTTGGATACATGCTCCAAGAGTCCTCTCCCTGGAATGGAGGAGGCACTCCTATTTATACACAAACCTAAGCTACTTCCTCATTAATGAGGATCTTACATTCTCTCCCTAAATCCATAAAAATCTCATATAGTTACAACCAAATAGCTCATAATGAGACACATATCCTCTTTCACCTTTATCCAAATCTCCTTCCATTTCTTGAAGGGAATTAAAATTTGAGAATAGGAGGCCACATAAGGGTGTCTTGGAAGCTTCCAAATGACCTACACATGACATCAAATTCAAGCCACTTTTAGGTATTAGCAAGTATATGTAATTTTTCTAATTTTTAATACAAAATTCACTTATAATACTAGAAATTATTAACTTTTGGAAAACACAAATGAAGCCCCATATGAGCATGGGAATGGAGGCTAATATAAGGTTTTATGGTGAGAGAGTTGCGACATGTGAGTGAAATAGTGGCAATGAAGGTGAAAGTGAATGATATTTTGATGATATTTTAGAGGCCCAACACATACAAAGTTATGTTTAGAATTTCTATTTTAAAGAAGAAGAACCGTAGATGGAAAATTTTCATCAAGTACAATTTATTTAACGGAAAGGAAAATGACAAAAGGGTAAACAAGTGAATGGAAAGCAAAATGACAATTCAACGTGTAAGTGAGTTGAATGTCTTTATTAATGGGTTAATGAAAGTGAATGGAAATAACTAAAAGTGTATGGAAAATATGAATGGAAATTGTGACATTTGTGAGAAAATGATTGCAATTATGTTTAGTGAAAATTCTTGAATGGATTGTGAGTTTGGAGAGGAAAAATGATGGCATTTATGGAGAATAGAAATGGATTTAATTGGTTCATTTTGTTTGTGAAAGCGGTCCTTGAAAACCAATTGTGGACACAAATTGGTATTTGTTGATTGTTCGATCATCTCGGAACCTGCAAAAAAACTTGGCACTAACACTGCAATAAAACATAAGTGTATTCAGAGGAGAAGTGATCAATTTCTCTTGATACATATGCATAATTAAATGCCAAATAAAACAAATTCTAGGAAAATCAAATGCATGACATGTCTTCGTTTCAAATTTTCATGTTTGGTCCAATTTCACGATTGTGATAATAAATCCAATTTCTACAAATGACGATATACAATTTCCTCGAACCATAATATTTTTATTAAAGAAATATCAATTTTCGAAGCTTAATTTTGTCAAGTGAAATTCTGCTTTTTCCATGATGCTTGTAAAAAAAATGAATTTAATCTTCGATAAAAAATTCATCAATCAATCCTGTAGATAAAGTGCTCTTATAGTTTTTCTTCTTCCCTGCACCATGCTTGAAAACATAACATTAGATAAAAGTTAAAACCAATGATAAATTTTGACCATGATTTCGACAATACAAAAACTCAACCTTAACAAAATTCATCTTACACTTAAGTTATTGTTTTTTTCATTGTGTTTTCTGATTCTTTCTGAGTGTGAATCCATCAAAACCACTCTTTTTACAAAAATAAGCCAAAATATGAGGCCACTCCCCCTTGCTGGAGCATGTCCTCATGTATAATTGTTCTTTTTGGACTTCCTTCCTCCTTTACCTATTTGAAGTAATGGCCTTTGCTTGTATTGCTCAAATAAATATACAAACTCTCGCCATTTCCTCTTCTTCAATTCAATTGGAGTTGCCTCCTCTACAACACAATCGTCAAATTTCAAATTTTCAACAATTTTTTTATATGGCAATTTTCTTGGGAATTTTTAATAACAATAAACATAATATATATAATATAATTACGATATTATTAAAATATAAATAATAAATATATACAAATCTAATAATATAAAATATCATATATATACAAACTAAGCAACCTCACCTTGTCCTGATTCACATTTTCCGATGCATGTTGCTCGATGTTTCTAATCCAGTTCCTAATGTTGTTGAAAGACAATTCGTCAGTCACATCATAAACAAGAAGAATGCCCATTGCACCACGATAGTATGTTGTTGTAATAGTGTGGAAGCGTTCTTGACAAGCAGTGTCCAAAATCTTCAATTTTATACTTGGGCCAAGTTAGCTCCAAGGGATAGTGTTACCCCAAACAAGTGGGAGGTGGATCTCCAGGGCATGATTTTTGGCAGTCACGACATGAAGGAATTGTTACGTGACCATGATTTGAGATTTTATGATAGTGAGATGGCCTTTTATAGCAACAACACAAAGAGTATCAATTAACTGATCATCAGTGGCATTAGAAAATCCCATCTAAAATCAATAATTTCATTAGAAACTGGTTACTCAGAAAATCCCGTCTAAATTAAAAAATGGCAATAGAAACTTGGACCTGGTCCTCTTGTAAATCTTGAGTCACTTATTTCATCACTGCGTCATCATCTCCAGACAGAGGGCTGGAAATACCTTCTTCTTGAGTGTTGGTTTCATCATTGAAGGGTGGAACAAGACTTTCTTCACCGGTTCTCTGTGCATCGTACATTTTTCCTATTGTTTCAATAGTGGTAGCCATTGATCACTGTCACAAAAGCTCCGATGTTTGCAAAATATTTCCAGAAAGACTGAAAAAGATGGAATTTATTCGTTGCCAAAATATTTAGACCAAAACTTTGCGTCGACTTTGAAATTAAATACAAAATTGTGATGATGTGGTTTTCAAGAGAGGTTGTGAATTGGTCTTTCAGGGACGGGATTGAGATATCAACTTTCTATGAGAATTTTAAAGTGGACACGGGCAAGGTGATTAATCTCCCCCATCTTGGTTATAGCAAGCTTTCTACTAGTCGAGAATTTTAAGGACATCATTATGTTGACTAAAAATGCATACTTCGTTAAGCTCTTTGCGATGATGAACGATACAGGCTCGACAGGGAACAAGGGAGCGTCACCAATAATGCAAGAAGAGTTGGTTGTTGATGATAGTGATCAAGATCTCCCAAATATTTCGATTTCGGCGAGCGAATCTCGATTCAATATGGAAACAAGGAAATGCGATAAATATACTTCATGATTCCAAGGGATAATATATGACAAATATGCTCTCTTTGGATGACCGGATATCATTAAATAATGATTCACCGGTTTTCGGATATTCACATTCCATAGTTTAATTAGAGGTCCAATCAGATGAAAGAGAGGAGAATTCAATTGTATTGTTACTGGAGCAGGTGGAGGAAATAATGAAATTGCATCGTTTGGTCGGGGTAACAGTCAAAGGAAACATAGAAACAATTTCATTCTTGACGGACACGGTTGGACACATTACAGGCCCCTGCAAAACACCCATTGGGAATATTCCTTGGCTTCGATATTTCTTTACAGGAATCGAACACAAAACCCTTCGAAATCGGAAAATCTTGGAAAGTGGCTTGAGTTTAAAGTCAAGCGATCTATCCAAATGATATATTGGAACATAAATAAGAGATTTTAAATGAAGCAAAAATTTGACAAGTTCTGTCCATTTTTTCTTTCATTTTATTTTGAAATTCGAAAGTTAACATAGATTTTTTTTTTTTTTTTTTTTTGATCTTCCACGTGGCAAGAAGTGCAGGAAGAGAACATACTTATCAATGTTGAAAACAAAATTGATTTTTCATATTTGAATTTTTACATTTTTTTTTTTCTCAAATATAATTTTTTTCATTGAAAATATTTGTGTGTGGCACCACTAGAAATCCAAGAAAAATAAAAATAAATGAAAGAAATGAAAATTAAAAATTTAAAAATTTAATCAAGAACTAAATTAAGAAATTAAATGCAATTACATTTAATTCTATTTTTCTACTATATTATTTAAAAGGATTTGATTTTTTTTTTTCTTTTTTTCTGAAAGTATATGAATATTTTCAATAGAACCATTTACGGATAGAATCTCTAAAATTCTCATATCCAAATTTTCAAAATGTACCTGATTGCATGTGAGAACATGAGAAATTGTTTTCATTTTTAGATCTGGCGCAAAGATTAGTTGAAGGCTGAATGAATGTCGCGACATAGTTTCTTGTTGAAACCACTCTTCAATATAGTCTTTGTGCTCCAACGAATGTTTTATTTGCATTCTAGATATTTCGTTCATAAATAGTTTAGTTCAAATATTGATAATGAAAAGATTGATTCTATATCTTTGCATTATTTATGCATCCTATTTATCATTCTTTACATATGCAGCTAAAAATGAGATTCAAAGCTAACGCCTATGTATACTTTCTCATGTTACCAAGATTATGTTGTAACCATGTTATCCTTTCAACACGAGTTAGATTTTTTCCATGAATCAAACCAAAGAAAAATATTGGTACTGAATTAAATTCCTAATGCCTAATCCCTTAGCACCATCTCCGGAAACGACGCCAAAAATGTAGGGCAATACAATTTCTTAAATTTCTTTCATTAAATTATCAACCAGGGATACTCATAAGCTTGTGATGATGCCAGAAAAATATATGCAGGAGTAGGCAACTAACTCTAAGCTAAGAAACTAAAGAAACTAAAAAGTCTCTGATTTAAGATGCAGTAAGCACTATAAGGAAAATACCCTATAGCGGATGGTTTTGAGGAACCCTTATAAAAATACCCCATACATCCATTTCTAGCGAAGGTTACTAGAGGAGGTTGGCGGGCGGAGGGTTTTGTGGATGTTTTTCGCTCGGTGCGCTTATCATTCAAAATCACACTGATGCTCCTTACAAGAGAAAGCACCGGTGCGCACAAATTATTGGCGCACCGGACACCATGCGCTTCGTACACACCTGCCTGGTGCGTCATATTACTGTAGAGAACCGGTGCATCACAACTCTTCCGCGTCGAAGCATCATAAAACACCGTGCCAAAACTGAAAACACTCGGTGTGGTATTAAGAACCCGCACCGATGCATCATAAAACAACGTGCCAAAACACAAACTAACCGGTGCATTTGTAAGAAAACGCACCGGAAAAGGGTTAAAAAAAAGCACGCGCATCGGAAAAGGGTTAAAAAAAAAATTTACGGCAAAAAAACCAGATTTTCACTTTTTTGAATGCTTTAGAGCTCTCAATTACTAGTGTGCTCTACAAGAAAACGCATTGGTACGCACAAACTCTTCTGCGTTGGTGCATCATAAAACACTGTGCCAAAACCGAAGCGGTCTGGTGCGCTCGTATAAAACAACACCGGCGTGCCTATAAAAAATACGCACCGAAAAATGGTTAAATAAAAAAAAAATTACGGCCAAAAAACCACATTTTTCACTTTTCTACTCTCAATCACCGGTGCGCTCTACAAGAGAAAGCACCGATCGCACAAAACATTGGCACACCAGATACTGTGCGCTCACCTTTTAATTAAAATTAAAATTATTTTTATATTAATTAATTTAATAATTAATCTCTAAATAATTAATTTAGTTTATAATTAATATTAATTAATTAACAATTATAATTTAATTTAGGATTTAATTTTAATTAAAAATTTCTTATTTTAGCCTGTGCAAAGAATTTCCAGAATTCTTGCAGTTTTCATTCTTCAACTTTAAATGCTCATAAGTTGAGTTTTACTTGGCCAAATGAGGCCCAGGATGACTTATTCGATAAATAAAATGGGAAGAAAATTTACGAAGTAGTTTAATTTCCATATTTGATCATTTAATGGGTCTAAAATTTAGTATAAGTTCAAGTTTTGAATTTATAAACAAAACTAATTTTCAGAGTTTTATTTTCTGCATTCTAATTTTCCCACAGTTTCTTCTGAGTTTAGATCAATTCGTCTATGTTCCCCTTAACCAATTAAATCATCACATACATCAATAGAAACTCCGGATTTCCTTTTCAATTATTTATTTAATTAAATTTGATTAGATTTGTTTTAATTCCATATCTGACATTTTGATTTTATTTTATCATTTAAATTTTGTTTTTATTTGTTTTTGCAGGAAAACAGTTGAGGAGATGAGAAGAAGAAGATCTCAATCAATGAGAATGCTCCAACAATCGAATAATGGAATTTGGAAGCAATGAAAATTGATGGGGCAAATTTATTCCTCAACAAACTTTCTTGTTGAGAATTCTTTTGTAAATATTATAAATAGCATATTGTAGAATGTATGTGTTTCTCTCCTATGCAATTATGGAATTCTAAAAGCACTAATGTAATATGGATTTAGAGTTGTAGGTGAGAGGAGAGAAAATCTCATATCTGGGGATTATTGAGGATTTTTCCTTTGCATTCTGAATTATGTATGATGGACAAAGTATGCACTACTGCAACTCTTGTTTTAAAAATAGAAGTTCAAAGCATTGTAAATGACTATTGAAGACCATAGCCAGAGAAACAGATTCAATAAATTGATATTTATAATACTATTGTTTTAAATATTGGTTTCATTTTATGATAGCAAGAATGTGTCATTTTATTCATATTTGTGCATTATTGTGAGTATGAGTGATTTTCCTCAATTATATGTTATTATTTATCTCTGCTCTTGTGGGTTGAATTCTGATTTCTGGGTAAATTTTAGCCAGAAATATGTCTTTTAATATTGATTTAAAAAATAGTGATATTTTGTGAATTATTTCCTTATATTATTGTTTAATTATTCGAATTACTGATTTAACAATCAATATCATTTTGTTAACTACTTCATGAATGTTGTTGGTTGATTATCTCAGTTAAGAAGTCTTTGAATAGACTGTGTTTTGGTATTCATAATTTCAGTTAATTGAACTACTTCGTTAGTTTGATATTCATTATAAGCCAGACATATTTAAATCCGAATCATTTAAATATGTTTATCTCAGTTGGGTTGGATCTATATCTGCCTAATTGAGATAGGATTAGGATAATTTTCCTTTTTGCTTGCACTTTAGATTTTATTCTACATTCCTAGAATTCCTCTTCCCAAAGAGGAAAACTTTAGTTGTGGCTTGGCTGAGCCCCAAATTAGCTTAAGGATCATGTTCTTGCTTGATCAACAAGATGGCTAATCTAATGTCTCTTCGCCATTGGAAGATGAAAGTTATATTTTAAGCCATTGGAGGCAGAGAGAAGGTAATTGGACCTAGTTTAACCAGTATGAACTAACATTTCAACGGAAAAGGAGTTGCTTCAAGGTCTGGACCAGGTGGTCTCCCTCATATTGTTGTAGGCGGGCATTTTTGGCCCTCAACAGGGTTATATCTCATTTCACATACGGAAGTGTATAGGACCGTTCTCCAGTACTTTCAAGTATATCAGAGGTGCTTCACGCATGATAAGTATATGGGAACGCTCTCATCGAATGGTTACACATTAGACAACGCTACTACGAACTGCACTCCTGCGTACCGTCGCGTATATTTTGGGAGTCCCACTAGGTTGCTATCCATCCATAGGTAACCAAGTCGAACGCCTTGTAAATGTGATACACAAAACATAACATTCGGGGAGATTATCTGTTGTACTTCTTGGTTGGTTGGGAGGTATTATGCAGTTCATGGTTGCTTGGTAATCATTTATGCCTAGCTCACCCCTTTGTGATTTATTTTGTTGTTAATTTCTAAAATTTACTGCCCACAGATTAACATCCTACCTGGGAAGCAACTTCTTAGTAGATCTTAGGTTGATACTAATGGAAAAAATTCCTAATTTTACCAAACAATGAAACCCCTCTCACGGGAATCCTCTTCCTTTTCCTTCTTTTGGAAATATTGGTGCTCCTTATATGGCAACATTTTTCCTTCCCGGGTTTACCATTGGTTTTCTAGTTTGGTTATTTTTTACCCCCGTGGTTTTGAATGTCCAAGTTGTTTTTCAACCAAGTTCGCCTCCGCCTGAAGAGTGTAAACCTCATGTTGATCCTAAAGTTGACCCTTCACCTTCTTCACCTATTTCTTCACCCTGTTCTTCCTCTTCGCCTAGTGAAAGTCTGGATTCTAGTAATCAGGAAACTAAGAAGAAGAAGAAGCAAAATATGCAAGGGGTCAACCAAGCAACCATTGCTACCATTGCAACTAATGTTGAAAATTATTCTAATCAGCCCCTCAAAGTAAAATTATCTTGCAAGTTATGCAAGGGTGATCACCTTCTTGGATTTTTACCTAGAATTCCCAAGGTATTAGAAGTGTGGTCCACTGGCTCACATCATCCTTTGTCATCAGCCTTTAGAGATCATGTTGGTGATAAATCCTCCACTAGTGATAATAAGGTCCATGAGAAAAAAGAGTAAAGTCAAATTTTCATGTAAGTTTTGTAAATGGAATCACCCCATTCACCTTTGTCCTTATATGGATGAAGCCTCCAAAGTTTAGGAAAACCTTACAGCTTCTCAGCCCTATCTTCCTGTTGGCTACTGGAAGCTTTCCTCTGACCCCCCACTAGTTGACCAGGTGATTGATCAGAATTCATCTCTAGTCAATCCCACTCTCTTTGAAAGTGAATCCCATGAGCTCTTTCCTCACCAACCATTGGTTGAGAAAATGGATGACATGATTCCACCTTTAGTTGATCGTACATTTCCCATAGAGAGTGAACCCCATACCACTCAGGTTGTTTTTGTTTCTTCAGATTCGCATGAATTGGAGGTAAATACTCCTATTCCCATGGTACAGGAGGGCGATCCTCCCGTTCCCGTAACACAAGGGGGAAATTCTCCCATTCCCTCGACACCCCCTTCCAAGTAGTATAGTCACTTATTTTTATTGGAGTCAACTATAAGGATATCATATTCCTTCTTACGTGCCCTTTGAGATCAAAATACAAGATTATAATGTGGTCATACCTAGCACAATAATAGATGAAGATGCATATGTTAGTATTATGTCCTCAACTACTTGGAAAGCTTTAGTTTCTCCGCAGCTTGTGCCTATTACCCAGAATCTGTTGGATTTTAACAAAGGAGCTAGTCAACCGATAGGAATCCTTCCTAAGTTTCCTATTACTTTGGGAGGAAAGATCGTCTACATTGATATGATGGTTGTCCAAGGCCCTTTGGATTTTAATTTACTCTTTGGGCATGAATATACTCATTTCATGGGAGCTCATGTCTCTTCTCTCTTTCATGTGATGTCTTTCCCGCATGAAGGAAGAATTGTGACCATTGATCAGATTTCGTTCATTGGTCCTAAATTGGCTCCCAGTCAACCATAATCCCTAAATGATCCTTACATGCAAGTGGTATCTTCCCAGCCATAGGTTAATTATGCGGCAACTTGTTCCATGCCCGTGTCCACTGATGATCTAGTTAGTGATATAGTGCATCATGTGCTCGAGGTATTGGACCCTGATTTCCAGAGTGTTGTTCTCCCATATGATGAGAACCTCTTGGAAGCCAATAACGCTTCTGGGCCATGAAAAAAGTGTCGGAGCAAGGTTCCTTTTCTTGTGTCAAGATCCTTAAAAAATGAAACAAGGTCTCCAGAGCAGAGTTCCTTTTCTTGTGTCAATCTTCTTAAAAAATGAAAAATGTCTTCGGAGCAGAGTTCCTTTTCTTGTGTCAAGCTCCTTAAAAAATGAAACAAGGTGTAGAACCAGAGTTCCTTTTCTTGTGTCAAGCTCCTTAAAAATGAAACAAGGTCTTCAGAGAAAAGTTCCTTTTCTTGTGTCAAAATCATTAAAAAATGAAACAAAGTGTCATGAAGATAGTTCTTTTACTGTGTCAAACTTATTAAAAAGTGAAGCAGACACCTATGAGGATGGTTCTTTTACCATGTCAACCTCATTAAAAATTGACACAAATCCCCTTTCAATTCGAGTCTTTGATTAGATCTCGTAAATTCTCAGTCGAGTCTTTCACTTGATCTAATAAATGAACTTTCTTTCCATCCACCTACTAGTAACCAGTAGTCTACTTAGGTGAATGAAATGAATTTTGGGGGGGGCATGTACCTCAAATTGAGTCATTATACTAGGGGCATGAAAACTTTCAAGCATAGTTTTTCTTTGTTTCAAGTTTGTGTAAAAGTGAAACCAACTCCAAGCATAGTTATTCTCATTTTTCAAGCTTGTGAAAAAAGAAACCATATTCAAGGGTTCTGAAACATAGTTTCCCATGTTTCAATCTCGTGTACAAAAATAAAACTATTCTCATCCTACCTCTCGTGATTGCCATTTTATTTTCCTCTTCTGCTAGATGAGCCTTGGTTTTCTCATTCCATCGTCACCACTTGCTTGATCGATCATACGCTTTCACTTGGTTTTTTTACCCTTCCCTGGCGAACCGCTGCGACGAGTGGTCTTGTTAGCCAACCTCTTAAACTTTGCGTATTTTTAGCAGTTCCATCATCACCGGAACCAGTTGCTACCTTTTATACCACTCGTTTCTTCAGGTTGAGCCATCTTTCAAATCTTTTCTGACTCTCGAAAAATGAAAATATTGTCGATCATTTGTCTATTCGAGCTCGTTGAAGCAAATGAAATGACGTCTACTTAGTCTAAGTTTAACCCTTTTTTGGGTTGAGATAGACTATTTACGTAAAAGAAATACCTTAGTCAAACACGACTAGGAGGTTCTCTTAATATAGTTTTCTACCTTTTCGGATTCGAGGTACTATTTACGAAAAGGGACCTTTGGAGTTTTATTTTTCACCTCTTTTTAAAACTCCATAAACATGAAAAATATGTCGAGTTACACCTCTGTCTCACTCATAAAACTTAAACGACACAAGACTTGTCACCAAGATGACACTGAGTTACTCCTTCCTAGGACTCGTTAAACTTACTAGGATGGATTCATCTGAAGGGTGAACTTATACGCTAAGCATATGGTATCCTTTTCAAGTTTGCGATAAAAAATAAAGAGGTACTCTCTAGAAAGGGGAAAATGGAAGGAAAAATATATCCTTTATTTTGTATGAAAGGCAGTGTGTCACTCTTGAACATGACACTCACCCGTCTCATGTCATGTTTGGGTCATCCTCACTTTGTCACTTTCCTTCCGGTTTTTGGGAAATCCATTTGCCTCTCATTCGATCATGTCTTATCGTCATCATAACCTTTGATCTCATTTTGAGTCAAATGCTGCCAAATTCAAAAGTCATGTCGCCGATATGTTCAAGAGAAGTCTTGTCTACAAATTCAAACCACTTATGCCTTGCTTGACCTTCTCTGCATTGATCCTGAATCACTCTTATCAACTTTACAAAATGTATGTTTCGTTTCGATGATGTGGGAAACATTATGGCCCTCCTTCAATGGACCACTTCTTGTCGACTCCAACTCATTATCTAGGAAGATGATATAGAAACGCCCTTTCAGTACCTTGGAGCTCGCATGCCTCAACAACAGTTTCTTCTCATTTGACAACATGTTCACGTCATTGGCCTTCGATCGAATGATTCTGCAAGTGATCAAATTTAGCTCCATTATTCACACTTTTGGATTGTGTTGTTGTACATTGAGGGCCATCATCATCATTGGTGGTTCCTCTCGTGCCTGTTAACGGTTTACATCATTGACCGGTAATCAAGTGGTTTCTACCATGTTCAACTTCAACACAACTATTCACATGGTTATATTCGTAATGTGGATGGATCGGGACAGATATGAAGACCGTGGGTTTCATCTGATAAATTCAGGATACGAGGAGTTATTTAGTATTCATGATTATACAAATGATCCCTTCTATACATATGGTTGTGCCCATCCCGTGGATCCATACACATTATCATTTTTAGTTTGATGGTTGCGTCCATGTCATGGATTCATCTCTTGTTAGATGCCTATTAATATTTGTATAATTAGGCATACTTACATCAGAGATGTCATATGTATTGTACTATGTTTGATTTGCAGGTATCCTGATGGTGGTTTCCTACGTCCTTTCCTTGAATTGTAAATCATTTCAACCATCACTTCCCATTCTGCCTTCATGCTTTAGGGGGCATCTATTATACAATTTTTTTTCGTACTCCTTGTCTCGTGCCCTGAGCTGTCGAACTTTGCTCCAAATGTCGGAAAGTGACAAAATTTGTTAATGTGTTCACCATGGAAACATGATCAAACCATCCCTAAAGAACAAAAGAAGAAAAACCTTGAAGCAATTCTGGAAAGGCTTGCTAAGGGCCCTATTTGTAGGCCTAGTACCGTCCTCATGAATTATGCCTCACGCTTGTCACCTTCACCATTATATGTGTCTAGAATTGCCGGCACGGGAATTTAAGTAAAAAGAGAGTTTCTTCTCTTCAGGAAATTTCTCCAAAAATCGAGGAGAAGCTTCTCTTACTAGAAGCCTTGAGAATGGAGAGTTGGTTATAGGTGAATAAGGATTGGGTCGAAATCTCCCATTTAAAGCCTTTGATCCTACTATTAGGGATATTCACCTTAAGATGTGGACCTTCTTCCCTATTTTTTGGATCCCTAACTCCCTCTTCTTCAAAATAATGAATTCCCTACATTCCTCAAAGGGTGGATCAATGTTGGTTGCCATCCTTGTGCTAAGTTGTGCCTAAATGTTGCCATTTTGTGAAGGAGAAAGGAGTGCTTGAAGGTCTTGGCTAGGACTTAGAAACTCATCCAAAGGAGGCTTCCAACATCAGAGCTTAAGTGGTTGTATGCTTCCCTTAATTTCTATTAATAATGCATTATGTGTTTTCTTCCCATAAATGTGTAAATCATTACTGAGTTAGTGTGATACTCTATAATTTATCATATAGTTTATGTTAGAATGAATTATGTTGTGTATGCCTTTGTCGTCTCTGTTTGATCTTCCTTGCAGGTATTCATCCACAACGACATGAAGAGGATTGGACTTGGAAGCGATAAGATCGGGAAACGACACCAACGGGCGTTACCATTAGAGTGAGGTAAAGCATATATCTTATTTTGTAATTTCTAATATAAGCTAGGAAAGTTTACACATATTTTTTTGGCTTGTTTCTAAATCCTTCCTTTAGAACTAGAGAGATCACTTTTGTCCGCAGAAGGGATTGTTCGTACAACAGTTCCCAAGGAGTCCTTTACCAAAATTCAATTTGGTTTGAGAGTTATGCTCTGTTATTCAATTTCAATCTACCTAAAATGTATAGTTTTTCCCATATTTTTGAGAAATAAAGTAACAACCATGTTTGAGGAGAAGACAAATAATTATTTTTTTCTAGATCTCCTATGATTTTTTATTAATTATTAAACCCCTCCATGAGTTAGCATCACCCTAAATTGCATAAAAGTTGTTTTGTATAGT
This sequence comes from Pinus albicaulis, assembly GCA_034641835.2. Classification (NCBI taxonomy): domain Eukaryota; kingdom Viridiplantae; phylum Streptophyta; class Pinopsida; order Pinales; family Pinaceae; genus Pinus; species Pinus albicaulis. The sequence continues at coordinate 279,594,913 of CM076569.1, forward strand.
TTTTCTAATTCTTGCTAATTGTTTGGAATTTTTTTAATGCAAACCCTTCTACCCTCTTGTATAAATAAAGGGGAAGGTGATGTGATGCCATCATCGGGGGAGGGTGGGGGAGGCATAGAGAGACAATTTGATAGTTTTGAGGTTTGGATACTTTGTACCTTTTTTTATTATTATAATAATCTCAATTTGTTCACAATAATTTTTTGATTTGTTGAGTTTGTGAGTGTGCTATAGACATGCTTTTGAGAGAAGGCAAGGACCCCTTCATCCTAGAAATAACGCCTTAACTTTAATATTTTGTGTGATAGATTAGATTTAGATTCATTTTGTGTCTTATAGTTGTAATACAATTTGATTTCCTGTTGCAAGTGTGATGTACCACTAGTTCATGTTGCCATTAATTTATTCAATTATGTGTGGCTTTGTTAGAAATCACTCAACATATATCCCATGATGAATGAATCACTAGTATAATTAGTGACCCTTTGAATAGAGAATTGTTAGATTTGTAGTTTGTATGCAACCTCTTATATATTGATTTCACTAATTGATCATTGTTCATGGTGAATGTTTTGTTGATGATGTTAGTCTTATATTGGTAATTTGTGTTTTAATCAAAGGTTGTCAATCTGACAAAAAAAGTGGATCCAACAGAGCATTTTTGAATGTAATGGTACATTCAACCTGTATTTTTTCCTTAGAATATTGACAGTTGGATGAGAAATTGGTTAAAAAATGGTTTTATTGTTAATTTGTGTATCTTTGAGATTTGTCTTGCATATATAGTGCATGGTGCTTCATAAGTCCATTAACTCAAAATAATAATATATGTACCAAATTATTGTTGCATAATTTGCGTGACAGATAACAATTGTTCTTTCTCTTTTTGAACAACTTCTAGTTTAGGAGTTTGAACATGTTCCAGAGCTAGCATCTTGAGATTTTTTCTGAGTATCTGAATGTTTGTATCTATTGATTTTATGAGACCTTAGATTAAGGAATAATCACTTGGGTCTACAACCAATTTGATTATACATTGTTCCAAATGATCAATTCCCGTTTGTGTGGTCCTTCTTGTAATATTTTCCTGTTTTAACTGATTAGTCACTTTTTCCAACAATTTTATAGTTTTGAAGCATTAAGGAAAGAGTCTATTAAGATCCTACATAACATTTATTTTGTTTGCCTATTAAATTCAATTTTATCCACTAAATGTATTTGTTTTAGATCAATGGTGAACTCTGTTGCTTTATAGTCCTCTGTACTTTTGAACACCTAAGTCTTAGGTTATAAAACTACCATATTTAATTATCCTTTTTCATAGTCCAAATCTGAAAGAAACCTTATCTACAATCTTGACCCTTTCTTCTAGTGTTCACTATAAGCATCTTACTTTAATTGTGGATTCTTGTTTTCAATGTCCATGAATTGGGAAAAAATGTTTTCATGTTTTCTGGCTACTGAAGGTTACATACCAAAATATGATATCCCTTGTGGTATAGAGGCTTATGGTAAAAGTTCCACAATAAAATACACTCACTTGATGTGACTTCTTCTATATTTAAATATTATGTTGAAACTTCCCCTTCCTCCAACCTTGGTATTTTCTGGGTTCTATGATTTTCATCTTTTGTTCCTAAAGCTGATATTGATTGTTGTGTTTATATGAATGTTCTTTTAAGATCCTTTTAATTTTTTTGTAGTGTTACCATAATAATGGTTTCTGAAGTCTGACCTTCTCTCAGCTATCTTCAATGAGTTGCATTGGATCTTGCTCCCAAACATATTTATTGGCAAACTTTTCAATTTCTAGTTTAGATACATGTTTGTAAGGAGTTAAGATTTTTTGTACTCTCTTTTCTGATATAACACCATAAGGGTCATAATGCCACATTTTACCCTAAGGAAACCCCATTTGTTTCAACATTTCTTCATATTCCTGTAGTGTTTCTCTTGTGTTCACTAAGTAAGGTCTGACTTATTGTTTAACTTGAACATAGCAAGATGTTTTTTTTAGACAAAGTGAATTTGGTCAGAATTAATACTTTGTGTGATGTATTATAATGAAAAAATAATCATTGGAAAAAGGAAAGTAGTTTCTAAAGGGGTAACTCACAGCCATAAAATCTTTTTTATGTAAAATCGTTCATAAGATACCATTCCCTTACTTTAGTATCTGAACTAAGTTGTAAAATATTCCTGATTTTTGGAAATATCTTGGGAGGAATTTTAACATATAGTAAATTGAAGCTACTGACAGAAACTAATTTACCAACCAACACAAGTAGAACTTGGAGAATGTATTCTCACTATTGGAGTCAAATGAATTACAGATATGACATTACCATTATGATCTTGAGCATGCAACTGTATATTTGGAAACTTGTCCACTTAAAAATAAAGGGAGGGATAGAAAAAAGCTTATTGATTCCTAAATGACTTAGTAAGACTATATTGGGATAGTTGGAAATTAATAATTTTTTTATCACATTTTTATTTTGAAAATTAAATTAAAAAAAAAGTAAAAAAAAAGCTGACAATGGGAGTGTCAACGTTTTTCTATAATTAACTCAATTTTACTTCTTTTTTCTTGTAAAAGGCAGTAACTTCGGGCACGGTTTCTCAACAGCTGCAAACAAAATTTTAAAAACCAAAGGAGGTTTTTGTTTCTAACAGGATCATTTAAAATGCCCTCTTTCATTTTTTACAAAGGTGCAATGGTTTGAGATATTAGAAGGAATATTTGAGACCTAATTATCAAGATTTTGGCAATTTATTATTTTCCTGTTTTAGTAATTGTTTTCAAAATAATGTCCCGAACAAATGCGAACGAATTTTACGAAACTGACAGATATTTTTTCCAAAATAGACCCATTTAGAAAAACCTCTCTTGGTTTCCTAACATGTGTCAAGTATTTGGGGTTTCGAAGGGATCATTTGACCCTATTTTTCAGGAATTCGTGAGGGAAAAGCTCATGGACAGTTGGTGACTTGGATGCCACCTCATAAAATTTGACTTGTTGTTCCTTATCTCCAATAATGACTCTAGAAACAACATTATCGTTAGATGCATATAGGTTTGAAAATTTTTATATGCATGTATTTGAGATATACTCTTGATCTATTTTATGGTTAGCAATTTGTAATGTCTATAAAGACAATTTTCTGTAGAAGAAGAAGGAAACTTTTGAAAAAACACTTGTACTCTGGATATATTTGAGCAATATTAAATGTATTTGCAGTGTTTAATGAGTAGTTAGTAGGAAATTCATGTGTTACATTTCCCTGTCAGCAATTGTTTCTTCCATGTCTGAAATGTTATTTTATGAGATTGGACTTCATTTGATTCTCCTCTCTTATAAACCTTATTTTCTCTCAATTCACCTTTCTTCTAAATCTCCTAAATAGAAAAATAACATATTACTCCCATCATTTGTACAATGTGCTCATTATATATGTGATATCATTTGGTTGATAACAAGACTCCATGCCCAATTGTAGGTTTTGAAGATCATCCAACCAATTCATCCCTAAATTCCAATTTGGCCACCTAAACTCAATTGTAGAAAACCTTCTACTATAGTTACCATATAATATTTGAGTTTTACGGAGAGATCCCCCTCCGGGTTGAAGGGCCAGATTTCAACCTAAAAGTGGTTTGAGGTTACCTTATGGTTTTTCCTCGCAACTAGGGTTTTCCCTAAGTGATAACAACTTTTACAAAAAACTGACTGAAATGGAACCTGATAAAGAATTTTTTGGTTGGTGATAAGGAATTTAAAAACCCTAATATAGTCTCATATATATATTGGTCATCATCATAGCCTAGTAGACAATGAATCATTGACATAGTTTTCTTGGTTTTTTTAGGAAATATAATTGAAGAATAAGGAGGAAGACATTATGGTAATGGAGATTTTAAAGGTAGAAAGGTTTCAAGAACAATGGATTTTTCTTTAGGGTTTATTTCATTGTAGTAATAACTCAATAAATCCTCATATAAAGGTTGGGTTTCATCATGATTTACAATTTTTAACATTTATTGAATAGAAGAGGGAGTAATGTGGAATAAGATTGTTCCATTCCTTGGCATAATTGCCTATTTATTATGGAAATGACATTCAAAGCACCAAGAAAAAAATTCAGGATAAGGGTATGTTTGGGGTATGAAAAATTGCGCTAAATGATATCCCCACACCAAAGAAATATGCTACTTGTCCATAAATCGTTGAAAGGCTCACTCTCTAAGCTCGTAGATGTTAAATTCAAAACAAGTTTCATGTGATTCAACCTCTCAGTCTATCAATTGAGCAGAAGGATTCAACAATTTAGGGTTTAGTTATATTAATCTTCATTTTTGATGCACAACTGAAGAGAGGATCACAAGGAATTTACCAAAAAAATATACAAATTTTCATTGTGCATTATGTATACGTCGTTGGAATTGCACTGGTTAAATAATAACTTAAAAATGTTGTCGCAATTTCTCCATGGCTCAATACAATGATAATGAGGCAAATAAAATATTTCCCCCCTTTTAAACTTATTTTTAACCTTATACGACATGTGGCTTCCTTTTTTGTGCCTTTATCCTTTATTTCGACTAAAAAGCAATTTCCTACCTATCTAATTTTTTCTTATGTCATGGTTATGAGGATTACAGGTAAGTTGATTGTTTTATATGAAGTGGATTCCAAATGGATGCTCTATTGGCATATATGTGCACAAAATTCTTTCAATTGTACGTTAGGTCCACCACCCCCTATGATCTAAGGCTCACTGGTTTTAGCTAAAAATTGAAAGTGCTCGAAATTGCTTCAAACCTGAACGACCGGATAGAGTTCATTGCCAGGATTCTGGTGCAACTTGTTTCTTCAAAATCTGAGTTCGTATGGCTAAGTTATCGTCTGTTGTTCGTTTTCCAAAACAGGCAAGAAAATTAGCAGAACAGGTAGAGTGCTGATGTGGCTGGTACAGTCAGCATTTGCAGGAAAATCCTCCAGAAACAGCCAATGACACTGTGCCAAGTGGCATCACTAGATTTGTCGATGATGACTAGGACGTGAATTTTTTTTATTCCTAAGTATAAGAGGAATTTTATTAAATTGGAATTTTTCTTTATATGGCGGCCAATGGGGAAGGGCCACGTGGCATGCCACGTACCCCCCCATGGCAGGACAGGTTGGAAGGTCGAATTATCACTTATGTCAAGGTTTGGAACATTGGATATATGGTGGATTTATTTCAGTACATATATATATATAGTTCAAACCATGTCTCGGCGGATCTCACCAATTGTGAAGGTCGCTAGCAAACAGAAAACTGGTGCAGGAGAGCAAGTTGACGAGTTGGCGGAAGGACGTATCGGTGGCACAAAATTTTATGGCGGTACGAAGCTCGAAACCTCCCCTCCTTGTTACACCTAACATCTGCTGTTGTCGGATGTTTATTACACTGTTAGTATAGAAAGACGCCTGCCGGCTTCCTTCCTCCGATGATCAACCTTCTCTTAAGGCACATTTTAAGGTATCGGTCAAGTTTGTCATTTCGATGTTAATGAAAATTTGGTCACTGACATTCATTCTGGGGCATGATTTTACTCTATAAAACATCCAAATGTCGGTCTGTCTGGTGTTCATTTCGTATTCAAAGGATTTTCATCATCATGTCAAGTTACATTGGGTCATTTCTGACTTGTTCATGCTTGATTTATTGCTAGGCGAGTTCATTTCCTCTCCACAAGTTTTAAATCATTCTCTTGGATGGTCAAATCATTAGAAAAACTTGTATCCTGATGTTCATACACCTTCCCCTATCCTTAATGTACATTATTAAACACTTCCCATCACTGAGATCCCCAAATTACTCATTTTCACACAAACCCTAGTTTTTTGCTACAACTTGGCAATTTTCTAGGCTAGGCCTGTGTTTTGCCCTTTTGGAGCCCTTCCCCTCACTCAATATCTGAAATTACACTTTCCCATACTTCCTAACATCCCTCCCTACTTCCCAAAATTTTCTCAAAAATTTAGAAGCCCCTTATCCCCTTCATTTCGCTTCATTTCGACAAATCCCTTGTTCCACACATCGGGATATGTTTCACTCAAATGATGTTTTTGAGTAATAAAAGATGAATTTGGGAAAACTGAGAGAGGTTTTTGTTCACAACAGGCCAAGGAAGAAACAAATCCTTTACTTTTTATACAGGTGTCATGGGTTTAGAGAAATGTAAAAAATACAGTCGCCTCAGGAGAATTGATGCACCTCTGAAGTGACCTTGAAAAAATCAAGATTTCTCCTAGCTTGGTTGGCCAAATGACTTGCCTGATGAGTCAAATGATAACTAGACACAAATAGATTTCGAATGAGATATCATGAGCTCAATTTGGAGTTTAGGAAGACCTTCAAAGGTTGACTGCAACAGCACTCTGCCTTGAGGCAGCCTCATTCTGCTCATTTTGACCAATCTTGGGAGATTTGATTTTTGACAAGGCAAATGAACTCCAAATTGAAAAATTCAAATTGGGTTGGAAATTAGACTCAATAATATTTCCAACGAGCTATCCCGTGCCTGATTTGGACACCGGGAAGGCCTCCAAAATCCTCCTGCAAAAAGACGCTACGCGTTGGGTTGGTATGCGACGCATTGGGTGAAGGTCGCGGTGCATATAGAGTGCGCGACACATATATCCACTTTTCACAGTGTATTTTTGTTCCTGCACGGCGCATATAAAGTGCGCGGTGCATTGGGTTGTGCACGCGGTGCACAGAGACGAAACACCAAATTTTTTCCACTGCTCCACAAAAACTCAAATTGACTCAATCTTCTATGTTTCAAGTAAGTTTATGAGGTTTTTTCATTGCTATTTGCCAATATTTGGTGTGGTTGGAGATTGGATATGAGAGTTGAATGTCAAAAGCCAAACCCTATCATCTTGTTGAAGAAATGCCTCTTTAGGGTTTTGAAGTTGGAGTTTCAAAATTTGTTTTGGTGCCAAACTTTTTCTTCCCGCACTTGGTTTCTTCATCCCTCTCACTGTTATCCTATTATTGCAATCTATTCCCTTTTCTCCCTATATCACTAAAGTCACTCAATACTTATTTCATCCCTTATTCCTTTCATATGCAAAGTGATTTATTCCTAAGTCTCATTTTCTTGTCCATAAGCTACTTCATTCCCTATCACTCTCCCTCTCCCATATCATTTGCAAAAATTCCTTAATCCCAAATCCCCAAACAGTCAAGTGGCTGTCCTCATACTTCTAATTTCACTTGATTGAACCACTTTTTTCCCACTGTCCTATTTCCCCACAGTTCCTCTCCATTTGGCACACTTGGAAATTTGAGGCAAAGACACCAAATTCTCATTTCTCATTTTCAAAAAGCCAAACATACACCTTGTAACACCATGGAGATGGACAATGATTCATCATATGAACAAGACAGTGATCCCATCACTGAACTGCATGCACCAAGAAGGCATTAAGGCAGTGTAAAAGGTATGATAGGCTCCAAATCTTGGCCGAAGCTTCTTTGGATGAGCATGGTACTTGATGAGGGACCTTCAGTCCAAATTTCAGGGAATTTGGAGAAAATTTTGTCATTTTTGTATTTTTTGGTCACAAAACAGGTTTTCCTGCCCGACGCGTAGCGCCACTTGGTGTGCGCTTATGATTGGTAGGTCCTATAGAGGAAAACTTGGTATTTATGGATTTTTATGAAAATTTATGCATGCTTAGGAATGGCCTAAGGATTTCATCAAGTTCTGGGTTGCCTAAAGGATCAAAAACACCCTAAAAATGGCCTTTCTGCCACCTTTTGCACCCACAGGAAGCAGTGTTGGGAGATTGAAATTTTGGAGGGGAAAATGGACACCAAATCCAGAAATTCCACTTGGGTTGGAAAGTAGACAGGTAGGGCTTTCCAACGAGCCATCATGAGCTCAATTTGAACTTCGGGAAGGGCCTTAAAAATAGCTCCAAATTTGTGCTACACATAGAGATTTTGGGCGCGGTGCATAGAGGATTTTGGCCTATTTTTCACTCCACAGCTCAGAATTTCGACTAGTTTTGGCCAGTTTCACTTTTTCATGTAACTCTTGATCTACCTTGATGTAATTTTGGCACATTTTTACTTGTTCTAGAAGATTCATTCACCAAAAGGTGAAATGTAAGTGAATGGATCAGTTTCCTAGCATATAGAGGCAAGTTGTTTCATTGCCTATTTTTCAGTTCCTAGTTTAGATATGGTTGAAACAACTCCTAGAATGATGAGCTCGAACCCTAGAGGCATGGGGAGGAGTTATGCTTGTCTATATTATGTATTTTCTCAGTCATTTTCAGGGTTGGACATTTGGGATTGCAAAGGACTTCATTGTACATTCATTCTGCAATTTTGGCAAAGGAATAGACCAGCGTTTGCAACCCTCTTTGGGATCCTTGTGGCTCTGTGTTTCGATGATGTTTCTCTCTATGTATCTGTAAGTTTCATTGATGTTATTTGTGTATCATTTCTCTGCACCTTTCTTCTTAAACTAAGCAAATCAGTGTTAAAGGTAGAATTCAGTAGCTTGCTCTGCTCTGCCTTTTGTTTTGTCTAGTTTTACATGTTTTCGTCTGTTTGGGGAGGAATCTTGAGACCCTCTTGCCCTCTTCAAATCATCAACAGTCTAATCCATCCATTATTTCAATCTAAGACATCAAATCCATTTCCTATCTTTCCCCAACTTGAACTCTGCAAAAACTCGGCCTAATCCCCAATCCAAAAACTGCCTTTCCCTTTTTTCCAACAAAACCCCCCAAAAACAAACTCAAACTCCTTTATTTATATACCTAGCCTAAAATTAGTTGTTGTTACAGTCATCTCAAGCCCTATTGCTTACTTTTCGCTGAGATTGACCTGGAGAGAGCCCTCTCCTGTTCTGGTAGGGCTAGCTACCAGACTGAGCGTGGTTTGATGTTACCCTGACTCTGCCTTCCTTCAGCGTGAGGTAGATTTAGGAAATAACAACACCTATAGTTCTCTGCATACATTTAAAGTTTAACTGTAGACCTGTTGGGGGTTGGAGGGGTCCATCCCTTCGGGCCAGCTCCCTACCCATGTGACTGAATCCGATGACAAGGTGCCAATCCAAACAATCTGGCGGATTTTAATCGAGATTAATTAAGGGTTAAAGTGGGGTTATGACGTTAAACCATCATTAAAATGTAACATGCACTTAATATTTAAAACAAGTTTATCCGCCTAGTAATCGTACTTAACGGTTAATTAATTCTGAAAATTAAACTGGCAGAGATTTCAGAGGTAGCGCTAATTTTTGCGGGAATGCCAAATTTAGAAACTTGACTGGCAGTTTCTCCAGTTTTGGATGAGAAATTGGGGAAAATTTGGTTTTGGTCATAACTCACTCAATTTTCGACCACCTAGAGCTCAATAAAAGTCATTCCTGGCTAATTTTCATGCTAGGAACTCAATGGAGTAGGTTGTAGAGGCAGAAAAGGTGATCTACAAGTGTTTTAGTACATTTGAATATTTTTGAAGGTAAGGGCCAACAGGTGTTGGGGTCATTTCCATAGCATCCAGAGTCCAAATACAACAAAAAAATAGTATTTTTTGGGAGATTATGATGTTATAAAATCATTAGAACATGTTACAAGAGGTTCTGAAGCTTGCAACAACAATTTGAGCACACTTGAAGCTAATACAAAGGTCACACTATGAAGTAGGAGATGTAACCCAGGAGGGGTGAACTCCTTTATCAAAATTCTTTGTGTTAAGCTATGTTATATGTGCTTGCCATGTTTACTATTGCTTATGTTATATCATTTAAATTATTATTTTTAAGCTTATGACAAACTCATAATTTCACTAAGTACATTGTTTGCAATCTCATGCTCTTAAACAAACTCATGAAGGATAAGTAAAACAATGCAAAGGAAAGTTTATACTTGAAATGAAACTAGCACAACATTAACTAACAAGTAATTTCAGATCAAGTTGGTATCAGAGCACAAGGTTGCTTGCTTGTTTTACTTGAAGAGTTTTTAATAATGCAAATTACTGATGCTTACAAGATTGAGATTGGAGAGAGAAGAAGGGAAGTTACTGATAGCTAGTCCAGAAGTTAGGAAAAGAAGGAAGAAGGCTGAGAAAGAATCCTCCTTACCCAAAGGACCACTCAAGGCAACACTTGAATCACAAGAGGAATCAGTTGCACAAGAGGCTGAAGTGGTTGAAGAGATAAAAGCTACAGAGATAGATCTTGAATCAACAACCAAAATGTCAGGCCATGAAGGAGCTCACGAACATTCTGAGGAAGAGGATGTCAAGAAGAAGTTCAAATAAATGTAAAGGATGGTGAAACTTATGTATGAATATTTTATGGCAAAGGAAATTGGAGAAGGTTCAAAACACCCTCATAGAGAAGAATCTTCAAACAGTAAAAAGGAGGAAGAGAGGAGCTCAAAAGCTAGTGGTGGAAAACCACCTCCTTCTCCACCACCACCACCATCATCATCCTCATTAGCATCTTCATCTTCCAAATCCATTACAAAAACTCATACCCATACTCATTCCAAGATCCCAAAAGGTAAGACTCTGTTACTCAAGTTGGACATCAAATTTGAACTTCCTACATATAATGGAGAAGTTAATGTTGAAAAGCTAGATAATCAGATTCGTGAATTAGAAGTTTAATGTAGAATTCAAAATATGCAAGAAGATGATATTAAAATCCAATTGGCTTCATTAAGGCTAGAAGGAACAACATTAGTTTGGTGGGAGGCAAAGACACAAGAGGAAATGCACATCGATGGTAAGATTTCCATTACTTGGGTCGAATTCATTTCTTCCATTAAAAGACAATTCTATCCATTAGCCTATATGCAGAAAGCAATAATGAATTGGAAAAAAATTAGACAGCTTAAAGGTCAAAGTTTCCAAGAGTATACACAAGAGTTTAGGAAAAGGGCTTTATTACGTGGAGTAGACTCAAATTCACCAGACACACTCTTGAAGTATATAGGAGGTCTACATTCCAACTTAAAACACACTATTGTCATGTTTAACCCAAATAACTTAGATGAAGTATGTGTGCAAGCCACACATCTTGAAGAAAGGGGTAAAAACATTTCTAAATAGGGTAGTAAGAAGAATCCATTCAAGGGTAAGGGAAAAAAGAAAGGAGGAAAATAGAAGGGAAAGAAGAATTCAAGTGTGAAGCAAGAAGCAGATAAAATAACATGCAAAAATTGTTCCAAAGAAGGGCATGATGAAGCTCAATGTTGGAAACTACATCCCGAACTAAGACCAAAGAAACCAAATAAAAAATGGAAACAAAAGATGAATACCACCACACAAAAATATATTGGATCTGATTCAGGAGATGAAACCAAGATAGTTTCCATGGTTAACAAAGGAAAGGAAGTGATTGCAAGTTCTAGTACCTCAAACAGTCACAATAACACTTCAAATGAGGATGCAATGATAGAAATATTCCATGTTAGAATAATTTCTAATCATTCAAATATTGATGCCTTATTTGATACAGGGTCATAAGAAAACTTGATTTCGGAAGATTTATTAAAAAAATGAACCTTGAAATTGTACCTCATCATAAGCCATACTCTTTGGGTTGGATAATTAACAATGAAAATTTACAGGTGACAAGGAAATGTATTTTCAGATTTGCTATTACTGCAAACTTTGTTGATGAAGTTGAGTTAGATGTTGTACCACTTGATATTTCAAGTATTATCTTGGGTAGTCCATATTTGTATGATAGGAAAGCAGTATTCTACCATCATGAGAAAAAATATCATTTTATCAAATATGGAGTGGAGTATATTGTGAGAGCTCATCGTAAGAAACTTAATATATATTTAGTTAATGCGGGGCAAATGAAGAGGCTAGTAAATGCAAGTAAACATTTTGTGCTTCTTATGATCAAGAAAAAGGAAGATGTTGACTATGAATCTTTTGAAGGATGTGATGAAAAATTGAAATTTGTTTTGTTTGATGTGGTAAGTCTTCATGGCGAGATGTTTCAAGAACCAAAGGGGTTGCCACCCAAGAGGGGAATTCAGCGTCAGATTCAGCTGCAGCAGGATGTTCCACTTCCGAATATTGGTATGTATCGCATGTCAATCATGGAAAGTTTGGAAATCAAGAAGAAAATCCAAGAGTCGCTGAATAAAGGTATCATATACCCATCTACTTCACCATGTGGTTCTCCAATAGTTTTGGTTCCAAAGAAGAATGAGACTTGGCACATGTGTATCAATTTCTGTGCACTGAATAAAATCACGGTAAAGAATTGCTACCCACTTCCACGCATTGATGATTTGTTTGATCTGTTAAAGCATGCAAAGTATTTCAATAAGTTAGATTTGAGAAGTGGTTATCATCAAGTTAGGATAGCTGAAGAAGTCATTTGGAAAATTGCTTTCAAGACTAGACAAGGATTGTATGAGTGGTTAGTTATGCCATTTGGCTTAACAAATGCACCAGCTACTTTTATGAGAGTGATGAATGATGTACTTAGACCATTTCTAGATGAATTTTTCATTGTTTACCTAGATGACATACTCATATTAAACAAATCAAGAGAAGAACATGTCATGCATGTGAACAAGGTACTTGATGTTTTGAGAAAAGAGCAATTGTTTCTTAAGAAGTCAAAGTGAGAATTTGGTAAGACTTCATTGGTATATTTGGGACACATAGTTGGAGGAGGTGAATTGAAGATTGATCCTTCCAAAGTTGAGGTCATTTTGAATTGGCCCAAGCCCAAAATAGTTACCGAGGTAAGAAGCTTTTTAGGGGCAGCACAGTATTGGAGGAAATTTATTGCTAATTTTTCTTCCATTGCAGCACTGTTACATGCATTGACAAGCATAAAGAAAGTATTCCATTGGGGAGATTTGCAGCACTGAAAGAATTTGATGCTTTAAAGAAAAATATAAGTTCGACACCGGTACTAGCAATTCAAGATCTAAGACAGTAATTTGAGATCCAAACGGATGCAAGTGATTATGCCATGAGAGCAGTGCTCATGTAGCATGGTAAGTCTATCTCATTTCATTCTGAAACTTTTAATGGAGTTGTGACTAAATATCCTAAATATGATAAAGATTTATATGCATTGGTACAAAGTGTAAAGAAATGGAATAATTACTTGATGGGAAAAGAGACCATTATCCATATCGGCCATCAGCCATTGCAATATTTACAATCGCAGTCCAAATTCTAGCAGTCATGACATTTAAGGTGGATGGGTTTTCTACAACAATTTCACTTGGTTATCAGGTACAAGAAAGGAATCTACAATAAAGTAGCTGATATGCTCTCTAGGCCTATTGTAAATTCAACTATTATTCTCAAGCACAATTCTATTATGCATGAAAGTTACATTGAACAATATGTGAATGGTAGTGATTTTCAAGATGTGTATGAGAACTTGACTAAGGGAAACCAAAGTGAAGAGTTAGATTATCATGTGCATAACAATTTTTTGTATCACTTGGGAAATTTATGTTTACCATCGGGAGAAAGAAACAATATCATAAGAGAGGTGCACACATCATTGATTGCAGGACATTTCGGTGTAGGCAAGACAATAGCACATCTACAAAGGTATTGTTATTGGCCATGCATGAATGAAAGTGTTTCTCGTTTTATTAGAGGATTTTCTTACGTGCAACAAGTAAGCCTAGGAATAAGAATCTTGGATTCTACACACCACTTCCAGTTCCTTCTCATCCTTGGGAGAGCATCTCAATGGATTTTGTAGGAGGCATTCCTATGTCAAGGAAAGGTCATGATTATTTGTATGTTGTGGTAGATAGGTTCAAAAAAATGTGCATTTTGATGGCATGTAAGAAAACTATTACAACTGAACAACCCGATAATATTTTCTTTCAAAATGTATGGATCCATTTTGATCTTCCTACTTCTATTGTAAGTGATCGAGATTGTCGATTTGTTGGGAATTTTTGGTCAAACTTATGGGACATGATGGATACAAAGTTGAAGAAGAGTACAACATTTCATCCGCAAATAGATGGTCAAATAGAGGTGGTAAATAGGAAAATTATTCATCTTCTAAGAATCTATTGCAGCAATAATCCCAAGTTATGGGATGAAAATTTACACTACATACAGCATGCATACAACCGGGCAAAACATTCTTCCACAAATAGATCGCCATTTGAGGCATGTTTTGGCTACTTGCCAAGATCGCCATTGGACTTTATCTTTGAGAAAGATGTTTCTATAGATGGACATAGTGACATAGATAAAGCAAGAAAGTTCATTGAGCAAATTCAGTTGGTACATCACATAGTGCAAGAGAAACTTGAGAAGAGTCTAAGAAACTACAAGGCAAGGCATTACAAACATCGGGTTGATCACAAATTTCAAGTTGGAGATGAAATTTGGTTGTACATAAGCAAAGAAATATTGCAAGGGGAAGGCAAAAATCTCAAAACAATTAGTTATGGTCCATTTAAAATTCTGGAAAAGATTGGTACAAATGCATTCAAGCTAGATTTGCCTCCTTATAGGAAAATCTATTTTGTCGTTAATGTTGAGAATTTGAGATTGTTTGAGCCTCCTTTGATTGATGATCAAGGAGAGCATGTTCAGCTGCAATCAATAGATGATTTCTCACCAGAATATCTTGATTAACTTCAACAAGATCTCATACTTCATAGAAGAATTAGAACTTCAAGAAGAGGGAACGTTGAATCCCTTAGAGTTGGACTCAAAGGTAAAAATCCTTCAAAGGAAAAATGGTTGGAGATTGGAAGAGTGAGGGAGTTATAACCTCACTTGCTGAAAAATTGATAATATCTTTTGGGGTCCAAAAGGCTTCTAGTGGGAGGGAATGATCTAAGGCTCAAGTTTTAGCTAAAAATTCAAGGTGCTCGAAATTGCTTCAAAATTGAACGACCAAATAGAGTTCGTCGCCAAGATTTTGGCGCAACTCGTTTCATCAAAATTCGAGTTCGTATGGCTAAGTTATCGTCTGCTATTCATTTTCCAAAACATGCAAAAAAATTAGCAAAACAAGTACAGTGCTGATGTGGTAGGTATAGTTAGAATTTTTAGGAAAATCCTCCAAAAACAGCCAATGATATTGTGCCAAGTGGCACAACTAGATTAGCCGATGATGACTAGGAAGTGAATTTTTATTATTATTAAGTATAAGAGGAATTTTATTAAATTGGCATTTTACATTATATGGTGGCCAATAAGGAAGGGCCACATGGCATGCCACGTACCCCCCCATGGCAGGACAGGTTGGAAGGTCGAATTATCAATTATGTCAAGGTTTGGAGCATTGGATATACGATAGAGTTATTTCAATACATATAATATATATGTAATATATATATATTTTATGAGTCAGAGGAATCAACAACGATAGGCAACTTTCACATGCGAGGTGCAGGGTCAAACCCCTCGGCTACCACTATAACCTCTCGGGGAACCGCCATATTTTCACCAAAGAATGGTCCACGGTTTAGACGGAGGCTCGAACTCGTGAGCACACTTAATAGCACGAATGCCTAAACAATGCGTACGTGGCCACTGGGCCATGCCCTACGGGCATATATATATATATATATATATATAGTTCAAAGCATTGTCTCGGTGGATCTCATCAATTATAGCAGAGTCGCTAACCAAACTTGGAGGAAGGCTAAGTTTGGAGGCAAGTTGGCGGAAGGACCTCGTTATGAGCGGGTACAAAATTTTATGGCAGGGTTGGGGCTCGAACCCCTGACCTCCCACTGGAAAACTGCATGCCTAACCATCTCTGTTGCCGGGTGTTTCTTACACTTATAGGTCTCCGCATACATTTAAAGTTTAACTGATGACCTGTTAGGGGTTGGAGGGGGCCAGCCCCTTCCCCACGTGACCGAATCCAACGACCAAGAGCCAAGCCAAAAAATCCGGTGAATTTTAATTGAGATTAATTAAGGGTTAAATTGGGGTTGTGACGTTACACTGTCATTAAAACATATCCCACGCTTAATATTTAAAACAAGTTTATCTGCCCACTAATACTGCTTAATGGTTAATTAATGCCGACAATTAAACTGGCACAGATTTTAGAGGCAGTGCTAATTTTGGCGGGAATGCCAATTTAGAAACTTAACTGGCAGTTTCTCCAGTTTTGGAGGAGAAATTGGGGCGAAATTGGTTTTGGTCATAACTCACTCAATTTTTGACCAAACAAGGCTCAGTGAAAGTCATTCCTGGCTATGTGAGGAACTCAATGGATAAGATTGTAGAGGCAGAAAAGGTAATATACAGGTGTTTTAGTACATTTGAAGATTTTTGAAGGTAAGGGCCAACAGGTGTTGGGGTCATTTCTAGAGAATCCAGAGTCCAAATACAACAAACAAATAGTCATTTTTGGGAGATTATGATGTTATAAACTCATAGAAATAGGTTCCAAGATGTTCTGAAGCTTGTAACAACAATTTTAGCACACTTGAAGCTAATACAAAGGTCACACTATGAAGCTGGACCAAGGATATGTAGCCTAGGAGGGGTGAACTCCTTTATCAAAATTATCAGTGTTAAGATATGTTATATGTGCTTGTTGCATTTACTATTTCTTTTATTCTATCATTTAAAATTATGATTTTTAAGCTTATGACAAACTCATAATTTTACTAAGTACATTTTTTTTCAATCACATTCTCTTAAACAAACTCATGAAGGATAAGCAAAACAATGCAAAAAAAAGTTTATATCTGAAATGAAACTAGCACAGTATTAACTAGCAAGTAATTTCAGATCACACTATGATCCAGTGGATTAGTAAAGTGCTCAAAATTCGAATTGTTCAAAAGTGGTCAAAATCGATGCCAAAATGAAGATCTCATCGCCCTGAATCCAATGCAACTTGAATTGCTCCAAACCAATATTTTATTCTCTTGATATTGTGTTCTGAACTTTTTCCTAAACAGTTAAAAATTTTGCAGTTGGGTTGCAGGTACACACAGTCAGCAGTCTGTAGGATGTCTAGGCAGGTAACTAAGTAGTTGATTTTGTTTTCTTTGGCCAATGATATCTCTCTAAGTGTCTCATTATGATTGGTTGGATTTTGGTGCATTGTGATTGGTTGTTGGTTCGTTCAAGTGGTCTAATGAATGGAGGTCATGTGTGCCAATGGATGGCTTCCACATGGCCTCCTCACAGTGGTGTAAAATTTATTATGGGCTGAAAGAGGCTAGGTAGGAATTGAACACACGACCTACGGTGGAACAGTGCAGAGTGTTACCACTCCGCCTATGGTGTTACTTATTTAAATTTTAATGGCTGGCAACTCAGGGGAAAGGTGTGGGTTAACCCTTAGCCCTTGGTCCACGCCAACCCACGAGACCGCAAGTCGAGGCGCCAATGGTGCTTGGTTAACCTCGGCCCCAAGACACGAAGTAACATACCACACCATGGTTCAGTTGACAGTCATTTAATCGACGGTAAAGAAGACCTTACCATAGTGCTACCACACTTGCAACATGGTTGGAACTCTAGCAGAACCACCGTATATTACCATAGTTGAATGTGGGTTGGGTTTGTATTATTGCGCGCGGTGTTTAAACTGAACCACATTTCAAACAGAGTGGGCTATGGTTTAAGTTTTGGCGCGGGTATTGGAAAACCCAACCACAGTTTGGCCTCCAAACCACAGTCAAATGACAGTTAAACTATTGGCGGGTTTTTTTGAACCGGCCTTAAATCAACGATGGGAATCACACCACATTTCCCCAATATGTCCTCTCATGGTGTCACTGCACAATTAAATGAGATGACAATTTTCATTCAATTTGGTGCGAATCTCGCCAGTGCGGGGCGAATTTGTCGCCCATCGGTGCCCAAAATGGAGGAAATTATAGAATGATTTGCATGTGGGTGCGGATTGTAGAAAAATTAGCAGTAAAATTACACGTCCAGAGCACAACTTAATCAATTTTTTACCAAATTGAAGGCAGAAAGCCTAGATAGGGTTTTTTGACTATTCTAGAGCCACTGGAGACATTATTTTTTCATTTTGAGCACTACATATCCATGTAAACACATATTTGAGCACTTAATGAAAGAGGCCCAACATTGGAAGTTGGACCAGGAGATGTAGCCTAGGAGGGGTGAACTCATTCATCATTTTGTTTTCTTGTGTTTCTATTATGGTATTATTGTCTTTTTTTATGCTACAAAACTAATTTTAAACACTTAATTTATTTTCTATTAAAACTTACCTATTTGCATAAAAAACATAAAATTTCACTTGCAAACTTTCATCAAACCTTCAATTTTTCAAATACATATTAGTTTGGTACCAAAGCTTAGGTTCTTTGGTTGTATTGAGGGTTTAATTTTGTTGCAGGTGTTTTTTTTATGCTTACAAGGTTGAAGCTCAAAATAGGAGAAGGAAAGCTTGTGGGAGCAAGTCCTCAAGCTAGTTCAAAGAGAGCACATTTGCCTCAATATTCACCCCAAGTGTCACCAAAGGCCTCACCAGTCATGGCACATGAAGGAGAGCCTGAAAATATGAATGAGGATGAGAAGGATTTTAGAAAATTTTTCTTTGACATGACTGAGATGGTGAAATTTATTTATGAGGAAAGGAACTCAAAGTTTAATGGTGAGAGCTAAAATCCTCCAAAGGGAAATGGATGAAATGGAGACAAGCATCCAAAAAGGAATGGAGGGAATGGTGATAAACCACCTCTACCTACACCTTTCTCCTCACCTTCATATTCACCATCATCATATTCTACATCAACCCCTTCACAAACACCTCCACATTCTCCAATGGGACATGGTAAAACTCCATTTTTAAAAATTGACATAAAGTTTGAATTTCCTATGTATAATGGAGAGGTAAATGTTGAGAAATTAGATAAATGGGTTCATTATATTGAAGTGTATTGCTGGATACAAAGAATCAAATATGATGACACCAAGATTCATCTCGCTTCATTAAGGTTGGAAAGTGAAACACTCATTTGGTGGGAAGCCAAAACTCAAGAGGATCTCAAGAAAAGAGGTAAGATCATAACTTCTTGGAATGATTTTGTGGTTTCATTAAGAAGATAGTTGTATCCTTTAGCATACATGCAGAAAGCTATATTAGATTGGAAAAAATTTAGGCAATTAAAGGGTAAAAGTGTGGAAAGCTATATCCAAGAGTTTAGAAGGAGAGCATTTATTTTGGGTGTAGATTTATCCTCTCAAGACACTTTACTCAAATACATTAGAGGTTTACATAGCTACTTGAGACACAATATTATCATGTTTAACCCTAAAAATTTAGATGAGGTTTGTGTACATTCAAAACATCTAGAAGCAAGAGGTAAGAATGTCCCACAAGAGGGCAAAAAAAATCCATTTAAGAGTGGAGACAAAGGAAAGGGAAAATTCGAAGGAAATGGGAAGAAAAATACTTCCATCAAGAAAGAGGGAGAAAAAATCACACTCAAACATTGTTCAAAAGAAGGCCGCAATGAATACCATTTTTTGAAACTTCATTGTTAGATAAGACCCAAAAATTTTAACAACAAAGGAAAGTAAAAGATAGCTACAATTATACAACGTGATTTAGGATCTGATTCGAGAGAGGAAACAAATATCAAAGTTATGGGATTGAAAGTTAAGGACTCCATTGCAAGTACTAGTTCTTCAAATAACCTCAATGAAACTCAAAATGAAAAGGAAAGAATAGAGCTTTTCCATATTAGAGTCATCTCAAAACATAACAAAATAGACACTCTATTTGATAGTGGCTCACAATTAAACCTCATTTCAGAAAAAATTGTCAAGATATTGAATTTGGAAACCATTCCTCATCCTAAACCTTATCCTTTATATTGGGTGTGTGACAATGCAAAGTTGCAAGTAACTAGAAAATGAAAACTAAAATTCACCGTTACTTCAAACTTCAATGATGAGGTAGAAATTGATGTAGTTCCATTAGACATATGTGGTATTGTTTTGGGAAGCCCATATCTTTATGATAGGACAGCCATCTTTCATCGCCATGAAAACAAGTATCATTTGTTTAAATATGGTATTGAGTACATTGTTAGAGCACATCGCAAGAAATTGAATCCATCACTTGTGAATGTTGGACAAATTACTAGGCTTATTCATTCTAAAAAGAAATTTGTAGTTTTGATTATCAAACCAAGAATGATGTTGAGAATGAAGCCTTTCAGAGATGTGATGCAAAGTTAAAATCTTATTTGGTTGAGGTTTTTAACTATTATGATGAGTAATCCAACATGATATCCAATTGCAGCAAGATTGTCTTATTCCTAACATTGACCTATACCAGATTTCAATGATGGAAAATGTAGAAATTAAGAAAAAAATCCAATAGTTGCTTGAGAAAGGGATCATTCGACCAAGCACATCATCATGTGGGTCACCTATTGTTTTAGTACCAAATAAGGATGGTACATGGTGCATGTGTGTCGAATTTCGTGCATGGAACATGATTACGGTAAAGAACTATTACCCTCTTCCTAGAATTGATGATTTACTTGATCAATTGAAATATGTTGTGCATCTGACTAAGATGGACTTGAGGAGTGGCTATCATCAGATTAATATTGTTGAAGGAGTCATGGAAGAAAAAATTCCAAACAAAGAAAGGTTTGTTTAAATGGTTGGTTATGCCCTTTAGGATTTATAATGCTCCTGCTACATTCATGCGGGTTATGAATGTTGTTTTAAGTCATTTTCTAGATGATTTTGCGATAGTCTAGTTAGATGAAATATTAATTTTTATCAATTCTCAAGAAGAACATGTCATGCATGTCAAGCAATTTTTATATGTATTAAAGAAGGAAAAGTTGTTTTTAAAGATGTCGAAATGTGAATTTGGGAAAACTTATTTAGTCTACCTGGATCATAGTGTTGGAGGGGGTGAGTTGAAGATAGATCCCTCAAAGTTTGAAGTCATTTTGAATTGGCCAGAACCCAAGACTATGACAGAGGTTATAAATTTCTTGGGAGTAGCCCAATATTGGAGAAATTTCATTTCTAACTTTTTGTTGGATGTGCAGCCTGATAATATAAAGGAAGGACTCGTTCGGGGTGGACATAGCCCAAATTGGGTGAACCACGTATATCTATGTCTCTCTTGTTTTATATGTTTTTTGTGTTTGTGTTTCCACATATTTTATGTGTTCCATTTCTTTGTCATATATAGTTTTTCTAACACTTTTCTTCCATTGCAACTCCATTGCATGAATTGACGAGTGTGAAGCAGGTTTTTTACTGGGAGGAAAACAACAAAAAGCCTTTGATGCATTGAAAGAGAGAATCAGTTCAACACTTTTACTTGCACTTCCCAACTTGATACAATCATTTGAGATAAAAATTGATGCAAGTGACTATACCATGGGCATTGTCTTGATGCAACATGCTAATCCCATCTATTTTCATTTTGAACTTTTAATGGTGCAGTGATTAACTATCCTACATATGACAAGGAATTGTATGCATTGGTGACAAGTGTGAAAAATTGGAAACATTACTTGATGGGTAAGGAAACTATCATTCACACAAATCATCAACCATTGCAATAATCGCAATCACAAAGAAGCTTCAGCAAGCGAGGCACTTCATATGGATGGGTCTTGTACAACAATTCCACTTGTTGATAAGGTATAAGAAAGGTATCTATAACAAGGTTGTTGAAATTCTTTCTAGACCAATTTTTAGTGCATCCATTATTCTTAAGCATTATTTTGTCATGCATGAGAGCTATGTTGAGAAATATGCTTTTGATAATGATTTTAAGGATGATATGTGACTATGTGTTAAGGTAACCAAGTAGAGGAATTATATTATCATGTGCATGATAAATTTTTGTATCATATTGGCAAGCTATGTATTCCATAGGGAGAGAGAGTCAACATCATAAGGGAAGCACATACTTCCCTTATTTTTGGTCATTTTTGTGTAGTAAGATAGTGGCACAATTGCAAAGGTATTATTACTAGCCTCGTATGCTTGAAAGTGTGTCACGATTTGTAAAAGGATGTTCTTTATGTGCTATCAGTAAACCTAGAAATATAAATTTGGGATTGTATAATCCACTTCCAGCACCTTCCCGTCCATGGGAAAGTGTTTCTATGGATTTTGTAGGAGGTCTACCTATGCCTATGAGAGGTCATGATTATATTTCTGTAGTTGTGGATAGGTTCAACAAAATGTGTATTTTGATGCCTTGTTAAAAGCAGTTTACCATTGAACAAACTGCACAATTGTTCTTTCAGAATGTATGGGTACATTTTGGGGTTGCCCACATCCATTGTTAGTGATCAATATTCTCGCTTTGTCAGGGACTTTTGATCAAGCTTGTGGGGACTTGTGAATACCAAATTGAAAAAGATCACAACATTCCATCCACAAACAAATGGCCAAACAGAGGTGGTGAACCGAACAATGATACATCTTTGTCGTGGTAATTGTAGCAAGAATCCTAAGTTGCGGGATGAACATTTGCACTATATTCAGCATTCTTACAACCGGGCCAAGCATTAATCGTCTCAAACATCATCATTTGAGGCATGCTTGGGATACTTACCAAAATATCCTTTAGATTTTATCTTTGGGAAAGATGTTGTTGTTGATGGACATAATGTCATAGATAAGGCAAAAATATTCATTGAAAAAGTTCAATTGGTACATCAAATATTTGAGGAACAATTGGAAAAGAGTCAAGCCAAATACAAGACAAGACATGATAAGAATCGTGTGGATCACAATGTCCAAGTGGGAGATGCAGTTTGGCTTCACATTAGAAAATAAATACTCCAAGGATAAGGTAAATAATTGAAACCAATTCGATATGGTCCATTCAAGATTTTGGAAAATATTGGTAATAATGCCTTCAGGTTGGATTTGCCTTCATATATGTAAATCTATGCATTTGTTAATGTTGAGAATTTGAGATTTTATAAGCCTCCTTTGATTTAAGATCAAGGAGAGAATGTTCAAATTCCTTCAATTGAAAATTTCTCCCTTGAATATCTTGAATAATTGCAGTAAGACACCATCCTTCGTGTGGGGCTCAAAGGAACAAATCCAAGAAAATCCAAATGGATTGAGATTGGAAGGGTGAGGGAACTGACCCTCATCTGTTTGTTGACTGAAAATGATCTTTTGGAGGTCCAAAAGCTTCCAGTGTGGTGGAATGATGTAGTGGATAATCAAAGTGCTCAAAATTCAAAGTGCTTGAAACCAGTTCCAAAATGAAGATCTCGTCACCCTGAATCAAATGCAACTCGAATCACTCAAAACCAATATCATATGTTCCTGATATCACATTTTTCCCATTTTCTTAAACAGATAAAAAATTTACAGTTGGGTTGCAGATATACATAGTCAGAAATCTGTACGCTGAATACGTAGGTGACTGGGTAGTTGCTTGTGTTTTCTTTAGCTAATGAGATCTCGCCAAGTGTCTCATTCTGATTGGTCGAATTTCAGTGGATTGTGATTGGTTGTTGGTTCATTGAAATGGTCCAATGAATGGAGGCCAGTTGGGCCAATGGATGGTCACCATGTGCCTCCTCACAGTCGTGTAAAATTTGTTATGGGTCGGACCAAGCCAGGCAGGAATCAAACACGTGACCTACGATGGAGCAGTGTGGAGTCTTACCACTCTACCTATGGTGTTACTTAACATCTATGGTGCACGATTATTATCTAAATTTTAATGGTTGGCAAGTCGGGGGACAGAGCCGGGGTTAACCCCTGGTCCACACCAACCCACGAGATTGTAGGTTGAGGTGCCAAGGGCACGAGGTTAACCCCGAGCCCAAGCCACAAAGTAATATACCACACCATATTTTAGTTGATAGTCATTTAACCGGAAGTAATGAAGATCTTACCATAGTGCTACCATTTTTGCATGGTTGGAACTCCAACGGAACCACCATGTATGACCACAATTGAATGAGGGTTGGGTTTGTGTTATGACGCACGGTGTTTAAACCGCACCACAGTTCGAAAAGAGCGGGTTATTTTTTAATTTTTGGCCCGGTTTTGGAAAACCCAACCATAGTTATGCCACCAAACCACAATCAAATGACAGTTAAACTATTGGTGGATTTTTTTGAACCAACCCTAAATCAATGGTGGGGGAATCCCACCACATGGCTCTGATATTTCCGCTCATGGGGTCACCAGGCAATTAAACGAGGTGATAATTTGGACCCAATTTGGCGCAAATCTCATTGGTGCAGGGTGAATTTGTCGCCCAACGGTGCTAAAAATGGTGGAAATTGTAGCATGCATTGCAAGTGGGCACATATTGTAGAACAGTTAGCAGTAAAATTACACCAGAGAAAAAATTAGTTATTTTTTTACCAATTAAGTGCAGAAAGAGCCCATCTAGGGGTTTTTTACTGTTTTGTAGCCATTGGAGACATTATTTTTGCATTCTGAGCACTACAAATCCATGTAAACACATATTTTAGTACATAATGAGATAGGCCCAACATTGGAAGTTGGAACAGGAGATGTAGCCTAGGAGGGGTGATCTCCTTCATCATTTTTATCTCTTGTGTTTTTGTTATGGTATTATTATCTTTGTTTTATGCTAAAAACCCAAGTTTAAACACTTAATTTATTTTCTATTGCAACTTACCTAATTGTATAAAAAAATAAAATTTTACTTGCAAACTCTCATCAAACCTTCAAGTTTTCGAATACAGATCACACTGTTGGAAAATGTAACTAGTTTCGATTTTCATAATTGTCATTATATTCATGCCATTATATATTTTATGTAAAAATAAAAATAAAAAAAATTTCAAACATGGGTTTCATGGTCCATTTAAATGGTCAACTAGTTCAAGCATGCATTTCATGGTCCTAGGGTTTATCAGGTCAATAAAAAATTTTCATGTGTCAAGAAAGTCATTATCATATGTATAAGAGCCATTTTGGCAAATGGTAACAAAAAAGATACATTATTTTTATGTTTATAATGTTAAATTTGACCTCCAATACCAAGTTGGCCCTGCCAGTGAAAGTCGACCTAGGAGAAGCCTATTCGACCCTTGAGAAGGGTATAAATAGAGGAGACTTAAACCTCCTTGGATTATCATCATCATTCGACTTAAAATCAAGAGAGGTAAGAGAAGAAAAAGAGGGAAAGTCAAAGAAGGAGATAGAAAGTCTAAGAAGAAGAGAAGAAATCATTTTTGTGCTTACTCTCTCTCACACATGTGAAACTAGTGTTTTTTTTGCTGCTAGTAGATAAAAAAATTAAATGTTTGAAAATCAAACTTGAGGTAGAGTACCAAAACGTTTGACTGGAGTGAAATTTTGCAGGATTGACTTTCGTTGAGTTTGAGGACTTTAACTTAGTTAAGAAAGGATTTATTGGAAGGATGACTTGGTGCTTTGAGGGAGGTCTTGGTCTTAGAGTTTGGGTCTTGTATTTCTCATTTGATCTGATTCTATAAGAAGAGAAGATATTATTTTTGGATTTCCCCTTTGGAGGAGTTTTTCCCTGGCTTGAAGCCAACATCTTGTGTCCATTGTCTCTTATGATATTCATGGTTTATAGTATTAATAATTGTTTGATGAAAATAATATAATAAAGAATAATAAAAAATTAACATAATTTCACAAGAAGTTATTAAGGATAGGAGAATTGTTTTAATTGCTACCCCACTTGATTCTCCAACATGGTATCAGAGCTAAGGTGAAGGAGATGGGCAACTTTAAGATCATTTTTGTTGAAGACATTCTAGTTGCTTTAAGAATTCAAGTGCACCAAAAATTAAGGAAGATAGCCATAGATCCAAAGCAATCCGGCGAAGAAGGAAAATAAATCTATTTTTATGTCTTTTGTGATTGGACTAAGGACCAATTTTTGTAGCTTGTAGATCCAGTCTTGGAGGAGAATTTTGGGTAAGATTTTTTACAAATTTGGAGGAAAATACCTCTAACATAAGGTCACAAGTTTTGTGAATCTTAACAAGAAGGTGAAGGCTTGTAATCACACATTGAAGGAGACCGAAAGAAATCACAGTGGGTTAGAAGCAGCCCTAGAAGTCATTGTTGACATAAGAATAAGACATTCATACTAGTTGCTTTGAGAAGAAAACCCAAGTTCAAACTACATCGTATTTGAATATTATTTGAATTTAAGGCAACCACAACTTATAAAAGGACAAGGTCGAAGTTATAAATGACTATTTTGTTAGTATCTTAGGGCTTGGTACAAGTCCAACTAGGAGAAGGAGGTTGAATGTGAGGTTTTGAAGGCTCTCTCTACTTATATGTGCATGGTTAGAGGTTGATCTTCATTAGAGACAAGGTTTAGTTTGTTTAGAACCATCATAGGTAGGGTTGAGCCTTGTTTGGTCGCTAAGCTATGGTTTGGAAGAGCTTGGAGGGTGGATGAATGAACCCATGAAGACAACGCATGTAGAACAAGGCATGATGAAGGAAGAGAGAAGGTGATTTGAGGATTGGTTGAGGAGTGGTCTGGTGCCCTAGCCAAGTTGAAAATCTCAGATCTGGTAATTGCAAAAGTTAGTGAGAAACAAAAAAATAAAGTGTCCTAGAAACCAGAAAAAGAAGGGACTTGTTATAAGAAGGATTCAGGAAAATTTATAAGGAAAAATGTTTACCTTGAAAGAAGGATACTAGATTTGGAGACTCTTGATTAAGAGAGCTTGTTGGTAAAGGAAATCAATCTCCCTCTCTTGGAAAATATTTTGAAAACATTAAAAAACATATTTGGAAAAGTGACAAGCATAATGGAACCATCATTAAAAATAAGCTTGAATAAATGTAAAATCATCTCAGGAACATTATTGGAGCAATATTGAAGGTACCATCATGCCATTGAAAGAAATCTTAAAGGAGATATCATCTTCAAGCAGTTTTATCTCCATACAAATAAGGTTTCATAACTATGGAGAATAGATTGAAGGAAAAATATGACACTATTCCAATAAAAAGTATCAAGAATGTGCTACTAAAGTAAATAAGAATAAGAAATGGATGTTTTGAAAAGTTTGAAAAAAGTATGGAGCTCACATAGTTGAATATGGTGAAGAACCTGAAAATAAGCCAAAGGTTGAAGATCCCATGGATTTCTTTTATTGAGAAGCTCCATCATGATCAATTTTACAATTAGTTTCCCTTTGTAGATGGAAGTTAGAATAGCCATGCATTTGCATTGGTATAAGAGTTTTGATGGCATCATATATAAAAGAAAATTTCCACTAAAGAGTTTGAATGTAGATGGGAAGCATTCATCTAGTAAGATAAAGATAAAAGGATTTGGACCATTTAACATTATTTATGCATCAAAATTTTGGCATCATGTCATGGCAAGGAAGGATCACAAATATCCTCTTCAAAAAAACAATAGAAACTTCTTCAATAGATGAAATAAGAATCCTTATGACATGGCAAAAATATATGGAAGCAAGCTTCCAAGAAGTTTTCAGATACAGTTTCAGCATGGAGGAAGTATCAACCAGGAGTCAACCTCAAGATGAGAAGAAGTTCGTTATAAAGGGAATGGTTTGAATGCTTGTTTGAAGAAAGAGGTATGCATGTTTTAGAAATCTTCATTTGAAATAAATGCATGTTGTAGGAAGAGCTAGTTGCAGATATTTTCGTGGTAACATGAGCATGATATGTTTTGGGTAAAGTTTGGGACTCTTCTTGAAAACATGATAGATGAACATGATAATAGTGATCAACATCCTATATGGTATCTTGAAGCACGAAGGGGAAAATGACTTTAGAAGGAGTTGTAGAAACTTGGATGGATACAAGACTTACTTTTGATTGGTTCATTACATGAACACATTGATTGAAAGGCTAGAATCATTCAAAATATTCTAGCATGAAGATGGACCATACAAAGGATGTTGACATAAAAAAGAGAATCTAGCACTTCTTGAGGATTGGGATAGGAAGTAGTCTCATGAACTGACACTCTTTGAGGATTGAACAAGTTATCCACGATATGAGTGGTCGAAGAGGACCGATATTCTTTGAGGATTGGAAATCCAAGACAAGAATATTCCTATAAGGAAATACGCAGTGACCATATGGATGGGGTATGTGCTTTAAGAGGTTGAAATGTATGCCTCCGAGCATTATGCTCTAATCTTGTGGAGAGTTAGAGATTGTTATGCAAGGCCTTGCAATGTTGATATTAAACAATGTTGGATATGATGTTGATGCTTAAGATGGCTAACCAATCCGACTCTTCTTATGAGAACATTTCAGTTTGAGAATATCCTTGTACCTTGTGTACAATTATGAATACCTCCATAGTTAAGATGCAGTGTTGGAAAATGTAAGTAGTTTCGGTCTTCATGGGTTTCATGCTGCATTTGAATGGTCAACTAGGTGAAGCATGCATTTCATGCTTCTAGGGTTTGTCAAGTTAAGAAAATAATTTTCATGATTCAAGAGAGTCATTATCTATGTATAAGGCCCATTTGAGTAAATGGTAACAAAAAAAGACATTATTTTTGTGTCTACAACGTCAAATTTTACCTCCAAGACAAAGGCGTCCCTACTAGTAAAAGTTGGCCTAGGATAGGCCTATTCGACCCTTGAGAAGGGTATAGGCCTAGGATAGGCCTATTTGACCTCCTTGTATTATCATCACCAGTCAACTTAAAATAAATAGAATCAAGAGAATAAAAAGAGTGAAAGTCAAACAATGAGATAGAAAGTCAAAGAAGAAGAGAAGAACTTGTTTTTGTGCTTTCTCTCACACGTGGGAATCTAGGGTTTATGCTATTGTTGGTAGGCTGAAAATTGTAGGTCCAAAAATCAAACTTGAGGTAGGGGGCTGAGATGTTTGAATGGAGCACATTTTTGGAGGTTTGGCTTTTGTTTACTTTGAGGAATTTGACTTGTTTAAGGAAGGACTTGTTGAAGGGTTGATTTGGTGCTTGAAGGGAGGCCTTGGTCTTAGAGTTTGGGTCTTGCATTTCTCATTTGATCTGATTCTTTAAGAAGATACTATACATATTTATGTAGGAACGAAATGAAATACATATTTAAATAAAAACACAAAGCTACAATGAAAATTGAGCTTCAATTAATTAATAACAAATGTTGAAAATTGTTTACATGCATAATGGAAACAAACTAGCTCGAGTGATGGTAGCATATCTCTAAGAAGAGATGTGACGACTACATGCCTTCTGAAAATTTTTACAATGAGGATAAAAGGACATTTTATTATTGGGAAACAAGGGAAAAACCTACACATCATAAAACCTAACCCTAAGATATGAAGCTCCAAAATTTTGTAGGCCCCATTAGAGTTAGTTGGTACATAAAATTCCTAAGGTCATAACTTTGGCATATCATCTTTGTTTGACGTGTATGATACCTCGTTAAAAATATATATCTAAGGACAACAAATTTTGACAAAAAATCCCTATTCTAAATTATGTGTTTTCCCATTTTCCAAAAAAACGTCGTTTACGGCCTCAAAATGGCTTCGGAAGTTCAGGACCCAAAAAGCTACCAAAAATAGAAAACTATACTACAATTACAGAAACTAAAAGAAAGAGTGTCGGGGGTCCAAGTGGAATAAGAATTTGGCCACCAATATCCACCTATATTAGTCCTCCCCCTTAGGAAGCAATTGTCCCCATTGCATTAATTTCCTCCATGACATGGGGAAACTTTTGTTGAACTTGGTCCTTGGTAAGCCACTTGCCTTGCTGTAGGAGTTGGCCAACTTTGACAACTCGATACAGTTGGATCCTCTGTTTGTGACTGTTCTTCCCAACTCTTGTTGAATAAGAGGACGTCGCCTAGATATACAACCATGAACGAGTTGTTGAAGGGTTGCAACATGTCATCCATCAACCTCGTTAAAGTTGCAGGGCCATTTGTCAACTCAAAAGGCATGACCAACCATTCAAAAATACCCTCCTTGGATTTGAAGGTGATATTCCATACATTTGTGGGTTCTATTGGAACTTGGTGATAGGCAAACTTCAAATAAATATTGCTGAAGCACTTGGCCCCTCGAGTTGGTCAAGAAGGTCATCAATTCGTGGGATTGGATACATGTTCTTGACAGTGATTTTATTTAGTGCTTGATAATAAATGCAGAGTCTCCAGTTCCCATACTTATTTTGTATAATTACAATTAGGCTCCCACAAGGTGAGGATCTTGGTCGTATGTGCCCTTTTTGTAGCAAATCCTCAATATACCACTTGATTTCTTTGTTATCCAGAAGAGAGTGGAGGTATATTGGCCCATTGGGTAGAGGTTCCCTAGAAGTTAGATCAATCAAATGGTTGACTTGATAGTGAAGGTTGTTGGGTCGTTAATATGCCATTATTATTATCACTTTTGAACACTTATTCCACCCATTTCTACCATTCTTCATCACGTCATTTATTATAATTTATTATTTAAATCCATTTTATGATGATTTATGCTTCTATGAATGAATGCTATTTATTCTCCTTTATTTCTAATAAATTGATGATTATGAATTATTTTATCAATGATAGTTTTAATAAGTTGGTTATAACATTATTCACCATTTTTAGCCTCCAAGGTAATTTCCAAATTGAAGATTTGATCATTAAAAGTGCCAACTCAGAAATGCGCTGGAATAAGGAGTGACAGTTTTGCGGTTGAGATTCTGAGCAAATGAAGATGAATCTGGAAAATCCGGAACATGGGTTTTGTCCAGAACGGACCCAATTAACTTTAGTAAAGAACGGTTTGCCCAAATTCGGCCTGTGTTGAGAGATTCGCAGAGTTCTTTAAGCACGATTTTCTCAGTTCTGTTGTTGCGGCCGTCCTCCAAATCTCAGCTGCAAAGCCAAATTCGCCTTCTTCTTGTTGATAAATTGGTTGGAAACAATCTAATTTTGTAATAGAATCATGTTGTAATTATCTCCATTGTAACCACTCTCTGCTCTCTTTGTATTTAAATCAGAACAGAGATAGAGAGGGAGAGGACTTCAGGGATGGATTCGAATGATGGAATTAAGGATGAATTAGAGAATCAGAATTGAGGATGGAAGAGAGAATGGATAATGGCTGAGCGATTGAGAGATTTCTTGTTGTAATCCATTATAACTCTGCTTTGATATTTTAATATAAATCTGGTTGCCATTCATTCTTTTCATTCTGAAGTAGCCCAGCAGCGTCCGCTGGCGGCCAAGGGCCCAGCCTCTGGTGGATTGTGCTGCTGCTGTATATTATATTCTTTCGTTTTATGCATGGTTTTTCTTATTAGCATTATTCGTAACTGATGTGTTTTTTAGTTTACATCTACACGCCTGCTATGCTTAATTTATTAAGGTTTCTAAAATATTTAACTATTGTATCGACTCTACATCGTATCTCTCGTTCTTAAGTGTTGATCTTTACGTATCACCGTTGTCGTTTAATTACAGAGTCGTCGTGTTGCACTTGTTCATTAACATTATTGAATTCATCTTAGAAATTATATTTCCTTTCGATTGTTGAATTTATGAACGTTGCTGCTCCATTCTAAAAGACAGTCGTATTATTTATAACTAAGACTGACAAGTGGATTACCAAGATCAGATTGCTATTAAGGTGTGTCGTATGTTAAGTTATTATGCATTTGTATTTGGCTTTCCAGCGTTGTTTCATATCCTCTCATTAATCAATGTTGTTCTATTTCCTTGTGCTGTTCGATTTATTCTTAGAGTAAAGATTGCTATTAATTTGGCTTTGCTATTGTTCATTTCCATTAATTAGAGTTTGCTGTCCAGATTCTTTTAATTACAGTTTTCTGCCCATTTACTTTGTTGTTCTATTTTGCTATCTGCCGTTCCATTTACTCGCATTTGTTGTTTTGGTGTGAGAGACGATCTAAGGTTGTAGTGAGCCTCGGCATTCACTGTCTAGCTCCCAGACCCGTGGTCTATGCTCTAATTTCATTTCCATCAGTTTCCAAAGGGATGGGCTATTGTTGTCAAACCCTTGACTGATACATTGCTTATTTTTCCGAATGCATGATTTAAAGTCTTAAAGTGCTTTGCTGTAAGTAGATTTTATTTCCAGCTTTCATTTACTTTTGGATTTTAAGCGCTATACTGCAAAACATTACTCTTGAGTAAATAGCCGCCTCAAACTGAGTACACTCTTGGAATAAAAAGTCGTCCCTGGGTTGACAATTAATGTGAGGTAACTAGGAGTTACAAAGACACCTTTTATCGCTCCACATTTTGGCGCCGTTGCCGGGGAGAGTGTAGCCATTTCTAAAGAGTAGTGTGAATCTGATGAGTGCCTGCTAGGGAAGAGTTGGATCTTAAAAACGGAAGGTAAGAACCTACGTGCGCAGCATGTAAAAGCCCTGCTCCACTGTCCGCTTTCCTAACAGATTTGTTGTTGCTTTGTTGGGTAGAAATAGATGTTTGAATTTTTGTGTGAATGACTAGGAAAAAATAGAAATTTTGGAAAATGAATCACATGATTTCATTGAAGTGGTGATGTAAGCACCACCCATTTCACTAACTAATTGACAGGAACATTGGAAGAAGGAGCTTTGAAGGAACACATGAAGGACATCTTCTGTTATGGTAAGAAACTGTCCAACATTTTTACTTTTGAATTTCCTGCTCAACTAATTCCACACCCTCGCCGCAATAAACCAGTACAACATACTTACAATGTTGAACTGCCAAATTTACCCACCCTTCCCACCCATTCTATCTCACATGTGTTATTTAAGAAAACTTACAATGAGATTAAGAATGTTTCAAATTCAAAAATTGTAGAAGTTATTGGAAGAAAATGAGGTTTCTTTTACTATGCATCAACACGCTATTTTAAAAGCTCAAGAACTTCATGATATGATGGCTATGGGAAATCAAGAAAATAAAGGATATATTGAAGATTGGTTTCATTCCATCACTTGTTTGCAACATCACTCTATGCTTCAACAATTTTTGATACCATTTTTTCAAGGGAAGTTGGCTTCTCGTACCCTAATTTTCACTAATATGCATTTTTTCAAATTTGGGTATGTGCATACTAGAGGCCTTATTTCTAAAATGGTTCCACCGGAAATACTCTTATACATAAACATATTCGATTCTCAAAGAAGAGTAGGATAGTGGAGAAAAAAAATAAAAATAAAATAAGGACATAAATAAATGCATTTTGTCAGAAAATAGTTGTTTTTGTTGCAACATGCTATGCAAATCAATATTGGTGATAATTTTTTTTAATTCATTTGTGTATGTAGATGAATTATAATGGAAATAATAGCTCTACAAACACTCATATTCATTTTTTTTATCACCAATTTAAAAAAATGCTTTCGAATATCATTTTTTCGGCTTCATGGCTTCGATGAACTTTCTCTGGAAAAAATAGTCGGGACAGCCACGTTTTGAGGGACCAAAAATGAATATTTTTAAAACATGTTTCTACCTCTAGGTAGCCCTTGATGTCTACTTTCTAACCCAATTTGAATCAGTCAATTTGGATTTGAAACTAAAAAGTTAGAACCAAAATATCGACTGGATGTCTAGTGGACACATGTAGCACAGCAGTTGGGACAATCAGCTTTTTGGAGGCCTAAATGAATGAATTTTTAAAACCTGTTTCTATGGTAGATTACCCTATGAATCTAGTTTACAATGCAATTGGAATCACTCATTTTCGATATCTTATGGGGAATTTATGATCAAAATACTGACTCGTCTATCATAAATCAGCACCCTTAAAACTATGTCTTTCTCAAGTCGTTCTCATGCAGATTTCACCTATCAATTCTTCTTTTCTTCAAAACCTGTTTCTATTGGAAATAAATAAATGAATCTAATTTCATTTCCAATTTGAATCATTTGAATCCGACATCAAACAAAAAATTTATGCTTGAAATATCAACTGTTGGTCTAAGCTGGTAATCTGAAATGACTCATGACGCAGTGTTGTTTTAACTAAAATTGACATATCATATCATCGAATTTCTAAAACCTGTTGCTACTGGAGATAAACCTTTGAATTAACTCTCATTTAGCTTTGAATCACTCAATTTCGATGAAAAACAAAGAAGTTGTGATTAAAACACTCACTGATAGTATGGTCGACCACCGCTTCTCCCGTAGTGACAAATAAATTTTACTTTGTTATTCTCTCAATGGATTTGTTATACAGTAAATAACTACTTGTTGTTTTTTGCATAATTCTTGGATTAGGGGAGTCTGCCAGCACCTCTCTTTCTCCATGGTTTAATGTTTTATTGCAGGTAGATATTCGCTATGCAGTCCCTAAGAGAAAAAGAAGGTCAATTTATGACGCAGTGATTCTTGAAAAAAACTTTAATAAAACAAAGGAATTTCATCCAACTCATTACCCAACGGATTCATAATAGAACAAATGAAGAATTGATTTCAATTTGAAGATTCATGTCTTATCACCGCCGCCAAAACATTTTTTCAAAGAGATCATTTTTTTTGACATAACATCACAAATTCGTTGTAACTTAATTTAGTTATTTACATATTGTTTTTAAATAAAAACGTTGTTTATTTTCTGATATTTTTTTATATTTTGTGTTTCGTGTGTTGCTTTTATTCAAACCGTGACCCATCCTCAAGATCAATACAAAGGAATGCCTAATTCATTTTTCGCGTGTTTGCGTATTTCATGCTCAGTGCATTTTTGTCGTTCTTTTTCTCAAGGACGTCAGTTTGTAGTGCACTTTTGTCGTTTTTGGTTGCCTTTTTCAAAAGGACATCAATTTCGCTTTTATTATTCCTTTTTCCAAAGGAACAACACCTTTTTGGTCAGCAATTCATTTATCACCGTCATACTTTTGCCATTCCTTTTCCACGACTCTTTTTGATGTTCCTTTTCACGTTTTGTAGTTCCTTTTCGAAATGGAACAAAGATCTTCAGCATTCTCTTCACGTTTGTTGTTCCTTTCGAATGGAACAACACTTCGCATTTTCCATTTTTGTTGTTCCTTTTCCAAAGGAACGACACTTGCATTTTTGCCGTTCCTTTTCGAATGGAACGGCATTTGCGCTTTTTGTCGTTCCTTTTCGAATGGAATCAAGCACTTGCGTTTTAGCCGTTCCTTTTCTAGCGGAACGACACTTGCGTTTTGCTCGTTCCTTTTCTAAAGGAACGACACTTTTAGTTTTTGCGTTCTTTCTTCAAAGGAACGACATTTGCATTTTCACACTTTTTTGTGTGTATTTTTTGCTTTTTCTGTGTATTTCCTTTGTTGTTCCCTACAAGGAACAACACTTTTTGCGTGTTTACTGCTCATTAAAAAAAAGCAACACTTTGGGAGTATTTTCGAGAGCAACCCTTCCTTCCTCTCGTGGAATTGTTCTTAGTTCATCTCAACCACATTTTATCGATTCCCTTCATGGCATGAAGTACACTATTTTTTATGAGGACAAGAATTATGGATTCTATTGAAGCGAGTTAATATCATTCACAGTTATGATCTTTAATAGGACAACTCCTCGATGATAGAATATTTTCAAAAGAGACACAATTATTTATATACTACTTTACCGCATTGTTTTCTATTGAACATGATGTTGATTGATCATCTTAATACCATGCCGAGTTCCACCCTCTTTCGTGATTATAATCTTCTCTCGTCCGTAATAAATGAGATTATGGGGTATCTTTTTCTATTAACTCGTCTCAACTTCTTCCCACCATCCCCGCTTTTTGAGGAGTACCGAGTCTCCTCTTTTTATCATAAAAATGTGTAATAATAACAAAATTTTGTTCGCAGATGGAGGATAGGGGGTCTCCAGCACGAGCTGCCTACCATGTTCATAAGGTCAGACAAAGTGACATTCCCATTATGGCCACCACACTGTGGTTATGATCCATTGGATAGTCAAATTATCCTTGGAACAGAGGTCTCATCACTGAGCCGCCCGATCACTCTTTGCTACATCTCATGAATGGCGTAGTGGTTATCTCGTTACCACGCCAAAGACACTCGATCTCTTCCGTAGAACAAGACCAGAAACCTCCATTTATAAATTGAGGATCCCGCCTCATATGGGTTAAAAGCAACCCCTCGCTGAGGCTATGGACGCTCATCTGCGCAATGGCCTCGCTTTATGGTATTGAAGTTATATCTTATCGTCAATTATTATTATAATACCCTTTTTCTTATTTTTTTTTCTTTTTTATCGTAGAAGTTATTTCCTTAGCTTTTTTCCCCTCGCTTTTGAACCTTTATGCATGAGAAATTGTTTTATGATCAATCACATCATTTTCAAACTAGAATGCCGCGCTGCTTCTTTTTAGCATATTGTTGTCCTTTTTCGCTTTTGCATAAACTATCATCAATCCAAAGCATCCTATCTCTTATTCATAACTATCCTTACACACTCGCTTTCATTATAACCATAACTCGCCGTCCTATCATTGATTTGTGTACTTCTATCACCGCATTGTTCATTCCCTTCCTTGCCATCGCGACAACACCTTTCATATGATTTATGGTCATGGAATCTTTTTCCAATTGGAGGGGGAATGTATGCATTATGGGATTGCATGCGATATGATTACCGCACTCGCCATAACTTGCTGATTTGACAAAAGTTTTTTCCGATTGAAAGTTTTGCATGCATCTTATTCGTTTGCTATTCAAACCTAACACTATGGATTCAAGAACATTGTATGCCAAATAGTGCTTTGTTTGCAGAAAACAACAAGTATGGGCAGAATTCTATTCACAGCATGACTACAGTATTGCAACTAACAGAAGAGGCTCGAGCAACTCGCATACGTGAACAATTCTTCAGACATGATGTGCTTACCTGGATTCCACCTTTTGCATCACTTTCAGCACCAACTCTGCCTACATCAGCTTCAACAACTGCCAGTGCATATATGTCATTCCACATTTTTGGAGGTAAAACTTGAGGTAAAATAACATAACTTTCTGATTTATTACGAATTTAGGAGAATTTCATGAAAATCCATTTTGAGCATTATTTATCATCCTTCATTCCACATCTTTACCACTTTCCCTTTTTCAACAGCATATCATTTTCGAGTATGGGGGAGTGTTCCTTTCATTCATTTCTTTCTTATGACCATGTTATTCATCTTCTTTATCATCCATTGCTATTCTTATTCACTCTCACCACCTCCCTTATTCCATGTTGTTTTACACGAAGCATAGAATTCAACAGCTGGTAGCAACCACCTCAATTTTTTTCTAACATCGCATGAGGGCATGCTAATTTTTCAGAGAGGGGGAGGAATTGCTACGCATGATGGATGTTTTCAATTTTCTTTCTCATTTAAGGCATACAATTTCATTTTTACACAATGCAGAAATTGATTTCCATAATATTTTAAAAAAAAACCATGAACTCAATTTTTGTGATTTCTGGAAAACACAGACGTATCATTAATACAAACCCAGATAATTTCAAGATAAATTGGTTCATAAAATTTCGGAAATCATGCACTCTCACCTACAGCCATTTTGTTTATATCTCATGATCCGTGCATCAAAACGATCCGATTTTTGGATCATAAAGGCATTCATATATTATAAATTTACTTGCCAAATTTCAACAAAAGCTGGTTTGTAGTTTTTGAGAAAATGGTTAATGAAGTTGCTGTTACTTATATCATATTTTGCTGCAACTTCATACATATAGTTGAATGTCAATGTAAAAATTGTTATGCCTTCATCAAGATTGCTAAAATTGAATATTCATTAATTAAGGAAGCATTCATTTGTTCTCAAATTTTTATTGCTTGGTTAACACATGAGTTTTGTCTTGGGGTTGCATGAAGACATGCAATATATTCAGGTTTTCGTTGCATGAGGACATGCAACATATTGAGTGTGGGGGTATGTTGGGCCGTTAATATGTCATTATTATTATCACTTGTGAACGCTTATTCCACCCATTTCTACCATTCTTCATCACGTCATTTATTATAATTTATTATTTAAATCCATTTTATGATGATTTATGCTTCTATGAATGAATGCTATTTATTCTCCTTTATTTCTAATAAATTGATGATTATGAATTATTTTATCAATGATAGTTTTAATAAGTTGGTTATAACATTATTCACCATTTTTAGCCTCCAAGGTAATTTCCAAATTGAAGATTTGATCATTAAAAGTGCCAACTCAGAAATGCGCTGGAATAAGGAGTGACAGTTTTGCGGTTGAGATTCTGAGCAAATGAAGATGAATCTGGAAAATCCGGAACATGGGTTTTGTCCAGAACGGACCCAATTAACTTTATTAAAGAACGGTTTGCCCAAATTCGGCCTGTGTTGAGAGATTCGCAGAGTTCTTTAAGCACGATTTTCTCAGTTCTGTTGTTGCGGCCGTCCTCTAAATCTCAGCTGCAAAGCCAAATTCGCCTTCTTCTTGTTGATCAATTGGTTGGAAACAATCTAATTTTGTAATAGAATCATGTTGTAATTATCTCCATTGTAACCACTCTCTGCTCTCTTTGTATTTAAATCGGAACAGAGATCAGAGAGGGGGAGGACTTCAGGGATGGATTCGAATGATGGAATTGAGGATAAATATGAGAATCGTAATTGAGGATGCATAAGAGAATGGATAATGGCCGAGCGATCAGAGATTTCTGTTGTAATCCATTATAACTCGCGATATTTTAATCCCAACTGCTCGCCATTCATTCTGTCTTATTCCGGGCAGCTCAGCCGTCCGCCGGCGCTAAGGCCCAACCTCCGTGGATCAGGTTTGCTGTATATTATATTCTTTGGTTTATGCGTGGTTTTTCTTATTAGCATTATTTGGTAATCTGATGTGTTGTTTAGTTTACATCACACGCTCTGTTATGCTTAATTTATTAAGGTTTCTAAAGACACAACTATTGTATTGACTCTGCATCGTATCTCTGTTCTTTTAAGTGTTGATCTTTACAGAATACTGTTGCTGTTTAATTACAGAGCCGCTGTGTTGTGCACTTGTTCATTAACATTACGGAATTTATCTTAGAAATTATATTTCCTTGCGATTGTTGAATTTATGAACGTTGCTGCTCCATTCTAAAAGACAGTCGTATTATTTATAACTAAGACTGACAAGTGGATTACCAAGATCAGATTGCTATTAAGGTGTGCCGTATGTTAAGTTATTATGCATTTGTATTTGGCTTTCCAGCGTTGTTTTATATCCTCTCATTAATCAATGTTGTTCTATTTCCTTGTGCTGTTCGATTTATTCTTAGAGTAAAGATTGCTATTAATTTGGCTTTGCTATTGTTCATTTCCATTAATTAGAGTTTGTTGTCCAGATTCTTTTAATTACAGTTTGTTGTCCAGATTCTTTTAATTACAGTTTGCTGCCCATTTACTTTGTTGTTCTATTTTGCTATCTGCCGTTCCATTTACTCGCATTTGTTGTTTTGGTGTGAGAGACGATCTAAGGCTGTAGTGAGCCTCGCCATTCACTGTCTAGCTCCCATACCCGTGGTCTATGCTCTAATTTCCTTTCCATCAGTTTCCAAAGGGATGGGCTATTATTGTCAAACCCTTGACTGATACATTGCTTATTTTTCCGAATGCATGATTTAAAGTCTTAAAGTGCTTTGCTGTAAGTAGATTTTATTTCCAGCTTTCATTTACTTTTGGATTTTAAGCACTATACTGCAAAACATTACTCTTGAGTAAATAGCCGCCTCAGACTGAGTACACTCTTGAAACAAAAAGTCGTCCCTGGGTTGACAATTAATGTGAGGTAATTAAGAGTTACAAAGACACCTTTTTATCGCTCCACAAAGGTATCCCTATGGGTGAGGAGAGGATGTCCCTATATTCTTCCAAGACCTTATCCACCTAATTCTTCTATGTGGAGGAACCCTTCCCGAGGGCCATGGATGTGGCCATGATATTCCCCTTACTTTGGGAGTGAATTAGATGATCTTGTTGCATTACTTAGAAAAGATCAAAGAAATGGGGGTAGACAGGACTACCTTCGGTATATTGTATATCTTACTATTCAAAGTAATAATAATAGTTGGAGGCTTGGACTCGTACACAACATGACACTTCCACAAGTATGTTTGGCCTAATAATACATCACAAAATTCAAGAGGAGCAACATCACATAGTACCTCATTTGTGAATGGCTTGATGATGTAGAGCAGGTAGTGTTGTTGGATGACGTGGAGATCTCGCCCTTAGTGGAGCCATTCGATGGTGTACAATTTCGGGCATGGTGTCATCAGTAGGCCCAACTGCTTCAGAATCTCAGCTGAGATGAGGTTCTTTTGGATCTTGTTGTAAAAAATTAACTACAATGGAGAACCTTTAACCCACATCTATCAGTGGAAAATACGCTCCCCCTCGTCAGGATCTTCGGGTTCAATCTTCTGGACCTTGGTGGTGGCAACTGTGGCACTGGAATCTGCATCGATAGTACGCTTCCCCTTGTCAGGTTTTGACTCAGAGTTGGAACATGCATCTAACTCTAAAGCTTTCAATTCGACCATTGGTAACTCCTTAGCGTGAAACCCATTTGTGTTGTGAGTGGGGTTCTTGTGGAACTCATGCCATTTCCTTTTGTATTTATTCATCTCCATGGTCAATGGGTTGTCTTAGTTCACCACACCTTGGCTTTGTCCTTTGTTTTATGGTTTGGGATGGTGCCTTTTCCCTACTTCAGATTTGCAGATCCAAAGTCTTGCTTCTTCTGTTTAAATTTATGCTCGATCTTGATAGCATATTAGTATGCAGCGCTAAGTGAGTATATTTCCAAGAAATCCATAATGATCGGATGTATTTGTGTATATAGTCATAGTACTTGAGTACCAAATGTCGCTCATAATTCTTGATACCCAAATTCATGTGAAGGGTATGAAAAATATATGTGAACTATGACATGTCTTGGTCCCTTTCCTGCTATAGTGTGGTCCATTTTATATTTATCTTCATAGCTCCCAACAAGGTAATATTGTTCCTCGACGACATCTCAAAAATAATTCCAAGTGGGTGCGGTTTAAAATAATGAGGGTTCCTTCTCATCCCTCTATTCGCAATAGGTTTCCCACTTTTCCTTGACATGGGGGGTGACTTTGAGGAGTGAAAAATAATCTTTTCCCTATTGGAAAAATTATGGACTGAAAAATATCCTTTCAGAATATTTAACCATTAATCTACGACATCTATGTCTATCTAGCCTTCATATATAGGAATGGAAAAGTTAACTTGGACCTTAAAGGGGGTGGTGCCTCTAAAGTGACTGCTAGATGAAGATGCATCACCCAGTGATACCCATCGAAGGATCTAGAAAAATTTATTCATAATCTTGTTCCTTTGTCACTTGAGTGCCTCTTCGAGCAACATTTGAAAGGATCTCCTGATCCGTCATTTTTATTTTCTTTCTCCATGGAAGGTTGTCTACATTGGTGAAGCCATTTTTGCAAGGGTTCAACCAATTCAAGACCTAACTCCTTATACCTCGACCTCGTTGGTGACATGCATATAAAAAAAGAGAAAGAGAAGACTACTCTAATACCACTGATCTAAATTTATGGAGGAATGAAATTAAATATATATTTAAACTGAAACACAAATCTACAGCGAAAAATGAACTTCAATTAATTAATAGCAAACAATGAAAATTGTTTACATGCGGAATGGGAACAAACTAGCTTGGGAAATTTATCTATGAGAAGAGATTTGACAACTACATGCCTTCTAAATTGTGTTACAATGAAGATTGAAGGCCTTTTTATTTTTGGGAAACAAGATAAATCCCTAAACATACATAAACCTAACCCTAGGAGATGAAGCGCCAAAATTTTGTTGGCCTCGTTGGGGTTAGCTGGTATATCAACTTCTTGGGGTTGTAACTTTGACATACGATATTTGTTTGACACATATGATACCTCTTTGGAAATATCTATCTAAGGACAACAAATTTCGACTGTAAAATCCTAACATAAACTATAGGTTTTCCCTTTTTCCAAAAAAAACATCGTTTAGGGCCTCAAAACGACTTTGGAAGTTCAAGACCTAAAAAACTACTAAAAATAGTAAACTGTGATACAATTAAGGAAACTAAAATAAAGTGTGTTTGGGGCCCAATCGAAATAGGCGGGTGGCCAACAATATCCACCTGGATCAAGAGAAGATATTATTTCTAGGTTGTCTCCTTTGGAGGGGTTTTTCCCTGGCTTGGAGCCTACATCTTGTGTCCAATGTCTCTTATGATCTTCATGTTTTATGGTCTTAATAATTGTTTGATTAAAATAATCTAATAAAAAATAATAAGAATCTAACATAAGTTCACGATCATTTATTAAGGATAGGAGAATTGTTTTAATTGTTGCACTACTTGACTCTCCAACACCCACCATGTTATCCATTATCCTGGGCCCCATTGTTCACATCAAAGGGAATATCAGGCATGGGATTGTAGCCCTTTTTGAAGATTCTTGAGGGGTAGAGGGGGATAGTCTCTATTTAAAACATATGTCCCAGTAGAAATGTGTTGGGTGAAATATTGTTGCACTACTTGACTCTCCAACACCCACCACGTTATCCATTATCCTGGGCCCCATTGTTCACATCAAAGGGATTATTAGGCATGGGATTGTAGCCCTTTTTGAAGATTCTTGAGGGGTAGACGGGGATAGTCTCTATTTAAAACACATGTCCTAGTAGAAATGTGTTGGGTGAAATATCGCACCCCCCGCACCCCCGTGAAAAGTTGAGCAATCAGGGGGGCTTGATACACCTTTCCCACAATTATTTTGAACTTTCAAAATTGACTTGCTCCATAACATGAGCATATTTTAACATCAAGAGTAAAAATATAATGAATTTATTCTAAGTACAAAATGAAATTTTTAAAATTTACAAAATGAATTTTGAAAATGGGAAAATGTTTCAATACCATCCATCTATTAAGAAAATTTCAAAGAATAAAAAATGTAAAGTTGCCTAATTTCAAAGAAGCAAGTGTAGTGCATTTTTGATCCTGTATCAAATCCGTTCCTACTCTTCGTAGTCAAAGCTAATAGCACGATTCAGAAATATTAAATTGTTTTCAACATCTATCCAAAGTAATGGTCTATGCAACTGCATGCTTTCAAGTAAGAACTAATGTATCTATATATATATTTTTTAATTTTTACTTTAAAAATGAAGTTTTTATCAAATACTTCTTCTCTTTTA
The DNA here is from genome assembly GCA_034641835.2 of Pinus albicaulis. Classification (NCBI taxonomy): domain Eukaryota; kingdom Viridiplantae; phylum Streptophyta; class Pinopsida; order Pinales; family Pinaceae; genus Pinus; species Pinus albicaulis. The sequence continues at coordinate 279,638,132 of CM076569.1, forward strand.
GGATTTTGTCTTGAATGAACATCTGTGTTGTTTTAAATTTTCATTATCTTAATAGTGTAAATAATTATAATTCTTAATTTTCTAAAGGTTCATATAGATGGAAATTCAGATGGCCTCAATAGATGATATGGAATACAAAATTCTATCTAGAGAAGGGAATTCTACCATAGGCATGGTTAGATGTAGAAAAGAGTGTACATTTTTGAAATTATTCATGAAAATTTTGGATGATGAAGCCATTGAAATACATTTTGATTATATTGGAGAAATAGGGCTTTGTTTAGATCCAAAGCAAGAGAAAAAATGGAGGGTTAAATCAAGGCATGTAGTTGTTAAGAGGAAACTAGATACACTGGGAATTGAAACATATGGATCAAGTGAAATGGAAAAAGCCCCAAATGTTGAAAACATTCAAGATCGTGTGGATGAACTTAGTAGTAAATGATCAAGAGTTGAGAATATGTGAGAGTTTGTAGAATAACACATATCTATTGATCATGTTGTATTAACATCTTGGAAAGACAAAGTGAATAGTTTATGGAAAAGTTTGTTGGGGAGAATCTTAGTCTCCAAGTATCTTAAGAAAGGGAAAAACCCAACTAAATATCTAGTTTGAAACTTGTAGTGTTACTTACGGATTAGGGAACATATTAATTGTATCTCGAACAATTTTTAACTTCAAAAAATTTCATATGAAATAAGAAACTCATGAACGCAACATGTTAGTTGTGTGAAATGGTCAAATTGCTTCACGTAATGATGAAGCAACCATCACATAAATAACAAAGGTTGGAGACTGATTTGATATTGAGCAAGAAATCAATATTCTAAATAATTTCAACAAGACACAAGATCATAATTTTTTCAAGGTGGTGGAGCAACACTTGCAGAATACGAGGGAAAGAGAAAAATAAAAGTGGAATGTACACAATGCAATAAATGGTTTTCTTTAGTGCTAGCTAGTGGTAATATAGTTAGCTATTTAAATGAACACATGAAACCAAAGAAGCATAATAATTCTATAGGTGAGGCTCTACATAATACAAGTGGAACATAGAATGGCATAGTTGGGAGACTTAAGAAGCCTACCATTGAGAAGTCCCAACAAAGTTTCATAGGGTTCTTGGTTCCATCATTATTGGCACTATCATATATGGGTTCTACAAGTGAAGATTATTTTACTTCAAGTGTCTTAATAATTCAAGTTTTTATTTGATTTGTAAACTGTCGTGGATATTCCACTGGATAGTTCATCACAATAGATCTGATAATATTATATTAAAAATCTAAGATTATGCACTATTATAGTTTTATTAAACTTTAAGATTTGTATATTTAATTGTAATTAGTGCATGCATGAAAATATAAATTATGCAAAAAAGTAGAGAACGAAAAAATAAGCTCACACTTACATAAGACACAAGATATGCTCTCTCCTTTCAGGAGAAAACCCAGCTAGAAGGTGAGGTTGCTTCACTCTCTTTCTCTGTCTGGAAATATGGATGCAGGTACAAAGAAGAAATTTATGTGGCTTGTGGGATGCTACAATGCATAGATCCTCTCAGTGTGCTTTACTTCCTCTCTCCCCTGGCTAGATTTGGTCAACTATGGAACAAAATGCTCTCAAAATAATGGAATGCCTCTTCCTCCCAGTGGCCCAGTTATAACACGGCCTGATAGCCTACTAGTGGTTAATTTTGACTACATAAACTCTTAACTAGAGTTACAAAATAGACTCTTATAGAGGATTTTACAGCAAAATCACGTGTCTAGCCCCTTTTCCATGAATAATGGAGGTTGACGCGACATCCTTCCGAACTATAAGTCCGACAACCAGGAAGGTCAACTTCTGAGTTGCATAAATTTTGCATACATACTCGATTGACGTTATTCTTATGTCGCTGGAAATATATTTGTGTGTAGAATAGCACGAAAAGGTGTGCCACATAGGGGTAATTTTTTACCCACAAAAAACGTCGTTTGAAGCCTCAAAATGCTCCTGGAAGGTTTTAAACCTCATTTTTCCAAACTGGGTCCTGCCAGTAAAAACGGTCCCATGAGATGATTCCTCCACTTTTTCCACTCAAAATGCACCGATATGGATGAAAATTAATATAATAATCCATTTTGAATCATGATTTAATTTGAATTTGAATATGCACATTATTTTATTGGTTGTATTATTTAAAAGTAGTTATTTTTTTAATGTATTTTCCATATTATCCTAACTCATTTATATCCCTTTATATTACAATGTTGGGGTTATTTGGATTCCTATATAAATAGAAATGAGGAGATATTGGATACAAAATTATTAATGGATGATCAACGGGGTGGGAAATTATGGTCCATAGAGAAGCATACCAAGAGGACATTGTGTTATTATGGTGTTGAATGTCATATTTGTAACACCCTCCTCCCATGCTTACCCAAGCTAAATGGTCCAATAGGGTAAACATGTGACGAATAGTTACTATGATATGATTCTAATCCCCGTGAACAATTAAGGAAGTGGAATCAACAAACCAAAACCATATTGACCTTGCTCAAGAGCTATAAGACCCCCAAGGGCTAACCAACCACTCCAGGTGCCCAACCCTTGAGTTAACATGCTTTTTTACTGAGCTAGACACCCAGTCGCTCCCATGATAATCCCTCCATGCGACTGTAACCCTCCAGTCGCTGCCATAATAAGAGAATCCATGTGACTGCAATCCTTTTCAAGCAGTTTTGTGCCAGCGACCCCAAATTCTGAGCCACTTTTCAGGGCTAAGACTTAGGCCTATGCAAAAAACTTAATGAAATTCTCAGAAATGGTAAAAAAAAGAATACAAGGCCCCTAATGCAAAACTTGAACAAGGACCTGACCTGACACATCCTAAACATGACAATAATTTTGTCAAACACATCATGGACATGTAAGGTACAGGTGATAAAAACACATATGAATATAGGAACTTCATACTTATATCAGATTCATCAAGAAGGTTTGATGCCCCCTCATAATAGATGAAAATTCATCTATTATGTCTTACATTCTTTAACCATTCATTCACTAATCAAAACATGATGAAATCCATAACTCAAGTCTGTCATAAACAATGCTTATAACCAGCATATAACCATAGAAATATCAATGATAGAACAACCATTAAAGCCACATACTAACCAGTACATTTACTCATAAAATGCAAGAGGTAAAGAGCTCTTATTAACATATTCAAATTCCAACCAAGTCAGGGACTTCCACGTACCACCTGACCATAGATTGGGTTTAACCAAATCTTTCTTTCAGCCAATAACCCTCATGCCATATTCCAAGCATGAATGTAGAACTCACAACAAAACCAACCAGGGCTTCCCCAAGCTTTACTGTGTATCGTGCCATTACTAGTCAAGAAATTCCTAGGCCAAACAATAAACATACACTACAAGCTTTACCACAATCCCGCCATATATCGATCAAGGTATCACTAGGCCCTAAAGCGGCATGGATGCCTTTGTATTTCTCCATATAAATCGTGAGGAAATTTCTTGTCTCCACCAAAAGGCTTTACCATGTATCCCGCAATTACCGATCAAGGAATTATTAGGCCTTTGGGAATTTTCCTAAGACCACCCCACTTAGTTTGAAAACCATCTGGCAATCCAGCTCAACCAAGAAAAAGAACACCATCACAACATGACTATCCAGAAATGGCAAGGAAAGGTTGAAAACCACTGTCACGCCTATAAAAACCCATGCCAATCACAGCAAGAGAACCAAATACACACATGCATATACCATGCATGCCAAAAATAGCAAGAAAATCATACACGGAACTTGGTACCTGCAATTAATCTCACTAGAGCAGCTTGATCCAAATCTTCCTTGCTTGATATTTGCTTCCCTTTGCCTTCTTTTTCCTTCCTTTTCTTTCCTTGATCCAATGCTAGAGCGCTCCAAGAATGCTCTAAGTGTGCAAGAGTATGAGAGAGATAGAGAATAGAGAGAGAGCTCCAAACTGAACCGAAAAAAGTTGTGAACTGATCCTCATAAGCCTTTTTATCCTTGAGGCATCTATTTTCTTCAGTTTTCCATTATTTTCCTTCACTTTCCTTCTCACATGCAACCTACGACCTTTCACCTTCCTTTTCTCCTAATTTCCATTATTTCCATAAATAAATTCCCATTAATTCCTCTTTGTCTTTTCCAATGCCTTTTCCATTGACAATCTCCCTTAGCCATAATAACCTAATGAACACCCACACTAGGACACTTTTCCCAACATTTAGCTTGGAATACAGGTTTGATGACCTTGGTCTTATTTTTCCTTTATTAACTTTATTACATGAAATTTTAACCCGAGGATGTTACAAACCCCTCCCCTTATGGTAACACCATCCTCGATGTTCAATGACACCTACAACCACCAAAACCGCTGAAAACCAAAACATATTTCCCATGGAGCTTTATAGCTTAGCTCGATGCAGTATTTACAATAAGAAACCTACTTAAAAGAGACAACGACACGAAAAACACAACAACATGACAACCATACTGCTTATTAAACCTTTATAACACACCTCATGGTAATATTTACATCCATATACATATATACATATACCAAAACTACTTTTCCTCAACTTTCAAACAATGAAGGATACATAGCCTACATCTGATCAGTCATCTCCCATGTTGCTTCATTGGGCACAAAGTGCTTCCACTGCACTTTAACATGTTCGATTGCTCGGTTACGGAGCATGAGCATCTTTCTCTATAAAATGCACTAAGGTTCTGACTAAAATTCTCCTTCTAGCTCCACCTGAAATACAGACCAATCAATAATATGATAAACATCCTTTACATATATTTTAAGCACTAAAACATGGAAAACATCATGGAATTTCACTGTCGGAGGAAGAGAAATTATGTAGGCCACTAGTCCAAACCTCTCAAGGATCTCTAAAGGCTTGCAATACCGAGGTGCCATATTTTCACGTAAACCAATCCTCAAGGAGCTCTTCTTGGGCTTGATGTGCAAGTACACAGGCTCCCTAACCTGAAAATCCCCATATTCTCCATTCTAGTATGCATAAATATTATGTCTATCATGTGTTGCCTTTAGATTCTTCTTGATAACTTGCATTTATTGTTCCATATATGCGAACATGGCTAGTCCTATCAACACCTTGTTCATTGGATCACTCCAATCGATAGGAGTATTAAAACTCTACCCATAGAGTGCCTCAAACAGACTCATCCTCAATGACTCTTGATACCCATTGTTGTAAGAAAACTCAACCAGTAGAAGAGACTATTATCACTTCTATTTTTGATGTATCACATACATTCTCAACATGTCCTCCAAAATCATGTTGACCATCTATGTCTGTCCATTTCTCTATGGATGATAAGTTGTTTTGAAGGAAAATTCTCTACCCAAACTTGAAAATAACTCTTTCCAGAACCTAGAAGTGAAATTAGCATCCCTGTCTAACATAATCTCTTCTTTGGTACACCATGAAACCTCACTATATCTCTGATGAAGACCTATGCTACGTCACAAGATGAATATGTGGATTTGACTAGAATGAAGTGTGCTACCTGTTGGTGTCCCGTGTTTTGATAGTTTGGCAAATCAAAAGACAAGGCAACATCAGAACCAATCTAGTCCTCCTGTTCTCAGAGAGGGATCTCTCAAATGTTTGTTTGCAAAGGTTTATCTTGTGTGCTTAGAGTATTGATTTTAGACTAGTTATTAAGTGCAGGTGTTTATTTGTTTGTTTGGTTGGTTGGAATGATACAACAGAACATGAAAGATCTAGGAAAAATATATAGAACGGAGAAATATCTGGTTCATTGGGCAATGGAGTCAAGAAGAGGTCATAACATACTCATCAATGGATATGGGATATCAGAGGGAAAATCTAACTTGGCCAAAGGATCCTTTGGTTTTGGAATGAGATGGACATCAATGATTTGGAAAGAGAAGTTTAATTCTCAACGAAGGGAACTTGAAAACATAACTTGAACAATAAAGAAATATTTGATAGACATGGCTAACCATAAATTCTACAAACATTATTTAAGCAAATGATTACTTCAAGACAACTTTCAAAATGAAATCTAAGATTCGGGGAATGCCCTATTTCCTCAAATATTTTATTTCAAATGACTTAGAAAACATAAAAGATTCACTGATAATTACAGTCATAGAAGAGGGAACACCTAAAAACATCTATGATGATAATTATAACGACCTTTAAGCCAACTGTTTAAGTGAGGACAAAGGGCAAGATCAAAACAGACCTCTTTGATTCACTGTAAGCAAAGAAATTCAAAGGGAGACTTCAATAACAGTTTTTAAGTGGCAGTAGACAAGCAGGGAGAACCATAAATCATGCTGAAACCAACTATTCGAACTATTAAGGAAATAAACGAGCATGAAGACTAAAGAGAGAGATTAAATACTCTAAAATACCTCAGCAGAAGAAAACATGAAATAGTGAAGGATGAACAGGTCTAAGGTGCTTCCAAGAGTCATTTCTTAGCCTAAAACTTTCAACCTACTGTAGTAATAAATCATGGAACATAATGAAAACAGGGGAAAACATTAAACAGTTCAGAATACATCACCAACAGCCTAGCTCAGGGATCCAATGATAGAGCCTTCTCAAGAACAAGCATGCAACAACATCACCAAGACTTCCAAGACTTCAATTTTTTCTTCGACTTCAACAGACTATGTATTTAATTCAAAGAGTTTCAGTATTACAACTGTGATCAAACAACAACCAACAGTTTCTCAACTTCTACAGAGATATTTGTAGAAGAATGAGGAGGTGAGATCTGATAAAAGATCTTTTAAGGCAATTAATACAGATTCAAGACTTCTTTGCCTTTTGAGGGGCTCGATGAAGAAGTTTACAGGTGGATTGTTGTATTAACTTTTTTACAATTATGAATAAAACTCGGTGGGAGATTTATTTGACTTCGAGGCTCTATGTAATGTTTGGAGTAACACTGCAGATATTTCTGCATTTATTTCCTTGCAGAAGTAACTCTCTGGCTGTGCTGGAGGCGAATATCTGATTTTCTACAATAAGTTCAGCCTCTGTCTTGAATGGTTTGAGGCAACAGGTGGCTCTGTGGTAGCTGAGGAATAAATTCCCCTCAAAAGTGGCAGTGGAGGCCTTTCTGTCTGATATATCTTTTTTATTTTCTTTTAATTTTGTGTTTTCTAATCTGGGGGATTAGGCTTTTGATACTCAATCTTAGCCTTAATCCCCAGAAACCTGTCTTCAATCTTCTTTCTGTTGTGCTCTGTCTTCAAAAACTGATACTCTTTTAACTGCTGTTTTTAACAAAATAGTGTCTTGTCGATGTGCAGAGCCATGCAGGGCTCTTTATGGTATCGGCGCCCATAAAGCGTTGATAAAACGTGGAGTGGAGCCCTTTTAATCCCTTTCCCTTTGAAAACCATAGGCCAGAAGGTCGTGACCTTTGGTCTTCTTTTCCTTCACAGTATGGGAAAAACCTGCGAAACAAACAAAACATTAAGAAATCCTGCGTAATTAGGTTAAACTGCTTTGGAGGCTTCGGGAAGGAGCGTAGCCGTTGGATGAAAGCATCCAACGGTGGAGATCTGCGTAGAAAGGCAAAAAGGAGAGTGGGAGAAGAATAAGGTGGAGTGATTTTGGACCGTCCGATCCGGATTCAATCGGAGAATCGCAATCGGGGGATTGCAATCGGGGGTGGCGAGCAAATGGAGCGATTGAAACATGCGATGTGACGAAGCGCAAGCCGTCGATATAAAGGTTAGATCAACGGTGGAGAATGAATCGGGGTATGGCCAATCGGCAGGAGAAACAAGTGGACGCGATGTGAAAGTTGCGATGCGATTGAAAAACTCCGATGCGATGGAGTGCTGGCCGCTTGATCGGCTTTCGATCAATGACGGGGATTTGTTTTAGAACATACCGGCAGCAAGACCCTTATAATATATAAAAACTCAAACTTTGGAATAAAACAAAGGTTTTATGCTTCGGGGGTGGAAAATATGTATAAGGTGGATAGGCGCCCGACTGTGGGGCCTTTGGACTTTACGAAATGTAATATGCCCGGGGCGTACATAAAACAAAAGGGCCAATCACAATCGAGCCATCGGGCCTGGTCTTTCAATCAACCCATTTGAATATTTGTGATGCGATTGGCGCCCAGGATCTTTAACACTTGGTCCCTGGTGTAAATTCATATGAAATGAAAAGGCGGGGGGAGAGTTTATACGTATAAGTCCTGATTGCATCGAAAGTTTGATGTGGCCTTTTCAATCAACCCATTGTATTTTTCTCCGATTGCGATTGCGCGATCGGTCTTTCAATCTACCCATTTAAATATCCAACACGTGACTTTGGTTTTTTAGTTTAAACTTTGGGAAAGTGGGTTTTAAGACTTTACAAAAGAAAAAATGGATCGGGAACGAAATATCACAAGGTTTAAGCGTCGAGGCGGGCTTTATGGTTTATATGAAAAATAATATAATCGGGAGTCTTATAATAGAAAGGTTAATCGCATCGGAACTTTCGGACCATGGCAAAGACTTGTGTACTTTGAAAATTTGCGATGCGATAAGCGCCGTGAGGGGCTTAGCACCTAGGGTGTGGGCATGTGGGGGAAGTGGTTAGGACTTATCCCAAGGGGGCTTAAGTCCATAGTAATAAAACTTTTTTTCTTATGAAATTTTTAAAGTTTTCAATGGATTTTGGAGGTTTCGGTAAGGTTAAAGAGTGAGTCTTTAACTTTGTAAAAGTGATTTTCATGAGGGGAAGAAGAGGAGTCATGAAAACAAAAGGGATTTTATGGAGAAAAAGGGGAGCCAATGAAAGTAAGTTTGGAAGAAGGGGAGGGGAAAAAATGATGGTTTTACAACAGTTTCTTCTCATGAAATCAGCAGAATTTCTGAGTATAAAATGGGAACAACAATGAAGATTTTGGACAGAGGCATGAGGCCTTCAAGAGTCTTCAAGAGCCAACAATTTTTAGTAATAAAATTTGTTCCTTGGAGGCTCAAAAATTCTTAGCCACCTTTTGCTATAATCAAATATTATAGGTGGCTAACAGTGGCTCCACTTGGGGATGGTGCCAGCTTGAAGGCATCAAGAACTTCAGACTTGCATTGTCTGGGAGGCTAACCTGTGCCTGACCCATTGGGATGCCCTTCCTTTGCTGGGATGATCTTGCTCTGAAAACATATTAGCAGCCTAAAAAAAACAATGGATCTTTCATCTACAAGCTTTCTACCTACCCAATCCTATTGATCTAACATATTTTCTTCATTTAGAGTGCACTTGGATTGGCAAACTTTTTTCACAACATTTTATTCTTTTGAAAGCAGGAAATCTAATCTATTTCTACTCCTTATTTCTTCATGGACTCATATTAAACATTTGAGCCCATATGATTCTCTACCTATTCTATCAATCTGTTAGGTTTAAACAGTCTAACAGATTTTATTCTCTAATTTCTACAACAGAAATTTAAAAGCATTCAAGTCAGAATTAAACAGTCTAACTTGATGCTGGTCCATGGAATGAAAGACAAGCTGCACATAGAAATTTATTTTGCAGAAAATTAAATAAAAAATGGAAGGCTTAAGATCTGAAAATTTCTCATCATGGCCTTCTCTTTTTACAGCTCTGTTTTGGCTCTTGTTTGAGTTGTTTCTTCCTTTATCTCTGGTTCAGATTTTGAGCTGATTAGAACCAAATTCACCACTTTTTTGACTCAGAATTTGAAAATAGATTTGATTCGTTCTCTTTGGAAACTTAGGTTCAGATTTTGAGCTTGTTTGAACCTTTAATTTCTATCCTAATCTAGCTACTGATAAGCCAAGATTAAACAGTTTGGCAAATCGAATTCACTATCCTATCAGCAGAAAATTTAAAACTAATTAGTCAAGATTAGGCTGTTTGAATAATTAGAAGTGTGTTTTTTCAGGAGTGGCATTTAAGCTTGCACACTTTCAGATCTGTTTCTTTTTTTGGTATGGGGCTATACCTTTCTTGTTTTGACAATCTGCCCTCTTTTCTTTCTTTTTTTATTTTTGAATCTTTGATTTTTCTTCAAAGCAGAAAACAACAACTAACTACATGCTCAGAACTGAGCTTTATTGACATTCCTATCTAGCCTAATCTAATCTTGAAGTATTTACATGTTTAGATGATGAACTCTCTTTTCCAGTACAACCAATCCAGTAAATGATTCCACGATTGGTCCTTTTGCATCTCCTTGGGCAAGCTGGACAAACAAGGCCACTCCCATTCCTTTTGTTTTTTAGCAGCAGTGCTAAATAATCTTCTTGCTTTTGGTAATACACTGCTCCTAATGACCTTGATCCCTTCTTCAAATGCCTTCAAAAAGTGAGCATAGGGATCTTGAAATAGGGCCTGGTTAAGAGTGTTTGGAAGATGTGTTTCAACCAGGATCATTTTTTTTTTCTCCACTGGATTAAGGCAAAGATTCTTATGAGAAAGAAAAACTTCATTATCTTCATTATTATATGAACTAGAGGATTCATCATATATTATAGGGTTGTCCTCTTGTAGTTCTGGTATGCTCTGATTCCATGGACTGTGCTTCGTGAAGAGATCATCATGTTCTTGAGCAGGGGTATCTCTTATTAATTCAACCATTTTAGGAGGAAGCTCCTTATCTTCATCCTGCTCAAGAAATTTCTCTTTCTTTTCAACCTCAACATTACAACTAGTAGATTGTTGACCCCCAATTATGTGAAATCTATTTCTGATGAATTGGATGGGCTCATGGTTGTTTTCAGGCTGATGATAATGAATTTCATGACGCCAATCCACTGTTGGTTGCCCTGCATGATTAGTTTCTGTTTGGAGCTCATCATCATCATCAGATTGATCAGAAGTTGAAAAATCATTAGTATACACAATTTCACCAATCAAACATATTGGGTTATCATTTTGTTCCTCTTTGAGCTTTTCTACAAGTTTATTTTCTGTTTCAAGACAACACGATTTAGTAAATAAATGAGCAGAAGTGTTTTGTTCTAATAAAGAATTGAGGGTTGGCTGCTTATTTAATATCTGATCAATTTCTTCCTCTGTAAAAAGAGAAGGAATTTTCTCTTTGCTTTGGACAAAAGAACAACAGTCCTTTCCCTCTTGTGTTAACTGGTTTTGAGGCTAGATGTGTTCTTGAGCCTCTTCTAGGGAATCATTACTTGTGTTTGCAAGGGAATTTTGAGGATTCTCTTCCTTTTCTTGATATATCTCAATTTCAAACATCTCCTCATGATTTTTGTGGCAGTCACTTTGACTATAAGGTTCATGAGTTGTTTCAAGCATATTATCAAAATGCCATTGTTTTTTAATAATCTGAAAATATTCATAACATAAAGGCAGAGACTCTGGTTGTGTTTTCTCTTCTCCTATTTCAGATTTTTTTGGTTCAAAATGGCTTATGTTTTCCTCAAGGCACTGCTTATTATAAGTTTTTGTAATTTGGTTATGAAGTTCTCTTAATAGCATAATAAAAGAAATAGGTAGGCAATCAGGAGTTTCCTGACAACCTACTTCATTGCTCTCATTGTAATCTTGTTCATCATACATATCTTGTAGTTTTTGGGTTTGTTCTTGATTTGAAAGGAGCATGGGCTGCTATAGATCATCAATATTCAAATTAGCCTCATACCTTTCCAATCTTTTCCCAAGCATGTACACCATTTTCTTCATCATGACCAGCAATTTTTCTTTATTGTTTTCTCTATAGTCTTGCTCACCTTCTTCTATAAAGTTTTGGCCATCATCTATATATTGCTCATTGTCTAGGTCTTGTAATGGTTGAGTTTGTGTTTGAGGTCACTGTGTCTTTCTAACCAGTTCAGAGTCTTCTGCCAGTGGAGTTATTAGGTCTTTTCGGATTGTGGAGTCGCCAGGTGGAAGATTTTGAAATTTGCTGTCCACCAACAGCATGATTGAGATTGCTCAATGCATTCCCAAGGGAGTCTACAAGGACTGGAAGGGTAATAGGCCTACTGGAGGCCAGTGGAGTCACCAGGTGGAAAATTTTAGCTTTTGTGAAGGTAAAATGTTTTATGGTTCCACCACCATGTTTATTTTGAAGCCAAACTGAAGTATTTTTGGGTTTTTCTGAGTTTCTATGGTTGTTTGAAAGACTAATGAGTTTATAAGAGCTTGCTAGGCAACTATGAACTCAGTTTCCCACTGTGATCGCCATTATGTTGGTGTCCCGTGTTTTGATAGTTTGGAAAATAAAAAGACAAGACAACATCAGAACCAATCTTTAGAGTTCCAGGATCTAGTCCTCCTATTCTCAGAGAGGGATCTCTCAAATTTTTGTTTGCAAAGGTTTATCTTGTGTGCTTAGATTATTGATTTTAGAATAGTTATTAAGTGCAGGTGTTTATTTGTTTGTTTGGTTGGTTGGAATGATACAACAGAACATGAAAGATCCAGGAAAGATATATAGAATGGAGAAATATCTGGTTCATTGGGCAATGGAGTCAAGAAGAGATCATAACATACTCATCAATGGATATGGGATATCAGAGGGAAAATCTAACTTGGCCACAGGATCCTTTGGTTTTGGAATGAGATGGACATCAATGATTTGGAAAGAGAAGTTTAATTCTCAACGAAGGGAACTTGAAAACATAACTTGAACAATAAAGAAATATTTGATAGACAGGGCTAACCATCAATTCTACAAACATTCTTTAAGCAAATGATGACTTCAAGACAACTTTCAAAATGAAATCTAAGATTCGGGGAATGCCCTATTTCCTCAAATATTTTATTTCAAATGACTTAGAAAACATAAAAGATTCACTGATAATTGCAGTCATAGAAGAGGGAACACCTAAAAAAATCTATGATGATAATTATAACGACCTTTAAGCCAAATTTTTAAGTGAGGACAAAGGGCAAGATCAAAACAGACCTCTTTGATTCACTGTAAGCAAAGAACTTCAAAGGGAGACTTCAATAACATTTTTTAAGTGGCAGCAGACAAGCAGGGAGAACCATAAATCATGTTGAAACCAACTATTCGAACTATTCAGGAAATAAATGAGCATGAAGACTAAAGAGAGAGATTAAAGACTCTAAAATACCTCAGCAGAAGAAAACATGAAACAGTGAAGGATGAACAGGTCTAAGGTGCTTCCAAGAGTCATTTCTTAGCCTAAAACTTTCAACCTACTGTAGTAAGAAATCATGGAACATAATGAAAATAGGGGAAAACATTAAACAATTCAGAATACATCACCAACAACCTAGCTTAGGGATCCAACGATATAGCCTTCTCAAGAACAAGGATGCAACAACATCACCAAGACTTCCAAGACTTCAATTTGTTCTTCGACTTCAACAGACTATATATTTAATTTAAAGAGTTTCAGTATTAAAACTGTGATCAAACAACAACCAACAGTTTCTCATCTTCTACAGAGCTATTTATAGAAGAATGAGGAGGTGAGATCTGATAAAAGATCTTTTAAGGAAATTAATATAGATTCCAGACTTCTTGGCCTTTTGAGGGGCTCGATGAATAAGTTTACAGGTGGATTGCTGTATTAACTGTTTTACAATTATGAATAAAACTCGGTGGGAGCTTTATTTGACTTCGAGGCTCTATGTAATGTTTGGAGTAACACTGCAGATATTTTTGCATTTATTTCCTTGTAGAAGTAACTCTCTGGCTGCGCTGGAGGTGAATATCTGATTTTCTACAATAAGTTCAACCTCTGTCTTGAATGGTTTAAGGCAACAGGTGGCTCTGTAGTAGCTGAGGAATCAATTCGCCTCAAAAGTGGCGGTGGAGGCCTTTTTGTCTGATAGATTTTTTTGATTTTCTTTTAATTCTGTGTTTTCTAATCTGGGGGATTAGGCTTTTGATACTCAATCTTTGTCGTAATCCCCGGAAATCTGTCTTCAATCTTCTTTCTGCTATGCTCTGTCTTCAAAAACTGATACTCTTTTAACTGTTGTTTTTAACAAAACAGTGTCTTGTCGATGTGCAGAGCCACACAGGGCTCTTTATGGTATCGGTGCCCATAAAGCGTTGATAAAATGTGGAGTGGAGCCCTTTTAATCCCTTTCCCTTTGATAACCATAGGCCAGAAGGTCGTGACCTTTGGTCTTCTTTTCCTTCGCAGTATGGGAAAAACCTGAGAAACAAAAAAGACATTAAGAAATCTTGCGTAATTAGGTTAAACTGCTTTGGAGGCTTTAGGGAGGAGCGTAGCCATTGGATGAAAGCATCCAACGGTGGAGATCTACATATAAAGGCAAAAAGGAGAGTGGGAGAAGAATAAGGCGGAGTGATTTTGGACCGTCCGATCCGGACACGTGGACAGTCCGGATTCAATCGGAGAATCGCAATCGGGGGTGGCGAGCGAATGGAGCGATTGAAACATGCGATGCGACGAAGCGCAAGCCGTCGATCTAAAGGTTAGATCAATGGTGGAGAATGAATCAGGGTATGGCCAATCGGCAGGAGCAAAAAGTGGACGCGATGTGAAAGTTGCGATGCGATTGAAAAACTCCGATGCGATGGAGCGCTGGCCGCTTGATCGACTTTCGATCAACGGCGGGGATTTTTTTTAGAACAGACCAGCGGTAAGACCCTTATAATATATAAAAACTCAAACTTTGGAATAAAACAAAGGTTTTATGCTTCAGGGGTGGAAAATATGTATAAGGTGGATAGGCGCCCGACTGCGGGGCCTTTGGACTTTACGGAATGTAATATGCCCGGGGTGTACATAAAACAAAAGGGCCAATCGCAATCGGGCCACCGGGCCTGGTCTTTCAATCAACCCATTTGAATATTTGCGATGCGATTGGCGCCCGGGATCTTTAACACTTGGTCCCCGGTGGAAAGTCATATGAAATGAAAAGGCGAGGGGATATTTTATATGTATAAGTTCTGATCACTTCGGAAAGTTTGATGCGGCCTTTTCAATCAACCCATTGTATTTTTCTCCGATTGCGATTGCGCGATCGGTCTTTCAATCTACCCATTTAAATATTCAACACGTGACTTTGGTTTTTTAGTTTAAACTTTGGGAAAGTGGGTTTTAAGACTTTACAAAAGAAAAAATGGATCGGGAACGAAATATCACAAGGTTTAAGCGTCGAGGCAGGCTTTATGGTTTATATGAAAAATAATATAATCGGGGGTCTTATAACAGAAAGGTTAATTGCATCGGAACTTTCGGACCATGGCAAAGACTTGCGTACTTTGAACATTTGTGATGCGATAAGCGCCGTGAGGGGCTTAGCACCTGGTTCCAGGGTGTGGGCATGTGGGGGAAGTGGTTAGGACTTAGCCCAAGGGGGCTTAAGTCCATAGTAATAAAAAAAAAAATTTAATGAAATTTTCAAAGTTTTCAATGGATTTTGGAGGTTTCGGTAAGGTTAAAGAGTGAGTCTTTAACTTTGTAAAAGTGATTTTCATGAGGGGAAGAAGAGTAATCATGAAAAAAAAAGGGATTTTATGGAGAAAAATGGGAGCCAATGAAAGTAAGTTTGGAAGAAGGGGAGGGGAAAAAATGATGGTTTTACAACAGTTTCTTCTCATGAAATCAACAGAATTTCTGAGTATAAAATGGGAACAACAATGAAGATTTTGGACAGAGGCATGAGGCCTTCAAGAGTCTTCAAGAGCCAACAATTTTTAGTAATAAAATTTGTTCCTTGGAGGCTCAAAAAGTCTTAGCCACCTTTTTCTATAATCAAATATTATAGGTGGCTAACACTACCTTTATCAACGTATCCACCACAACCATGACATAATCATGTTATCTTGATGCCCTCGGAAATCCTATAATAAAATCCATGGAAATGACCTCCCATTTCCACTCTAGAATTAGAATTGGTTGTATTAAACCACATGGATTATTACACTCTACCTTTACATGTTGACAATCCAAACACCTAGCCACAAACTCTTCCACTTCCTTCTTCAGATTTGTCCAACAATAGAACTTCTTCATTTTTTTCAATGTCTTATGGTATCCTGGTTGACCTAAATATGGCTTAGCATAAAATTCTCTCAAGATAAGCTTCTTGAGCTCACGGTTATCCGTCACATAGATCATGTCCCTAAATATGACCAAACTATCTCTTGTGAGATGATAGTCCACATCCTAGTCACCTGTACCCTGTTGTAACATGTGCCTAATCTCCTTGTACTTGCCATCCTATTGTCCTGCCTTCATGATCCAATCTTGTAGATATGACCCATAAGAACTCATAGTTTCTATATGATTTACCTATATCCTTCTGCTAGGACCATCTGCGACCCTATACTTTTTTCCTTTAATGTACCTATTCTTGAAGTAAAACTCATTGATCGTGGCCAACCATCTAGCTTACTTGGAATTTAGATTTGGTTGATCAAATAAATATCTCAATCCACTATGGTCGCTCATCAATACAAACCTCCTATGAAGAAGATAGTTTCCCCACATATTCAATGCATGGATGATCGCTTCCAACTCAAGATCATGTGTCACATAATTCTACTCGTGCTCATTTAGTTTCCTTGATTCGTAACATACCACTTGTCCCTCTTGCATAAGTATTCCACCAATCCCTCTCTTGTTGGGTGTGTGTTATATTCTTTCCACGACTAGTCGCACGCACAGGGGGGGGGGGGGGTGGTTGGGGGGTGAGTGAAATTTTTCCCTATTCGTTGCGCCAAGTACAGCAGGGGGGTCATAAGGGGTGTGTAGCCCCCCTTGTTGGGGGGTTTCCAGGGGGGTAGTAGGCGACTTGCAGGGGGTCCAGGGCAACGCCCCGATTTTTTTTTTTTTTTTGGACTCTATAATAGGTGGGAGGACCTACCTATGGTTTTGTGCATGGGTTTTGCACATGGTTTTGGGCATGATGGTTTTCTCCCCATGGTATTTTGTAGATTTGGTCAAGGGAACTACACTTATGTTCTAATCCAGGGTTAATGGATTGGGGTTTATGAATGCTTCAACATGTATATATATGTATTGTAACATTGAAAGGAACACAATCAAAAATCAATCTGGTAGTCCCAGTTTTGGGATCCAGGGGAAAATATATGTGTATATTTGTTTTTATGTTTTATGTGCTCACCATTGTTTATTTTTTATTTTAAGAATTAGTTTGCAGGTAATTTCTATACAAGATTAAAACCTACATCTCTTGCAAGCATCTATATACACCACAAACTCTTTATGCATATCCGCAATCTTGAGAATTGGAGCATTTATCAACAACTGCTTCGGCTGCTAAAAACTTGTTGCACATTCCTCTGTCCATTGAAATTTCTTTCCTTTCCTATGCAATGATGCAATAGGATAGTAAATTCGCGGGAAGTTCCTGATGAACCTCTTGTAGTAACCTTCCAACCCCATAAATGACCTTACCTCATCCACATTCCTAGGAGATGACCACTCCATGATATCCCTTATTTTTTCTGGATCTACTTCTATGCCTTCCTTGGAGACAAAATGCCCCAACTAATGTACCTTTGTCTGAAAGAAACTGCATTTAATAAGCTTGGAATACAACTAATTCTCTCTTAGTAGTCTCAATACTGCTGCTAAGTGTTCAACATGGTCTTCCTTATTCTTAGAATATATCAATATATCATCAATGATTACAATAACAAACTTTTCCAGATAAGGACACAATACACTATTCATCAAGCACATAAAAGTAGTTGGAGCATTAATCAAACCAAAAGGAACTACAAAAAACTCATAATTCCCATACCTGGTCTGGAAAGTAGTATTGTAGATATCTTCTTCTTTGATGTGTGCCTAATGGTATCTTGATCTCAAATCAATCTTCAAGAACATTGTTTCTCCCTTTAAATTATCAAATAAGTCATCAATCCTCGTAAATAGATACATGTTCTTGATGGTTACCTTGTTCAACTACTTGTAGTCAATACACAACTAGAGAGTAACATCCTTCTTCTTCACAAAAAACATTATGCACCCGAATGTGACACACTTGGCATAACGTATCCCTTGTCAAGCACTTCCTCCAACTGCAACTTCAATTACACTAACTTTGGAGTGATCATCCTATAAGGTGCCTTTGATGTTGATGTTTCCCTTGGTACCAACTCAACAGAAAATTCCACTTATCTATGAGGCAGAAACTATGAAATCTCTACTTGAAATATACCTTGAATTTTTTGTAAAACTGGGTACATGTTCAAGACCTCTGCATCCTCAACATACTTACCTTTATCACTGGAGATATGCACTAAAAATAACACACACCCTTTCCTGCGACTACAATTTACCTGTATAGTTGTAACCCTTATAATTGATGTAGCCTTCTTCTTACCCTATAGATTCTTTGTTCCCCATTTTCATCCAAGCATTCAATACGCTTGTCATAAAAATCCATCTTAGTACTATGAAGATACAACCAATCCATACCTAGAAGCATACTGTACGAACCCAACGGAAGTACATTCAAACACGCTAAGATAGACATACCTTTTAACTCAAATGCACAAGTTCCTACCAAATGACGAACTCTTTTCTTTGTACCTGTAGCCAACTTCATTAACCAATATTCTGCATGCACTTATTTTCTCAAATCACACTTGTCCACCAAGTTAGGATTAACATAACTATAATTAGATCTAGGATCAATCAAAATAGAAAAAACTTGATCACAAAGCTTACCGTCCATATTGATAATATATGCCTCATGATCCACCTGCCTATTATCCAATCCTGCATAGATCCAAGGAATACTTTGTCTAACATCCCCAACTTTTTGCGCCTCCTGTGCACTGTATATCTGAGTCCTACCACCCTGATATGATGGAAAATATTTCTTTAGATTCTCCCTTCCACATATCCAACACTACAGCTATCCCTTACCATCACCTTTGTTCTGATTCCCTCCCGGTTGTGACCCATGTCCCTATCCAACAATATTGAACTTCTTGTAAGGTGCAACATTATGTTTCTCACCTGCATCGTGAGGCCTTGTTTTTTTCGGCTGCTATTTACATTTAGTCTTTTCTTTCCCTTTCCAACCTTGTTAAGACTTTTTCTTACGCTTTGATTTCTCATAACAGTGTTTCAAATTTCTAAGGGATTCCTCCAATGATCTAGGCTCATAAAAACTTGATCCTATCTTTGAACACTACCAGCAACCCACACATGAATCTTTGAATCTTCACTTTCTTATATTTAAGATAAGGCACATACCTCAACAACTCCAATAATATGCTAGTATACTCCTCATCGGTCATAGACCCCATCTTCAACTAATAGAACTCCTTTTCCTTGTCATTATAGTATCTCTCTGATAGATACTTCTTCTTGAAAAGTCTTTCAAAATCTCTCCAAGTCAACTCCTATTCCCGAATTCCTCTCACATTATTCACATCCTACCACTAAATATATGCTTTACCTTTGATACTGAAGGTAATTATTTTGGCCTTCAAGTTCTCTGAATAATCATGCAATCTAACAAACTTATTCATCCCAAGCAACCAAGCTTCTGCATCATGTGAGTTCTTCATTTCTCCATCGAATGTAGGCAGGTTTGCTTTCTTGAAATCATTTGGAAAATATCCCTTGTCACTCCTCCTGTAAGGATGATAGCGATTATGACCATGATATATGTATGAACCATAACTAGAATAATATTCATGTCCACTACCTCTCCTATTAGGTGTGTCCAAGAATCTACCATCCCTAACGGTATCATCCTTGCCCGACCTGTGTCCATAATGATATCGGCTACCATAGGCTTTGTTAGTCTTTTCCTCTTGTACATGATTGATTCTAAGGACCCCCATCTTTGCAATTTTCACAAACTCTGAAGGATAACTGCATTGACCTCTGCTTGTTTCCCATGTGCACTAGCAAGTCTCTCCTATGACTGAATGATCTTGTCATTATCTGCTTTACAATTTCAAACTTCTCAATGTGTTTTTTATGTGAGGGGATTACTCGTCACCATGTTGCTCATCTAATCTATAGGGAGAGTCTCATGAAATTTAGTCTACAATCTTTATAGTAATCTTTCTCTTCTTCCTACAAGTATACCATGTCAGCTAAACCAAAATATAAACATAACCAACATACCCCAATATAGTTCAAGGGAGGATATATCCTCTGCAAGATCAACCAGATTAGCCTGAAACCCTCATCTGTACATCCTTGATTTACCGCTTATCCTGCCATTACCGGTCAAGGGATTCCTAGGCCAAAGAATAAAAATACACTACATGCTTTACTGCAACCTTGCCATATACTAGTTAAGGGATCACTAGGTCCTCAACAAACATGGATGCCTCTGGATTTCTCCACCTAAACCGTGAGGATTTTTCCCATCTCCGCCCTCATTTTTTACCAGGTGTCCCGCCACTACTAGTCAGGGGATTCCTAGGCCTTTGGGAATTTTCCTGAGACCACCCCACTTAATTTCAAAACCATGCATCAATCCATCTCAGGAAAATAAAATAACCCCATGACACCATGGCTATCGAGAAATGGCAGGGAAATTCTGAAAACCACAGTCACACCAAGAAAAACCCATGCCAATGACAACAAGAGAACCAAATACACACATTGATATACCATGCATGCCAAAACTAGCAAGGAATCACACATGAAACTCGGTACCTACAATTAATCTCATTGTAGCAACTTGATCGAACTCTTTCTTAATTGATGTTTGATTCCCTTTGCTTTCATTGCTCCAATGCGAGAGTGCTCCTAGACTGCTCTAAGTGTGCAAGAGTATGAGAGAGAGAGAATAGAGAGAGAGCTCCAAACTGAATTGACAAAAGATGTGACCTTATCCTCAAAAGCCTTTTTATTCTTGAGGCCTCTATTTTCTTCAATTTTCTATTATTTTCCTTCATTTTCCTCCTCACCTGCAACCTGTGACCTTTGACCTTTCTTTTCTCCTAATTTCCATTATTTTCATAAATAAATTCCAATTAATGACCCTTTTCCTTTTCCAATGCCATTTCAATTGCCTTTGCCAATCTCCCTTAGCCATAATAACCAAATGAACACCCATACTAGCATGTTTTTTCCCAACATTCAGCTTGGAATGCGTGTCCCATGACCTTGGTCTTATTTTTCCTTTATTAACTTTATTACATGAATTTTTAACTCGAGGTTTTTACAGACCCGTCCTCCTTAGGGGAACAGTGTCCTCGGTGTTCAATGACACCTACAACCAGAAAAATTGTTGAAAACCAAAACATACTACCCATGGAGCTTTATAACTTAGCTCAGTGCAATATTTACAATGAACAACCTGCTCAAAAGAGACACCAACATGACAACTATACAACTTATTGGATATTTATAATACAACTCATGGCGGTATTTACATCCATAAACATATTTACATATACCAAAACTGCTTTGCCTCAACCAGAAAACAATGAAGGATATATATGTTGCATCTGATTAGTCTTCTCCCATGTAGCTTCATCGGACCCCAGGTGTTTCCACTGCAATTTTACTTGCTAGATTGCTTGGTTTCGGAGCATGAGCATATTTCTCTACAAAATGCATTGAGTTTTCAACTAGAATTCTCCTTTTGGCTCCACCTAAAAAACAAACCAATCAATCACATGATAAACATCCTTTAAATATCTTTTAAGTAATGAAACATGGAAAACATCATGGACATTCATTGTCAGAGGTAGTGCAAGTTTGTAGGCCACTAGTCCAATCCTCTAAGGGATCTCTAAATTCCCACAATACTGAGGTGCCAACTTTGCACATTACCCAATCCTCAAGGAGCTCTTATTGGGCTTGATGCGCAAGTTCACATGCTCCCCAACCTTAAACTCCCTAAATGCTCTGTGTTAGTCTGCATAACTCTTTTTTCTATCCTATTTTTCCTTTAGATTCTTATTCATAAACTAAATTTCCTGTTCCATCTCTACCAACATGTATGGTCCTATCAAAACCTCATTCACTAGCTCACTCCAACTGATGGGAGTTTTACAACTCCACCCATAGAGTGCCTCAAATGGACTCATCATTAGTCACTCTTGATACCCATTGTTGTAAGCAAACTCAACCAATGGAAGATACTCTTCCCACTTTTGATGTTGATGCATCACATACATTCTCAACATGTCCTCCAAAATCCTGTTGACCCTCTTTAACTATCCATATGTCTGTAGATGATAAGTTGTGCTAAAGGCCAACTATTTACCCAAACGTGCAAATAACACTTTCCAGAACCTAGAAATGAACTTAGCATCCCTGTCTGACACAATATTCTTCGGTACACCATGAAACCTCGCTATATCTCTGATGAAGACCTATGTTACGTCACTAACGGAATATGTGGATTTCACTGGAATGTAGTGTGGAGCCTCAAGACTTCCTCAATTTTGAAACTCCTTTTCACTATCTTTCCTTCTTTCTAACAATACAATAAGCTCAAACAAGTGTTGAAATGCACATTTTTGACTTGTTAAGGTATCCTAATGATCTATTTTTCATATTTACAATTGTTCCTTCTTAGTATAATGAAATCTGTATTTAGCTACGGAATTAATGCAATTCTACAGCCAAACTCTGTTTATGTAGCCACCGCCATGGTTCGACGGGTTCTAAGGTATTAATGGAGCAGCGAAATATATGGGAAGTTAAAAAATGATCCATTCATGGATCCTATCATATTCATCCATCTAGAATCAAGCAACACATTTCCAAAGAACACGGTCAAAGGAGTGGTCAACCGACAGCTGGAGCAAGCAAGAGAGAGCTTCACGATTTGCTCTGCCACCTAGAAAATCGTGAAGTATCGAAATTCTCATTTTTGTTCAGAGTTATAGATAAAAATTTCTTAGTATTAGAAGGCATAAAAGCTTCAGAACATTTAATTCCAAGCTTTTATAAATAGCAGGCTAAGTAATTATGTAAAGGACGTGAATGGTTGCGAGATTGTGACATATTTTTAAAACTATGTTTTTATCCTTTAATCAGATGAAGAAGTGTTTCAGAATTCTATAAAATAGATTTTAGTAATTCTTTAGAATAAGTTTCATTCACAATAAATTTTCAAAAAGACATAAAAATTTAGAATTTCTTTGCATTTTAGAATTTTAGTTCTTTTCAAAATCAATCCTTAGCTACTAACAAGAATTTCCATTTAAATTTCGTGACTTAGATAAATTTGGATTTAGTTCATTTTTCATAATTCATTTTTCTAAATTCATTCAAGTACATCTGGAATAAAAATATTTTCAAAAAAAACTTTCACATATCACCAAAATAAATTAAGTAAAGGAGGCTTCTAGCATATATAGTGCATTTGCACTTCACACGATTACCTATTCTCGTCGATAATTTATGATAGGAATTTAAGATAATTAAATTGACTAAAAATTTTGGCGTCGTTGCCGAGGAAGTGTGAACAGGAGCCTTATTTCTTAATCCATTAAATAAAAACAAAAACAAAAACAAAACAACAAATGACAAAAACATAGAAAAATGGCATGCGTAGAGAAAGAGATTCTAGAGGTAGATTTGTAGCTATAGGTATAATTTTGATTCCAACAACACTACTCACCCCATAAAGACCTTGTAGTGCCACAATACCCACCCAAACTCACATACCATTTTTAACAGGTAGACATAGACTTCCTAAGGTATAAAGATCAGAAATTCAACCTAGAGATTCACCAACTTCATCAACTGAAGCAATTATGGAAGAGAAAGGTCCCAAATCCCCAACAGAAGGATTAGTCTTTCTAACCTATACTGGAGAACAAATTTTAGCCCAAGAGCTAAAAATTTCGAGTGAAGAGGAAGACGAAGAGATATTCTTTAATGTACCATTGATAGAGGAACCAGAAGAATCAGAAGAGGAACAAACATTTCCAAACCTAGAATCCTATATCATTTCTGATGAATCTACAATGATTGGAGAAGGAGAAGGAGAAGTACATAACGTGAATGACAAAAAATTAATACTAGGAGGAGGTGGACCTAGGATTGGAGGTGGAGATAGAGGTAGAGGAAGAGGTGAAGGTAGAGGATGTGGGGGAGAAGATAGAGACACAATAGATCCAAATCCTGTTGGATTTCCCATACTAGATGAAGATACTACTGCTACAATGAAAAATATATCACCCTCTATCCTTCCTAATTTCCATGGATTAAGAAGTGAAGATACTGGAACATTTCTTTTTGCATTTGAATCATGTGTGCATCATATGACCACATTTTGAGCTCCTCAAAAATTGAAATTGTTTCTAGCAACTCTTAAGGATGCAACATTAAAATGGTTTATGGGCTTAATAACACATTCTATTAGGACTTGGGAAGACTTGAAGAGAGCATTCTTAGAGAGATACAAGGAATATTACACATCTCATAATCAGAAAGATGAACATTTTAAGATGATGCAAAGAGAGGATGAAAACTTGGAGGATTTAATTGAAATATTCAGTTATAATCTAAAGGGGGCTAAGATGGAAAATCTAGATGAAGACACTTTGAAATCTCTCCTATTGAAAGCTATTAGAGATTAATGGATAGATATCCTTAACATGATGGGAAAATGATACATTTCTCAACTATCACTACCTAAAATTTCTTAATTATGCATACATCTTTCAAGATGTATGTCAAGAATTGGGAAGAATTCAAGAGATCATGTTCTCTCTAGAATCAATAAATCTGTAGCTGGAACAGTAAGTAGGGCTGAAATAGGAAATTTTCTTGATGAAATTAAAACATATATTTTATGGAGTCTTAGTGAACAAATAAACACCTTGAAATTACAAAACAAGCAAAGAGTTGAAAGTGATGCCTTATCTATCTTTTGTCCTAAGTGCAGAAAGAAACATGCCTTAAGAGAATGTCCTCTTGATTTAAAAATCATAGAAACCTGTGTCATATGTACACAAAATTATGAAACAAAAAATTGTCCTTACATTCTAGGTCTTAAAGATGTCTACCAAGAATAAATAGTTCCAAACTAGGTAGATCCTCTTTGCTTGGTTGCAAGAAGACCATGGCAAGGATCCCAAGCTCAAGGTTTCAATGCATAAATGTATAACCAACCCCCACAAAATAACTGGAACACATAAATGTCATGTAAACAGCCTTGGTCTCAACCCCAATCTTGGACACAAAGATGGAAAAATCCTTATGGTAGATACTCTCAATATCACCATTATCCACAACCTTATCCAAAATTTCCACCACAACATTTTCCTCAGACCATTCAACAAACTCAACCTCAATTTCAAAATAAGAATCCATAACTTTCATTACCGTTTCCACAAAGGCCAAACCAACTATCTGCTCAACCACTTCCAAACCCAAACAATAAAAATGCACAACTTGTTTACAACATGGAGGGGAAATTTTTTCAAACTTATATGATAACTCCACTAGATCTTAATAATGTTCAACTTTGATCTGGTAGAATATTAGAAAATAAATTACCTTCTGTTGTTATTGATGAAAGAGCAAAAGCTGATCATTCTTATGTAGAGACATCTCTTCATCAAAATGAAAATCTTCTCAAGAAAAATAATCATTCTGAAGGAGAGATACCTCTTCATCAAAATTAAAATATTCAAAACCAAAAACAAGATACTCTGATAAACTCAACTCCCATCATAAAACAACCTTCAATGTCTATAGCAAAACCTCCTTTCCCTGAAAGATTAAAAATTGATAAAGGAGTAGAAAAACAAATCATGTTACCTAATTATGATATGTTAGATGAACTGAAGAATGTATGTATAAAAATCCCTTTGCTACAAGCCATCAAAGAAATTACAATCCTTGGAAAGACAATAAGATAGTTGAGTATAAAGAAACCTGGGAGAAAGAGCAAAGAAGTAAAAAGAATACAGCTAGTTGAAAAAATTGCAGATATCATGATGGGAAAAACAACAACACAAAAATATTTGGATCCAAGAAGTCCCATTGTGAATACACACATCAATGGTATCGAAATCCCAAACACATTGATCGACTTAGGAGTAGCCATAAACATCATGAGTAAACAGACTATGGAACAACTAAAACTTCCAAATCTTCAATATACACCTACATTGTTACAATTGGCAAACATATATGTAATTAAACCTGATGGTGTATTAGAAGACATTTATGTATCCTTAGATTCTTGGGAATATTCAGTTGACTTTATGATCTTAACTCCCAATAATAACTTAGGAGGACATCCATTGATATTAGGAAGACCTTCGTTAGCTACAGTTGATGCCTTCATCAGTTGTAGATTTGGTGATATGTTTATCTTTGATGGAAGTTCAACAAAGAAATTCACGTTATACCCTCCAGCAAAAACAATGATAGAAATAGAAAATGAGGAATGGATGGATGATGAAAATGACATACAACCTATTTTTACTATCTCCCAAATTAGTGAAAGTAAGCAGATTCTAAATTCAATAGAAAATAATGAATTATATTCACAATGTGAGAGTAGTCAAAATTTTCAAGAACAATGCGATATTGAATATGTATCATTGAGACAAATGTATTTATATTCTATGGAATAATTTGGCAACTCTTCAATTTAAATGTAAACAAAAATATGGAAGAATTCCAAAGGAAGAAATTCATGGAAACATTAGAAAAACACTCTTCCACATATGCATGGGAATACATTAACATGAAAGGAATCTATCCTTAAACTTGCATACATCACATATATATTGATGAGAATTCTAGATCAATCCGACAACCTCAAAGAAGAATGAATCCAAACTTAAGGGAAATTGTAAAAGAGGAACTACAAAAATTGTTGAATGTAAATTTTATCTACCCAATATCAGGAAGTCAATGGGTTTCACCTTTAGTAATTGTCCCTAAAAAGAACGAAAAGTGGAGAGTATGCATTGATTATAGGGAATTTAATAAGGATACTTTAAAATATCATTTTCCATTTCCTTCCATGGATCAAGTTTTGGATACATTAGCAGGGAAGAAATATTTTTCATTCTTGGACGGTTTTAGTGAGTATAATAAAATTCAGGAGCACTAGAAGATCGAGACAAAACCAATTTCACCCGTCCATGGGAAACTTATTCTTATTCAGTGCTTCCTTTTGGATTATGCAATGCACCCGCAACATTCCAAAGAGTAGTATTAGATATTTTCTCTTATTTAATTCATGATTGTGTGGAAGTGTATATGGATGATTTTACAATTTATGAAAATTATTTTGAATAAGCCCTAGAAAATTTGGAAAAAATTCTCATAAGATGTAAGGAAGCAAATCTCTCATTAATTCATGAAAAATTCTTTGTGATGTTTACTGAAGGAATTGTTTTAGGACACCATATTTTAGGAAATGGAATTAAGGTTGACTCATCTCAAGTTGAATTTATTTCCAAGTTAGCAAATCCAAGTTGTCAAAAAGATGTTAGGAGTTTTCATGGTTTTACAGGATACTATAGAAGTTTCATAGAAAACTTCACAAAGATTGCATCTCCACTCTTTAATTTGCTTACAAAGGATTGTGAATTTAGTTGGAATCCTGAGTGCCAAAAGGCTTTTGAAACTTTGAAGGAAAATATCCCTGAAGCACCCATCCTAAGAGGACCAAATTGGAAATTGCATTTTCATATTTCAACTGATGCTTCAAAATTAGCTATAGGAGTTGTATTGGGACAAAAGGAGAAGTACAAAATGACATATGCCATATGAACTTGTTTATGGGAAGCAAGTCTTGTTTCCAATAGAGTTCCAAATAAAAACTTTTAAGAAGCACAAAGACATAGAATGGAACAACTAAATGAGATTGTTGAAATAAGACAAGATGCAATTCAAAAGACCAGCTTAGTTCAGCAACAGAGATCCAGATGGCATGATAAATATATCAAGGAAAGAAATTTTCAAGTTGGAGATTGGGTACTTCTCTTTGATTCAAAGTTCAAGGAATTTAAAGTGAAATTTCAAACTCATTGGCTTGGGCCTTATGCAATTGAGAGAGTCTTTGATAATGGAGTAGTCAGGATTAGAACTATTGATGAAGAAAAATTTCCCCTTCTTATAAATGGACATCGACTAAGGATCTATCACAAACCATTGATAAAAGAGGAATTTGTCAATATTTTTCAAGATAATGTTGATATAAAGTTGGTTAAGAATAATTCTTCTTCTTCCCCAACTTAGAAGCCTTATTTTATTTATTTTTCAATATATATATATATAATATATATAAAAAAAAAAAATTGTATAAGTATGAAAACCAAACATTAATTGGAATACTTATACATAAAATATAGCGTGAAAACCAAGAGACCTATTTTTGGCACCTTACATTTTCTTTATTCCTATTCTAAAAATCCCAATTCTTGGCATCCCTTTTTCTTTTTTAGAAAATAAAAACATAGCTACAAAATCGATGAAATTCTTCATCTCAGACATGACAGGACCTTTTTGACCTAAGTAGTTGAAGAATACACTGAAGAATACCTGAAGACAAGATAAAGAGAAGTAGTCGAAGGTTAGCAACATCAAAATTTAAGGTATGCAAATGAAAATTTTGTTTAATAATAAATATGAAATCATTAATATATGAATTAGATGATCATTTTATACCACCAACTCAAAAACATTATTAAAAGAGTTGATCATGTTGGAAATACTGAGAAGGGGGGGGTGAATCAGTATTCCTTTCAATTAGAGAATTAGTTAATCTTCAATTATTATCAGTTTTTGTACAATGATAGCAGCAAACAAGAGGAACACAAATGCACACATTTTTTAAGGTGGAAACCCACTCCGGGACAAAAACCACCTAATGCTTTTCTAATAATTCTTTAATATTCAACTCCAATTGAAAATAAAGCTCCAACTTCCTAGAATCTAGAAAAGCATTCTTCTCCAGCTCCCACTGGATGGACGCTCCAATGCCCAAGATTCTTCAGTAGTCAACTGAACGGATGCCCCAACACCCAATGAGCTACAACTCACCCTAGCACCACCCTACCACCCTATAGAAGAATAAAAGAAGAATGGACTTCCGTACCAGGGAAAATGGTCCACTTTACAATGATATAGAATGATGTAGAAGAAGAAGATATACTAGACCATAACCCCAAATTTGACACAACCACCTAATGATGATCCTAGACCTCCCAACACTACCTCTTCAACTCTTGGTAGATAGACACTAGTACAATTTTTACAATAATGTATTTACAATGACTTAGTACAATGATACCTTTACAATGATTATATGCAGTGCTGCCCACTTGAAGACTTCATATGATGAACTTCTTGTTGTTGTTATGCACCTTGGTTGCTGCTCTTGTCATGCTACCCTCTGTTGCACCTTGCTTTGCTTTGTTGCCATAGAAATTCTAGTCCTTTGCAACCCTTGACAACACATGATCTAGCTTTTTCTTGCCTTCTAGGAGCTCGATATTGAATCTGGTGTATCTCTGTTAGTTCATATCTTCAATATCTGATTTTCAGTCCTATAGTAGTCCTCTAAGTCTTCTTTCCAATACCACAGGTCTGACCCAATTTGGATTCTTCAAGAGATAGTTATACCCAATCTCTTACAATTCCCTAATTAAGGACTCTTTCAGCAGAGCGCACTTGTACGGCATGCCACGTGTCAATTTTTCTTCATTTGTCTCTAAAATTGATATCAAGAAAATTAAAAACTGTGCACTATCCGTCACTTTTTACAGAATTCCAATCCGATACTCAGAGAGAAAGTTATGATGATTTTACCAAGGTCACTTCTCTGAGATGAATTTCAAGAGCCTACAAAAACCCTGACTTCCATAGATCATATCTCCAAAAATATTGTGCACCTTGATCTGAAATTTTTACTGCAGCTTCCTCAGAATTTTGGCTTCGTCTCATAAAAATTTCATCTTCTGAACCTTCATAGAAAAAAATTTAGAGCGAAAATTCCACGATGACCTCTTTCAGATGACCGAATCCCTTGCATAAGGAGGAAATGAAGATCACAATTTATATGAATGCTTAAGTTAAGAGGGGCTTCAACAAGTGAACGTGAGAGGGATTTTAGGAGCTTAAAAAAATATTAATTATGACTTTTCAATGACCCATGCCCCAACCCCATGGGGTTTTAGCCCACTAACTGGGGGTACAAACTTCAAACAAGAATATCTCTCAAAATGTGAAGGATTACATGGCGTGCCATATATCAACAGAAACATCTAGACAAGTAGAAACCATCAAAAGCATTATTGACCCGGAATATATTAATTTGGTAGGTCAAAATTCGCATGCAATATTGGGTTAGCCCCTGGTGCTACTTGGTTTGACATCAATGACAACTACTGATCAACAGATCATGTCAAATCAAAATCCCATCTCATACTCCACCACTAAACCCTCATGATTTACACAATCACTCCAACATCGAATGCCGACCTCATTGGTGAAATAATCCAACTCATACTTCAAATGGTGACTTTCATTAAACCTCACTCACGCTCTCAAAAATTCTGAAATCTCACTCATTCATTCACCCTTACATATCATCCATTTTGCAACAAAATTGATCCAGGTGGATATCGATGGCCACCCAGATATTCCACTTGGACCCGCACCATTAGTTATTTCAATTTTTAAGCTGCAGCACAACTTACTATTTTTAGTAGTTTTTCGGGTCTTGAACTTCTGGAGCCGTTTTGAGGCCCTAAACAACTTTTTTTGGAAAATCGAGAGCGACCAAGATATTTCTAACGAGCTATTGAGTGCGTCAAATGGAGATCGTATGCCAAATTTACATCCCTAGGAAGTTGAAACACCAATTTACCCAAACGGGGCCCACAGTTTTGGCGCTGTATCTCCTAGGGTTAGGTTTTTGGACGTTTCAAGTTTTCCATTGCTTCTCAATAATAAATAGGCCCTTGAGCCTCATTGTAACACAGTTCAAAGGTATGTAGCCGCCACATCTCTTCTTAGAGATTCGCTACCAACACCCTAGCTATTTTATTTCCATTATGTCTATAAGCATATTTCTGTTATTTGATATTAATGAAATGAAGCATTATTTCCACTGCATCTCTATGTTTATGGTTATTTCTGTATTCTGTTGCGTTCCTGCATAAATCCGGATCTAGAATTCACTTATGCTCCTAGCTCATACTGAAACCCTCAGTCTACTTTGTCAAAGAGGCAATCTTAAGGTAAAGCTTCTCGGAAGCCATGGGAGTAATTGTAATAACAGAACCTGAAGGGGGGAAATTTATGGAAGGATATCCACAGATAAAGGAAATGTTACATAGAGCACAGTGGCTTAGTTTCATGGAAAATTTTGAAGGGTTTCATAACGAGGTTACCAAATCTTTTGCTAGAGCGTTTGATGGAGTGGAGGTCGAAATTGGAGACATCAAGTTCACAATCACAGAGTTTTTCATAGCTGAAGCCACTGGACTACCAAGGACAAGAGAAAGATGGTTTAAAAATAAAGGAATTAAAGGAGAAGGATGGAAAAGCTTTCTAAAAAAACTAGGTTTTGATACTAGCATTTTTAAAAGGGGGATTCTTAGCACAATTCTTGAAGGAAAATGGAGAAATTTGTTATTGATAATTCATAAATTCATTACCTGTGAGGGAAGGTTTGGATGCATGTTTTTTTACCATGCTAGGTTGTTAATGAATTTCCTTGAAGATATTGAAATAAACCTTCCATACTTTTTATTGCATAGTTTGAAGAAAATGGCAGGAATTGTTCAGAAGAGAATTTAGTTTATAGACAATAAAATGTATCATCATGGGTTAGTAAAAATTCTCATTGGATTTCACCTTTAAAGCTTAGGCGATACTTGGGGAAAATTATTAATTCAGAACCATTTCTAAGAAAGAGATCAAAGAACAACCTAGTAGTAGCAAGGAAAAAAGAGGAAGAAAACAAAAAATTTAAAATGAACAACCACTCCAAGAACAGTCTGAAGATGAAATCCCCATTGCAAAAATTTTGGGAAAATTCAAGAAGCAAGGCCAAAGTTGAAAATCCTCCTCAACCAGTAAGAAGAACTTATAGACTCAAAAAGATAGTAAAGGAACCACCTTAAAAATATAAATAAATAAATAAATAAAAATAAAAATAAAAATAAAAATTGTTGATTTAGAGGAAGATCCTAGGGTTCCATCCCCCACTGCCATTTCACCCACTCAGAGTCCAGGTCAAAGAACTCCAAATATTGATCTAGTACAACAAGAGATTTATGATTATATTGAGTATTTGGAGAAAAGAGATCTAGGGAAGACATCAGTTTTTGAATACCAACCTCATAATCCATAAGAACCTCTAGTCGTGAATACTTTAAAACAAGAAATATTTGAACTAGAGACACTAAAAAAGCATATTAAACAGGAAAATGAAGCCCTGAAATTATAGCTCCAGATTGAGAAAACCATAAATGAAAATACTCTTCTACATCTGGGCTTATGGTTAAATAAGAACAAAAAGTTAAAGAAGAAGAATAAACTGCTAAGTAGGCAGGTCATAAACTTGAAATACAAACTCCTAATGAGAAAGATAAGGGTAGTTGTAACTACAAGGAAGGAAAGGAAGATGAAATTAGATGTTCTAGCAGAGGTCTCAGGGCAGACACAGTAACATGATAAGACACAAAATTTTGTGTTTTTTCATGAGGACATGCAATGGTCTCCTCATGGGGGAATGTGGAGCATCAAGACTGCCTCAATTTTGACACTCATTTTCATTGTATTTCCTTCTTTCTAACAACACCATAAGATCAAAAAAGTGTTAAAATGCACATTTTTGACTTGGTAAGGTATCCTAATGATCTATTTTTCATATTTGCAATTGTTCCTTATTATTAGAATGAAATATGTATTTAGCTATGTAATTAATGAAATTCTGCAGCCAAACTCTGTTTATGTAGCCACCGCCATGGTTCCACAGGTTATAAGGTATTAATGGAGTAGCGGAATATATGTGCAATTAAAAAATGATCTGGTTATGGATCTTATCCTATTCATCCATCCAGAATCAAGCAATAAATCACCAAAGAACACGGTCAAAGGAGTGGTCAACAGGGAGCTGGAGCAAGCGAGCGAGAACTTCACGATTTGCTCTGCCATGTAGCAAATCGTGAAGCAGCAAAATTCTCATTTATGTTCAGAGTTATAGATAGAATTTTCTTATTCTTAGAAGGCATAAAAGCCTCATAACATTTAATTTTGGGCTTTTATAAATAGCAAGCTAAGTAATTATGTAAAGGACGTGAATGATTGCGAGATTGTGACATACTTTTAAAACTTTGTTTTTATCCTTTAATCGAATGAATAAGTGTTTAGGAATTCTAATGGGAAGTTAGTAAGGAGTAGAATCAAGACATCTGTTGTGGAGGGCCCCTACAACAGAAAAGGTTTTCATTTCTTTTTCATTATTTAGTTGTCATTGCATAGCTTTAGTTTTTATGCATTTGCAGTGTGATTTACTATAGATGTGTGCTCTATTTTCAGCCTTATTTCCATTGCAATTATTTTTAGATTTATGATTGTTATTTCATTTATTGTTATCATTATCTCTAGAATATTGCCATGCTAGAGTAGATGTTATGTTTATTTCATAGATTTAATTCTTATATGGTTAAAACAGAGAGGCATTTTATCATAGATCAGTTTATTTCCTCTTCATATAGTAGAAGTTTATCTTAGATTAGTTTGTTTCCTCTTCATGCAAGTAGAAGTTTATTATAGATCAGTTTATCATAGATTAGTTCATTTCATCTTCATGCAGTAGAAGTTTATCATAGATCAGATATTGTGAGATACGTTTTAGAAGATTTCTCTTTTTATTTTTAGATCACTTTTGTCTTATGAGCTCAATTAAGTTTTATTTCATACACAAAGATTTATTTTATCAGCATAAAATAGTTTTTAGTAATTATTTATAATAAGTTTCATTCATATAAATTTTTCAAAAAGGCATTAAAAATTAGAATTGATTTTTGGTTTTAGAATTTTAGTTCTTTTCAAAATCAATCCTTAGCTACTAACAATATTTGTCATTTCAATCTCTAGGACTTACTTAAATTTGGATTTAGTTCATTTTTCATAATTCAATTTTCTAAATTCATTCAAGAACATCTGGAATAAAAACATTTAAAAAAAAAAATTACATATCACCAAAACAAATTAAGTAAAGGAGGCTTCTAGCATATACAGTGCATTTTTACTTCACAAGATTACCTACTCTGGTCGATAATTTATGATAGCAATTTAAGATAATTAAATTGGCTAAACATGCAGTGCGCTACCTTTGTCAACTTGTCCACCACAACCATGATGGAATCATGTTTTCTAGATGTCCTCAGCAATCCTATAATGAAATCCATGGAAATTACCTCCCATTTCCACTTTGGAATAGAAATCAGATGTAGTAAGTCACCTATATGCTTACACTCTTCCTTTACCTGTTGACAATCCAAACACCTAGCCACAAACTCTACCACTTCCTTCTTAAAATTTGACTAATAGTAGAACTTCTTCATTGTTTTCAATGTCTTCTGGTATGCTAAGTGACCTGAATATGACTTAGCATGAAATTCCCTCAAGATAATATTCTTGAGCTTATTTTTGTCCAACACATAGATCTTCTCCCTAATCTAACCAAACCATCCAATGTGAGATGATAGTCTACATCCTGATCACATTTATCCTGTTGTAACCTGTGCTTAATCTTCTTGTACCTATTATCCAGTTGTCCGACCTACACGTTCTGATCTTGTAGATCTGTCCCATAAGAACTCATAGCTGCTATATGATATATTGTATCCTTCTGCAAAGAGCATCTACAACCCTATTCTCTTTTTCCTTAATGTACCTGATCTTGAATTCAAACTCATTGATCGCGGTTAATCATCTAGCTTGTCTAGAATTTAGATTCGATTGATCAAATAAGTATCTCAATCCACTATTGTCACTCATAAATACAAACCTCCTGCCAAGAAGATAGTGTCTCCCCATCTTCAATGCCTGGATGATCACTGCCAACTCAAAATCATGTGGCACATAATTCTACTCGTACTCATTCAGTTTCCTTGATTCGAAACATACCACTTTTCCCTCCTGCATAATGACTCCACCAAGCCCTCTCTTACAAGTATATGTACACACCACAAACTCTTTAATGTAATAGGATAGAGAATCCACAATAATTTCCTTATGAAACTCCTGTAGTAACCTGCCAACCCCATAAATTACCTTACCTCATCCACATTCCTAGGAGCTTCCCACTCCATGATATCCCTTATCTTTTCTGGATCTATTGTTATGCCTTCCTTGGAGACAACATGCCCCAATTAATATAACTTTCTTTGAAAGAAATTGCACTTACTAAGCTTGGAATACAATTGATGCTCTTTTTCCAGTTTCAATATTATTGCTAAGTTTTCAACATGCTCTTCCTCATTCTTAGAATATATCAATATATCATTAATGAATACAATGGAAAACTTGTCCAATTAAGGATGCAATACATTTTTCATCAAGCACATAAAATTAGTTGGAGCATTATTCAAACCAAAAGGAACTACCACAAACTCATAATGCCCATACCTGGTCTGGAAAGCAGTATTGTAGATATCCTCTTCTTTGAATCGTACCTGATGGTATCCTGATCTCAAATCAATCTTAGAGAACACTGATGCTCCCTTTAACTGATCAAAAAATCATCAATCCTCAACAATGGATACATGTTCTTGATGGTTACCTTGTTAAACTGCCTATATTCAATACACAACCTGAGAGTACCATCCTTCTTCTTCATAAAAAAAATCGGTGCTCCCCGAGGTGACACACTTGGCCTAATGTATCCCTTGTCAAGCATTACTTCAGCTGGAAATTCAATTCAACTAACTCTGCAATGCTCATCATGTAAGGTGCCTTCGACATTGATGTTTTCCCTGGTACCAATTCAATAGAAAAGTCCACTTATTTATGAGATGGAAACTTTGAAATCTCTACTGGAAATACATCATGAAACTATTGTAGAACTGGGTACCTGTACAATACCGTTGTGTCCTCAAAATCCTTACCTTTATCACTGGAGATATGCACTGCAAATAATACACACCCTTTCATGTGACTGTGTTTTTCCTACATAGTTGTAACCATTCTAACTGATGCAACCTTCTTCTTACCCTGTAGATTATTTTTTCCCCATTGTCATCCAAGCACCCAATACCCTTGTCATAAAAATCCACCTTAATCCTGTGAAGATACAACCAATCCATACCCAAAATCATATTATATGAACCCAACGAAAGTACATTAAAATGTGCTAAGATAGGCATACCATCTAACTCAAATGCACAAGCTATTACCCAATGATGAACTCTTTTCTCTGTACCTGTATCCAAATGCACTAACCAAGACTCTGCATGCACTTCTTTTCTCGAACCACACTTATCCACCACGTAAGTATTAGCATAACTATAATTAGATATAGGATCAATCAAAATATAAACAACTTGATAACAAAGATTATTTTCCATCCTAATAATAAATGCATGCTGATCCTCAGCCTATTATCCAATGTTGAATAGATCCGAGAAATGCTTTTTCCAACATCCCCAACTATATGTGCCTTCAGTGCACTGCATATCTAAGGCCTACCACCATGATACGATGGAAAATCCTTCTTGAGATGCTCCTTGCCACATATCCAACACTGCAACTGTCCCTTACCATCACCTTTGTTTTGTTTCCCTCTAGGCTATGATCCATGTCCTTGTCCAACTACATTGAACTTCTTGTAAGGTGCAACATTCTCTTTCTCACTTGCATCCTGAAGTCTTGTTCACTTTAGATGTTGTTTACCTTTATTCTTTTCTTTCCCTTTCCAACCTTTCTAAGATTTTTTCTTACGCTTTGATTGTGCATAATAGTTTTTCAACTTTCTGATGGCTTCCTCAGATGATCTATGCTCATCAAACTCGATCATGCCTTTGAACACTATCATTGACCCACTAATGAATCTCTGAATATTTGGGTTCTCCTCTTTAAGATAAGGCACATACCTCAATAGCTCCAAGAATATGCTATTATACTCCTCATCGGTCATAGACTTCATCTTCAACTCATAGAAATATTTTTCCCTATCATCATAGTACCTCTCTGGTAGATACTTCTTCTTGAAAAGTATTTCTAACTCCCTCAAAATCAACTCCTCTTCCTGAATTCCTCTGACACCCTTCAAATATTCCCACCAAATATATGATTTAAATTTAATATTGAAGGTGTCTATTTTGGCCTTCATGTTCTCTGAATAATCATGCAATCTAAAGAAATTATTCATCCCAAGAAACCAAGCTTCTACTTCTTGTGAATTATTTATTTATCCATCAAATTTAGGTGGCTTGGATTTCTTGAAATCATCAGGAAAATATCCCTTGTCACTCCTCTTGTAAGGATGATAGCGATGATAACCATGATACCTATCTGAACCATAACTAGAATAATTTATGTGTCCACTACCTCTCTTATCAGGTGTGTCCAAGAATCTGCCATCCCTGACGGTATCATTATTTTCCGACCTGTGTCCATCATAAGATCTACTACCATAGGCTCCATTAGTCTTGTCCTCTTTTCCATGACTAATTCTAAGTGTCCCTTGTCTCTGCAAGTCTAACAAACTCTGAAGGATAACTACATTGACCTCTGCTTGTTTCTGTTGCGCCCTAGCAAGTCTATCCCGTGACTTTATGATCTTGTCAGTATCTGCTTTACAACTTCTTATCTCTGCCTTCAAAATTCTCGATGTGTCTGCTATGAGAGGGGATTACTCATCACCATGTTGCTCATCTAATCTGTACAGATAGTCTCGTGAACTATAATCTACCATCTTGCTAGTCATTTTTCTCTTCTTCCTACAAGTATACTATGTCAACTAAACCAAAATATAAACATAACCAACATACCTTAGTATAGTTCAGGGGAGGATATCTCCTCTGCAATATCAACTAGAATAGCACAATACATGTATAATCATAATCATAATCATAATCAATATATCAACATCATCTCAATCATCATCCAGTTACCATGGATTACCATACCAATATGCATACCATGAACTTATGCATGACAACCATGACCATAAAAATACATACACAACAACATATAGAAATTGACATGCATAAAAAGTACATATACAACCAACACGCATTCATGAAAACCACATTCCAGAAACAACATCATCAACTTCCAAATGAAAATACAATGATAACAATGACCATCATCATGTATACATGACAAGAATCATGTAAAACAAACATGACAAGAACATGTACAACAAACATGCTTGCATGACATTCGAATTTCACCCATATAGTCCAAGAGGTGAACCATGCTTTGATACCACTCTGTAACACCTTCCTCTCACGCTTACCCAAGCTCACATGTACACCGGGGTAAACATGTGATGAATAGATACTATGATATGATTCAACTCTCCATGCACAGTTAAGGAAGTGGAATCAACAAACCAAAACCAAAATTACCTTCCTTAGTAGCTATAGGACCCCAAGGGGCTAACCAACCACTCTAGGTGCCCAACCCCTAAGTTAACCTGATTTTTTACTGAGCTAGACCCCCAGTTTCTCCCATGACAAGTCCTACATGCAACTGTAACCCTCCAGTCACTCCCATAACAAGGGAATCCATGCGACTACAGTCTTTTTCAGGCAGTTATGTTCCAATTATCCCAATTTTTGAGCCACTTTTCAGGACTAGGACTAAGGCCTCTATCAAGAACTTGATGAAATTATGAGAAATGATAAATAACAAGAAGATAAGGCCTCTAATGGAAAACTTGGAAAGGGACCTGACCTGACTCATCCTAAACATGACAGGAATTTTTTCAAACACATCATTGACATGTAATGTACAAGTCATAAAAACACATCTAAACATGGGAACTTCATACTTATATGAGATTCATTAAGAAGGTTTGATTACCTCTCATAATATCTGTAAAATCATCTATTAAGTCCTACATTCATTAACCATCAATTCACTAATCAAAACATGATGAAATCCATAACTCAAGTCTATCATAAACTGTGCTTATAACCATTATATAACCAGAGAAATATCAATGATAGAACAACCATTAAAGCCACATACTAACAATTACATTTATTCATAAAATACAAGAGGTAAAGAGCTCGTATTAACATATGCAAACACCAACCAAGTTAGGGACTTCCACGCACCACCCGACAATAGATTGGGCTGAACCAAATATTTCTTTCAGTCAATCACCCCCGTGTCATATTCCAAGCATGAATGTGGGAGTCACAACAAAAAAAAAACTAGGGCTTCCTCGGGAATTACCGTATATCCCACCATTACCATTAAAGGGATTCTTAAGCCCAAAACCCTCATTTTTATATCATGTCTTTACCGTGTCTCCCGCCATTACCGGTCAAGGGATTCTTAGGACAAACACTAAACATACACAACAAGCTTTACCACAATCTCGCCATATACCGATCAAGGGATCACTAGGCCCTAACCAGTGAGGAATTTTCTTATCTCCACCCTTAGGATTTATTGTGTATCTCAAAATTACTGGTCAAGGTATTCTTTTGCCTTTGGGAATTTTCTTGAGACCACCCCAATCAGTTTCGAAGCCATCCAAAAATCCAACTCAACCAAGTAAAAGAACCCCATCACACCATGGTTATCTGAAAATAGCAAGGCAAGGCCAAAAACCATTGTCACACGTGGGAAAACCCATGTTAATGACAACAATAGAACCAAATACACACACACATATACCATGCATGCCAAAACTAGCAAGGAAATAATACATGCAACTTTGTACCTACATGTAATATCATTGTAGTAGCTTGATCCAACTCTTCCTTTCTTGATATTTGCCTCCATTTGCCTTATTTTTCCTTCCTTTGCTTTCCTTGCTCCAATGCTAGAGTGCTACAAGAATGCTTTAAGTGTGCAAGAGTAGGAGAGAGAGAGAGATAGAGAATAGAGATGGATCTTCAAATTGAACTAACAAAAGATGTGAATTGCTCCTCATAAGCCTTTTCATCCTTGAGGCCTCTATTTTCTTCAATTTTCCATTATTTTCCTTCATTTTCCTCCTCACATGCAACTTGTGGCCTTTCACCTTCATTTTCTCCTAATTTCCATTATTTTCATAAATAAATTCCAATTAATGCCTCTTTGTCTTTTACATTTCCTTTTCCAATGTCATTGCCAATCTCCCTTATCCATAATAACCAAATGAACACCCACACTAGGATATTTTCCAATATTCACCTTGGAATACGTGTCCCATGACCTTGGTCTTATTTTTCCTTTATTAATTTTATTACATGAACTTTTAACCCAGGGCTATTACAGACCCCTCACCCATAGGGGAACGTCGTCCTCAGTGTTCAATGAGACCTACAACCAGCAAAACCGTTGAAAACCAAACATACTTCCCACAGAGCTTTATAGCTTAGCTCGATGTAGTATT
Source organism: Pinus albicaulis (assembly GCA_034641835.2). Lineage (NCBI taxonomy): Eukaryota > Viridiplantae > Streptophyta > Pinopsida > Pinales > Pinaceae > Pinus > Pinus albicaulis. The sequence continues at coordinate 279,678,665 of CM076569.1, forward strand.
TTCAATGAACAACCTGCTACAAAGAGACACCAACATGAAAAACATAACAACATGACAACCATGACGCTTATTGGAGCTTTATAACACGTCTCATGGTAATATTTACATCCATATACATAAATCCATATACCAAAATTGATTTTCCTCAATCGAAAAACAATGAAGGATTGATAGCCCACATTTGATCACCCATCTCCCATGTAGCTTCATCGGGGCCAAAGTACTTCCACTGCACTTTAACCTGCTTGATTGCTCGATTTCGGAGCATGAGAATATTTCTCTAAAAAATGAACTTAGGTTTTGTCTGGAATTATTCTTATGGATCCACCTGTAATACAAACCAATCAATCACATGATCAACATCCTTTACATAACTTTTAAGCAATGAAACATGGAAAACATCTTGTACTTTCACTATCAGAGGCAGTGCAAGTCTATAGTCCACTAGTTGAATCCTTTCAAGGATATTGAAAGGCCCGCAATATTGAGGTGTCAACTTCACACATAACCCAATCCTCAAGGAGCTCTTTTTGGGCTTAATGCGCAAGTACACATCATCCCCATCCTGAAACTCCCTAAATTCCCTATGTTGGTTTGCATAACTCATTTGTCTATCCTTGGCTACTGTTGGACCTTGAGATTGTCATTTAATTCCATTAAATTTTCACCTATATTTCCATATTATCACCTTCACTCCACCTCCATTTCATTACATTTACCTTACCATTACCACTATTGGGTTACATTATGCTTTTCCAAACTTTATTAATTCCTATTATTTTTAAGTGAATCTATGGTTAAAAATTAGAAAATAATATGCACATACTTATACCTAACAAGTGGAATGAGTTTGTTGCCATGTGTAGGTCAAAAAGAAGCTTCCAAAAGACCCTTATGTGGCCTCCTAAGGCCAAATTTGAATTTGAATGGAAAAAATCATGGGATCATGAGGATATGTGTCTCATTTCCTATTTGTACTGTAACTCTAAGAAGACATGTGCCTTATCATTTCATGTTTGTATTGTAAATCTAAGAAGACATGTGTCTAATCACTTCCTATTTGGATTGCAACTCAAGAGATATAGGGAGAGATTCATGGACTCTCATTAATGTTATAGCTTCTCATATTTTGTATAAATAGGGGATGCTTTCTCCTATCATATCATGTGTAGAATTGGAGTTATGCTCAAGCTTTGAATACAGAATTAGATTGTGGCACCTTACTCATGAACGTTTTTTCATTTTTACTTGGTTTTGCTTACATATGGAGCATCTCGATTTACAATTTCTCATATTTTTAGATCAGCTACCTAAAATGCATGAGATTTGCTTGCTTTTATAGATTAAAGTTTATTTTCTTTCTTAGTATTAGTTTTAGAATGATTGTGTAATCTTTGCTTTTCTAAAAACATTTCAATAGGATAAATTTATCTATTTTCCAATTAGATTAATTTTGAGGCAATAGACCTCGTAGTTATTTAGTTTCCTTTCATGTTCCGTTATTTACTTTCTTAGATCAAACTATCAATTCATTATATAATTGAATTTTCCTAAAAAAATATCAGGTTAAGAAGGTGGTCCAAATTGGGTGATTGAATGTTCAACCTATACAATCATTGAGATTTGTATTTACATGCTTTTACATTGTTTTCTAGATTTAGATCCTCATTCAATTGTATCTTGAAGATCATTTCAAGAAGGTGATTTTATCATATTTCTAAATGCTGGAATATCTAACCTATGCAATTATTAAGTTTTTCCCTTTGCATGCTTTAATTGCTTTCCTAGATTTAAAGACTAAAGTATAATAGGTTGCTTATACATCATCTCAAGAGGGTGATTATATTGGATGCTGGAGTGATTTGACGTACCTTAGTTGTTTTCCTTTACATGTTTTGAAATTATTTCTTAGATCAAAATTTCAATTCCTGCAAGTGTGATTGTGCGCACTATATTTTCCTCTGAATTTGTTTTCTTTCTTTTCGTTACTTGATTTCATAGGTTAGTTGGATTTCATTTTCATTAATTGATTTCATAGATTAGATGAATTGGTTTTCGTTATTTTTTAGTTAGATTAATCTAAATTGAAAGACAATTTCTAACACATATAGTGCACGCATGCTTCACAAGTTTACAAAACCCCCGGGTTTAAAAATTAAATGACAGGCAATTATTTTGCCCCAACATTTTGGCGTCGTTGCCGGGGAAGTGTGCGCAAGAAATAGCTTTCAGTCTAAAGTGTATTTTATTTTTTTGTTTTTACTAACCATTTATGGACAAAGGGTCTAGAATGCAGCCCAAAGACTACATTGAGGAATGGTATCAAAAAGCGATTGTGCCACAACATTCATCAATTCTTCAAGAGATCTTTGCGGCAAATAGAAAGGTCAAGTCAATTTTGCATATCCTTACAAACAATCAGGTACATTTTTCAAGTTTGGATATGAGTATTTCAAAAATTCTAATCTGTAAATGGCTTCATTGGAAGCATTCATATACTTAAAAATAAAATAAAATAAATATATTTTTTTTAGATAGATAGGAAAAATAAAAATAAATTTGTATAGTTTTTAGGATAAATTTGATGTTTTGTGGTGCAGAAAGAGCCACCCATCTACTAACCCTTGGCAGGAAATATTTGCAATAAAATAAATGATTGAGAACCAGGAACACAAGCGAAGATCACAAGCAATAATTTAAGGTATGAGATCAATCCTTTTTCATTTTATTTTTACAAAATTTACAGAGGAATCGGTTGATAAAATCTTGACTATGATAACAAAATAAATAAAAAATCTCGAGTATGCTCTCCTTCTGCACTTCGTGTGACTTGGAGGATCAGAATAATATTTTTTTTGTTAGTATATCATAAAATCTAAAAAAAAATATTTAGCTACACAATGCAATTCTGCAGCTAAACCTTTGTTTCCATCATTTGATTTAATTTGATTCGATTTTTCAATAAACTTTAAAATTTAAAATAAAATAAAAAATAAAAAATTGTCAAATTCATTTTCTTTATTAATAAATTGTTTTGTTTAATTAAAATATAACATATATAAAAAATAAAATAAAAAGAATTTAACAAAACTAAAACATTTTAATTAATATATATATATATATATATATATATATATATATATATATATATATATATATATATAACAAACATCATAATCCACTATATCTGATAAATAAACAAACAAACAAAAAAACAGCAAACTACAATGGCTATGGCCTTTCGGTAAAACGAAAACCAAAGAGGCCAAGAGCCCACGTGGCCCTTCAAAATCATAAACTTGAACCTGTCATTGCTTCTTTTGCTTATGAAGCAGATCCGACTCCTCGAGTTCAATAAGCAGCAGTAAAATGAATAGAAGCAATAGTAAAAGTTGATTTATTGAGATGAGCGATGTTTCTCAGCTGTTGAATGCCTACACTGCATTTGAAATTACTAAACAAGTTTCCTCTCAACAAGCACACTGGCTGGAACTCATGTAATTCACCTTTGTTGTTTGTATTCATATATAACAGAGAATTATTGCATTGCCGCAACAAAGAATTTTATTTTCTAGAAATGCGTATTTGTTTTGACACCCGATTTTAAAATGCATTTTCTGAGCAAACTGAGGCGAATTAGGAAAAAATAAAATATGGGTTTTTTCGGGAACGGGGAAATTAAGTAACTGTCAGAGATTTGCTGGATTTCGCAGCCATTTAGGAGAAATTCAAGGTTATTCGGAGCTCCATTTTGGACATTGCATGGAGAAACGTTTCTTTTTTTTTAAACACAATGAATAGTTCAAAATGGAATCCTCCAAGAAGAAGAATGTAAATTGAAAACAAAATCTATTGGATCCACGTGGCATGAGTAATCCACCGTACACAGCCACGAAATGAACATGATCATTGGGAGAGATAGCAACATTATTAGCAAGATGCTGAAGCAAACTTGCACAAATATTCGAGGAGCCTGTTCAGTTTAGGAACCATAAAACTACAATTGCCAGAGCTACCAGATCATAGATTCACGAAGAAGAGAGTGGCGCTGACAAGGAATGTGGGATTTGATAGCAAAAACACATTCATTCATTATTTATCTTTTCCATGGTTCATATTCTTTATTTGCAAATTTGTTATCCTTTCTAATTTTCAAAAGTCAGATTATTCACATGTCTTGGACAGATGTTAATATTATTTATTTATTTATTTGATGTTTTGAAACGTGGGTACATTATAACCTGCAAGTAGGTATTATCAATAAAATATATATATATATATATATATATATATATATATATATATATATATATATATATATATATATATTTAAAAAAAAAAAAAATGCATGTATTCGATATATTGAGCAATTTATAAGCGAGAAGAATACTTGCAAAATTTGATTGAAATAATTTTTAAAATTAAATAATTTTTGTATTTTACCACTTCAAATATTTTTAATGACATGCTTTGCGGCACATATGACAAATAAATTTGGCGACTTTTCCCTAATGATTGGAAGATAATTTAGTATGATTTCTAAACATTTGGCATTAAAAATTATAATATCATTGTTGTGTATTTTTCTATGAAGCTTTAACTTGCAAACACACTGAATCTTTTTGATGCCAATCATATTACTGAGCACATTACATGAAGTCATCCGACAACAGGGAGTTGATTTATTTTTCATGGTTATTTCTTAAAAATGGATTGTTATCAATATCATGAATTGGACTGAATATAACACTTTTGATTTTCCTTAATATGTTTCATTTGACATTCAAATTTTTGTGTAAGAATCAAAGAGGAATTGGCCATTTCTTTTTTAACACACTTATGTTCTTTATGTCATTTTTTTTTGCAGGTTTGGGATGATTGAATGATCATTGAAGGAAACCAATTGCGCTTACAATTGGTCTTCAAAGGACCAATTTCATGAGAAACATAAGAACAAGTCCATGTCCATATCCATCAAGACCATTACCTTTCCTCCCTTTTGAATTATAAATCCAGCCAAGCAATTCAAAGAAAGCCATAGTTGTTTTCCTAGCAAGAGTCATTTATTCATTTTCCTTTATTCACATACACTTTCCATTACTTTTTGGCTACTCCTAACCCACAAATAAAAGAAAGAATCTCACATACATGCTTATTTCCCATTGTCATTTTCGATTTTCATCTTCCATTTCCATTTTCCTTCTCCTATCATTTTCATTTCTAAAATAAACCTTGCTTCAATGAAAATTATTGAGTCCATAGTCCTTTGAGTCTAAAATCCTTGCAAAAACACCTTGAGGATTGCATGCCTTAATGGCAAGTCCTCTTGTCGGCGAACAATGGGAATACAGTAATGTCCCTTGTTCATCGGATCTTCTAGGTACTCGACAGCAGCAAAATTATTCGTATCTAGTAAGATGTGTTTGGGAATCTTGAATCTCATTGTCATCAATGGTGAGAGTTCTCGTTTTGATTAATGGCATCCATTAATGGTGTTATCACCGTAGTAATTTCTAAATATTGTGGGCTTTTGATATTTAGTTTTAAGAAAACTAGGTGTAACCGCAAACCTACTTTGGAAATCTAGGATCTAGCCTTCCTAAATTTCAGAGAGGGCTCTCTCTTTATGATTTAAATTTGTTTTTGTTTAATGTTTTAAGCTAGGTATGATAGTTCAATTTGGTTTTGGTTTTGAAATGTTTTGGTGGAAAATAAGATTACTTGAATAAAAATTAAAGAGGGATCTACTAGTCCATCGGGCTATGGAGTCAAAGTCTAGCAAGAAGAACTAGAAGGCAAGGCCAAGAGGATTTTAATGTATTCAGGGCAAGGTAGATAAACCTAAGAGATTTGGATAGATTGTTTTGATGATATTACTTGCTTCGGGATAAAGGGAAATGAAGGATCCTTTGATCCGGAAAAAGAGGAAGGAGGCAAGGGTCAAATAGGACTAGGAGCAATTAAGAATTCCTAAATCCGGAAATCAACAGAAAACATTTAAATGATTAAGTAGTTAATATAGGGAGTTCTAACACTATTCCTAAAGTAATACTCCTATTTAATCATTAATATTGAACAACATATATGAAATGAATGTAACTCAAAAAGGAAACAATTACAAGATAGATGCACTTTACTCTTCAAATTATCACATGAATCCTGAATTATGAATTCCAATTGGCAATTGTCTAGACTACTGCTTTGAAATCAACACATATGAGCCTCCAACGTACCAGAAAAATTTCTATAATGTTCTTAGAAATTTTTTTCCACCCTAAACACTTCATAAACTGAATTATTTATACAAATGTTTATTACAAAATATCCTAGAGAAATATAGGAATAACTCTAGGAAATAAAAAATATTTTTACACATTAAGAGGGACAGCTGCTTAACAACTCTAGCAAGCTGTATTCTTATCTATAAAATATAGAACTAAATTATCTAATCAAAATAGTTTGTTGACTAGGTGTACATGCTTGCTGGCATATTTGGAAAATATCTCTTTGAAGATTGCTTGATTGATACTCTTTTCACTTTATACCCTTTAACACTATCTTTCTTCTTGATACTCTTTCATGTTGTTCATCTATCACTTTACTGCTTGTAAAATAGAGGAATTACAATAGTAAAAAATGAGTTGGTTGTTTTTTCCTTCCGATACTCTTCACCCCTGTTTCTTATCCGATACCCTCAACCGATATATTAACCATTGTACCGTTGTAAAAAAGGAAATTACAAGACTTGTCAAACCAGGAGGTAAATTCTCAACCGAATGTATATTAGATGAAGAATGTACATGTATTTATACATGGGGAGGAGTTATTGGATTCATCTCCCAATGACTCTTGTCATCTTCTCATTTCTAATATTACTGGTTGAGTACAATATTAAATATTCACACCCAACCCATAGGATTAATAGGTGTCAACATTCCCCCTTAACTGGTGGGATGTTGGTGAGCCTACATCGACGGAACTTCTTTCAAACTTTTCTCCAAGTGCTTTGGTGAAGATATTGTATGTGCTTTTTCATTTAGGAACAATGATGTAGATGGATGGTTTTGGCATGAACATGATGTCAATTAGATGGTATTTGTATTGATGTGCTTTGTTCGATCATGGAACTTTGGGTTCTTGGCCAACTTTATTGCGTGTAATGTTGTCGAATGAGTGGTGTGGAATACATTTTGTTTGTTCCGTAAATCTTCCGTAGATTTTCCTGAGCTATTGACACTTTGTCAGCTCAGTCAGTCAGCGCACACATCTCGCTCTGCCGTGGAACCTAGAACCGATCGTTTCTGTATGATCTCCATGAGATGCCTCCATCCAAGACTATGGTGTAACCCGTAGTAGACACCCCTATTTCTTTGTCACCATCAAAGTCCGAATCAGAAAGTATCCGATCAAGCCGGTCGCCACTCCGTGTATATTTGAGTCCAAAGTCTTGAGTCCCCTTCCAAGTACCTTAACACTCTTTTTTTGCAAAGAACCAATGTCCTTCACAAGGTTTTTGCAAGGAACTGAGAGGATTCCACGAAAAATGAAATGTCAAGCACCGTGGTCAGTAGATAAGACTTCCCTATAAGCCGTCTATACTTAGTTGCATCCTCGAATTCCTTCCCTTAAATAGATGTGAGCTTCAAGTTTTGTTCAATTGGAGTGGTTAAGGGATTACATTCATCCATGCCAAACTGAATGAAAGACCTAATAACGTTTATAAAGAAATATAAATTTAGGATGTTGCACTACTTCAATACCAGATAGTAATGAACATGACCCAAATCAGCCATTTTGAAACTTTCTTCAACTATTTCTTCAGATGTACATAGCTCTATTGTTCCATGTTATCAAAAGATCATCTACATACACCACAAGATATACAACTGCTTTTCCAACTTTCTTAACAAACAAAGTTGCATCATCAAGATCAAAATGTTTGAAGTCAAGTTTTAGAAGATGTCAGCTTAATTTCTCATACTGTGCTCAGGTGTTGTTTCGAGGCCATACAAGGATTTTATAAGCTTGAGTAAACTTGTGTTCTCGACCTTTTACCACAAATCCTTTCCTGGCCGGGACATATAAAATTTCTCCTTTAGATCTCCATTCAAAAGGCGGTTTTACATCCATCTCGATGGAATTTCCATCCATTCGAGTCGCTAGGGCAAAGAGAGTTCTGATGGTGGTCCATTTTGTTGCGGGGAGCAAGAGTATCTTCATAATCGATTCCTTCTTTTTTGTGCAAAACCTTTTGCCACAAGCCCGGCCTTGTGCTTTTCAAGTGAGCTATCCGCTTTATACTTGTTCTTGCAGACCCACTTATAGCCAATTGGTCTTGTTCGAAACAGCTGGGCGAATCAACCACCTTCCAAGTGCCATTCTTTATCATACCGTATACTCCTTTTGCATCGCTTCTTTCCATTCATCATGAGAAGCGCTCTTTGAAGGAAGTTGGTTCATGATCTATAGACAAACTCAATTCATAGTTATAAATATCCATATCACCAGGAGAATCAGAATTATCTACATCACCTTCGATTTGTTTAGTGGAACCTCTTGTTCCCGTTTTTTCCAACCTCATCAGATGAACATTCTCCAAGCACTTTGTCGCCCATTTGGGAGATCCTTCCAGATGGCCCGGTGTCAAGCCATTTGACCGAGTTGGGATTGATTCAAGATTCAATCTCCCAATTTCCGTCAATCACATCATCCAATGTGTCATCCATGGTTGTTTCTTCATGTGGGGGAGAGTGCTTCAGACATGATTCCACAATTTGATTCAATATAGGAATCCTCAGATGTGGAATTTGATTATCAAATTCTTGGAAATACTTGTATTGTGTGAATTCATCTGCGATCAAGTTGCCGCTCAACAACCTTTTCACTTTGGAAGACTCAAGGAATATGACATCTCTTGCTATTACAAACTTTATTTATTTCACTGGCGTAGACGATATCCTTTGGAGGTATTGAGTACCCCAAGAAGATACATTTTTTACTTATAGCACCAAGTTTGTTCCTTTGACCCTTGGGTATCAAGGCATAAATGTGGACCCAAAGACCCCGAAATGTTTTATCAAGGAATGTGGCCATGCCACATTTCAAAAGGAGTTTTGTTTCTAATTGAACTTCTGAAGGAAACCTATTCTTTATGTAAACAAGACCATAGAACTTTATCGTGACAAACAATTTTACATTCTTGAAAAATAACAGAGCGAACCATATTTAAAATAGTTCTATTCATTCTTTTAGCTACACCGTTCGTTGGGGATTATATGGCACAGCTTGTTTGATGTTTGATTCCATAAATATCAAGATAATTTTCAAATTTGTTTGAAGTGTATTCTTTTCCATTATCGTACGTAGAGAGCCAATATGAGTTTGTGCATCATTTTCTGAAATCCATGCATGAAAATTCTTGAATGTTTGAAAAGCATCAGACTTGTTCTTCAATAAGTAAATCCAACACATTTCCGTGTAGTCATCAATAAATGTCATCATGTATTTATTTCCATTTGCGAAGCAATAGGTATAGGGCTACATAAATCTAAACAACAAGCTCAAGTTTTCATGTGCTTTGGAGTGTGAATCATGAAATGGTTGTTTGCTAAGCTTTCCCTAGAATACAAGCATCACATTCCTTAGGTTTCCTACAACCGTAGGCAATCCATTAACACCATTTTTCTTCAACAAACGAAGGCTTTCATATTTTAAGTGTCCAAATTCCAGTATGCCACAAAAGACTTGATGGGAAATGTACCTTCATCATGATGGAACTGAATGCAAAGTTTTGAGTATTAAGGCATGAACCTTTCAGCTTCAAGAGTCTCCCTTCTTCTATTCCTCCATGACAAGTGAGTGATCCGATGCTCACCTCTCGCCTTTGCCATCAAACAAGGAATCGAGTGCAACTTTGGCCGGCGGATTTGGACCCGTACGCAAGTTTCTCCTCAGTCCCTAGGGAGGTATAGAACTTCATGTAGAATATGATCCGGAAGACCAGCAACTTTAAGCTCGATCGTGCCAAGCCCCGATGGCTTGAGTTTGGATTTATCTCGCGAAATATACTGCCTGACTAATCTTGTCGCTGAATTCTTCAAAAAAATATTTTCTAAATGTCATGTGACATGTTGCTCCCGAATCTAGCAACTAATCATCTCTCCATGAAGTAAATGAAACATCAAACAAGTCTTCAATTACTCCATTGTTACAATGTGCTAGGAACATAATGAGCGGATTCAGTGCTTTACCTTTGTCTTTGTCATTAGTTTTACCTTTGTCTTGATTTCCTTGTCATTTTCAATTTTTCTCCCTAGGTGTTATGCATTTGATGCATCATGTCCATCTTTATTGCAACGTGTGCAATGAAGATTGATTTGTCAGATTGTCTCGCCCTTCGTGAAGTTTCTTCTTCCTTCTCTACCTTCTTCTTCCACCTCTTCCTCTCCGGATGAATCGAGTATGACTTTTCTCTATGTGCCAAGTATGCAGCCTCTTCGTAACGAAGGGATCGTCATCTTCCCGAAAGCTTTTCACAAACTTTTTCTCGAAGGGTATCAAAGGTGATAGTGCTCAAGGTTTCCACTTGCTTGCAAAGACTCAAGATAATGTGAGTAAGCCTGGATATAATGCCTTAACATATTGCTATGAGAGGTATGTCGATTTTTACACTGTCAGCTAATATCATGCATGATAGATCTAACTTTTGAAGCTAAAGGTGATCATCATTCTTCATTTCAAGACTGAATAACTTAATCATCACCAACAATATCTAGTTCGAATGTGAGTTTGCGCAGTTCTTTAGCTTGCTCAAGGCATCATAGGCATTTGAGAATGATGAAATATGGTGATCAATTCCTCTTCATTTACGGAAGCCGTAATCAAGGCATAGCTCCGGCAGTTTTAAGCCTTCAATGGCAAGCTCCTTGTCCGAAGTGGGCTTTGCCGGTGGATTTCCTCCTTGTCCTTCACAGATTCCTTTCCGCAACTCATTAAAAATGAGAGTGTGCTTAATCTTCCGAGACCATTCAAGATAGTTCTCTTCGTCGAGAGAACCACCCCTACAATGATATGAGAGAATGCATTCTTCTCAAGGAAAATAATTACTTTGCCGGAAAAAATTCTTTTTGAAGAAAAATACAAAATCTTCAAGCTCGGAATATATACTCAATTGAAGGGGAAAATACTTTGCTAAAAACATCAATTTACACCAAAAATATATATATATATATATTTTGAGAAAATTATATGGGAACTATATTGTGAATGGGAGGCGGACATGAATGAAGGCACTAGGAAATGGGGGTTGTGGTATTAAATAAGACTGGGAGGGGTATTAAAAGATGGGAGGGGGCAAACAGAGTATGGTGGTGGAATGGTGGTATAAAAAGCACGTATTATACGGGAATCAAAGGTATTATGACAACATTAAATGAAGTTATGGAAGGGCGGTATAGTGGATGATTTTGGAGTGTTGTATTATATAACAAAGTGTTAAATAATAAATATATGGTGGGGTGGGCGATATTAAATAGAGAGACAACTGCTATAAGGAGAGGACGATGGGTGGGGGGGGGGGAGGGGGCCGGGGACTAATAAAGCACACAGGCATTTACGCCTAAATGGAGGAGTAATGCAAGAGTCACTGCAAGGTGTATAAGGAGTCGAGGGCGGTATATATGATCGTGTCAAACCAGAGTCGAGGGCAGTATATATGACCGTATTACAGAATAGATTCGAGGGCGAGTATATGAGGGAGGTATGCGTGCTAGACAGTAAGCGTAGGGACCGTGTGCGCATGGGGAGGGGTGTGGGTAGACAGCCGTATGAGGGAAAAGTTACATACAGAGTAGTGCGGAGGGAAAAATGAGGGGGCGGGATAGATGCGTGAGTGGGCCGTGTGTGTTAATATATGGAGAGGCCGAGAGTGCCGTTTAAAAAAATCGGAATGTAGAGTTGGAGGTGTGTTGAATTGTAGGAACTTACAACTGCAAGGAGCTACAAAATAATCGATATTGTAGAGCCGAACCCGCAGTAAATCGCAGACCGTAGAATTTGCGCAGGATAGAAAAAAATGCGAATTTGCGTTGTATAGCATCAATCTAATGGAGCAAAGCAAAACTATACATAAAAACCGACCGAGAAAAGGAATGAGGGAGTTACACCACAGTAAAAATTTCAAATAGTGGACCGGGGTTTCCGCTACCATGTCAAACCAGGAGGTAACTCCTCAAACTAATGTATTAGATGAAGAATGTACTGTATTTTTACATGGAGGTGAGGCTATTGGGATTCATCTCCCAATGACTCTTGTCCTTCCTTATTTCCTAATATTATTTATTATACAATATTAAATATTCACACCCAACCCATAGGATTAGGTGTCAACAGCATTTCCAAATCACTAGTTGTTGTTTTCATTTTTGACACTCTTAACTTTGAATTCTCACTGATATTCTTTAACCCGAAAATTTGACCTCTAACTCGTTGTAAAAAGAGAATTTTCGTGCTAGCAAAAAAACAAAATCAAATAATGTTCGATTTGTTTCCTTTCAAACCGATTGTTTCTCCCGCATTGTCTTTCACCGTTTGCTTCTTGTCGGTATAATAAATCTCGTGAAGCTCTTCCATTGTTCAAAGATTTGGAATCTTCATACTTTTCAAATTTCGTAGTTATCATCTCGTCTCGTTGTACTTAGCAAAATTTGGCGACCACAAATAAGTGTTTAATTACATTCTTAAGAAAGAATAAATATTCAAGGTATTGGAGAACTACTTTCCTCGTTGGAGATCCCCGTGGAAGTTGCTTATTCACTGTTTCTCGTTGGGCATGATCTCCGATTTTCTTATCATATTCTTCTCGGTCCATTAACTTGTCATTGAATTACATGTATGTCCACGTTCGCTAGTTTTAGCATTGTATACTTTGCTAAAATCCTTTTAATGGAAAAATTCATAACACCACATTTTTTCTTTTCTGGTTATTCATCAAAGACTTTGTTACTGACTTTTTGATTTGCAATATAGCTTCGTTCGTCCTCTTATCTTCTGACTCAAATTTCAATCTTGTTATTACTATTTAAGAAGGTAATTAGCTTTTGTGCTCGTGCCGGTTTGTCCGCTAATTTTCCGTAGTCCTTGTATTTCATTTTGAGCTGCTAGAAGGGAGGTCCCTTTGTTCATAAATTATCCGAATTGATGGCCATTGAAGATGTATGGCTTCAATAATGTTGGCACATTGGTGATTTCTGCAAGAAATTTGTGTGGTAAAGCTCAAATCCTTTTCAAGATTTTTGACTTGCTCTTCAATTTTTAGCTTTTGTTCATAATTATTGGCATTATTCAATGTTGTTTTATTGGATGCCTCCATAATCTAAATTTGTTTCTTCAAACTGTTGATTTCACGGTTTTCAATGTCATTTCTTTCATTGTTGGATAATTTGCCCCGCATCATTTGTATGTTGCACTGCGTGATGATGTTGAGGATTCGTTTGAGAAGTAGTAGTTGATTGTAGTGACACCGCAATGTCGTTGCTCTCCTTAGGTGTTAACTTCTCTCCCAATGTAGAAGGAATGTTGTGTTCGTAATAATAGGAACAACTATGGAATGTGGTGGAAGCTTTTGTTTCCTTCACGCTTCCTTTTTCTTTCATCAAGAAATCCAATTGGCTTTCCATGTCCTTGATTTGAGCAAGTAGTTTTATAATCAATCATATCTTCTTTCTCTTTATGTTCTTGAAGTATTTCTTTGCTCGTGGTGCTCACTTTGAGGAAGTTTTAATTGTTTCCTCAAAGCAACAATGTCATCATTTTTCTTTTTGATTAAGACTTAAGAATCAGGATATAATGGATGATTCATTTTGTATTTGTAAAACTGCCTTTAAGGCTTTGATCCTTAGATCTTGCATATAAGGAGCATTTATCAAGCTCTTATCCGATCTTGCAAGTTGATGATAGTATTTTGAAAATTGGTTACACTCCATGGGTTTTGTTACCACAAGGAATACAACATCTCTCGCCTATGCCCTCGTGGAACTCTATCCGATCCAACCTGCTGTACCTTTTCAATATTTACTTCAAATTCCTTCTTCTTGTAATCGCCCACCGTTTTAGGAGTTGAAGTAGTAGGCTATAAATAGGACATGATCATTTTATTTGAAGAATAATCAAATGCCGAAAGCAATCTATCCCACTTCCTAGCTTCGCTGAGGAATTGAGAATAAATCTCACTTTTAATCTCCTCATTCCTTCGTTTTAACTGCTTTGTATTCAGCTCTTGATATCCAAATTCTTCTCTTCCGCCGCCGTCCGAGAAGAAGAAGTTTCCATATTCACCTATTTTTCAATTACTTGGGTCTCTTTTCCTTTGGAGGTCGTTTGTTCTTTTTCAATTTATGTCAATGTCTCCTTTATTATTGTAGTTGCCCCATCATTACCGACCTCTCGGTTCATCTTCCACTTCAATGAGTTTGTCTTTCGCCTATGGAACCAAATCTTAACCTTTATTGTAAATGAGTTTAAATTTTGTATTTGAGGTAGTTTCTCACGTAGTAAGATCCATCACTTCTACTCCTTTTGTTTGAATTCTCTCGTTGTCTAGAGTTGTACCACAAAGAAGTGTGGTACCTACTTTTTCTATTGGTTGTGTATTTGCTAGCCTCAAATCAACCAATGTATTCTCTTTGCCATTCTTCCCGATTAGTATACTTTTCTCAATATCGTGCGTTTTGGCTCATGTATAAAAGGAGGTAATTTGTACTTAACTTTGATACTACTCAATAGACCTTGGGGTCATAATCAAAGGAAAACTCACTTGGAATTTCAATTCTCGACAACTCCGTTTTGTATCTCTTTCTCGCATCCCCGTTATTCATTATAAAAGGTCCAATCTGATTTTTCAATTTAAACCGAGTCTTCTTTTTGGATGCCATGAAATTGATGGCATCGCATTCAATACTCGCCTTAGTATTCCAAAACAAAGACCCTTAGAGTTAAAAACTTAGGTAACTTATAGGGAAGCAATTGGTTCCAAATATTCTTATTTCGTGCTTCTCATATAAGTCCCAATCTCCCATTTTACACTACTTCCGATGTTCGTAATATTTATTTCATCTCTTCATTTATTTTGCTGTTCGATTTATGAAGTAAATTCATTACCGGCCTAATAAATAAATATGTGACGTCTATATAATTATATTCATTTCCTTCCTCTCTCAATAAAGATGTCCGTAAAAAAAATGATAGAGGCTGGGTCTCACATTCATCTTCTCGCAATATCATAGGAAAATGATCTTCTTGTGAAAATAAGAAAAAATGGAATAAATATGAAGAATACCTAAACACCCCTTCAAAGGTAGCTTTGTCAACTCGGTGGTGTATGGAATCAGCACAATCCGGAAAATCAAAGACCACAACCAGAGGCTCACCAGGGGATAGAGTGATAAAAACCCAAGGATAGACTCATCGCAAATTCATCAAGAAATATCCTAGGATGAAGGATAACATTGAAATAACATGTCTAGAATCCTCTCATTAGAACTTGGAAGTGGAATATGGAGGATTCAATTTTGGGATATCCACATGGTTGGGCGAAGTTCCGGAAAATCATGAATCTTTTAGGAAATATATCCCTAAATATACTGGAGTCAAAAAGGCTTCAATGGATAATGGTACCGCCCTTGGTCAAATTGTAACCGCAACATTTCATCGATTGGACTCAAAGAAAGGATAGAAAAGAGGATTTCCCCGTCATTATTTACAATGGACCTGATCCGGGACATAATACTTCCTGCATAGTCTTATTAAAGTCCCTAATTGTAGATGTCACCGGGACAATATATTTAGGTAAGTTTGTATCCCGAGGGGCATTTCTTTCTTTGTCTAAAACTTCATGACACCAATTATGTACTTCTAATAGATTGAATTCTATTAGAGGATCTACAATTTTTTGTAATCCAAGTCAACTAGAGGGGTAACTTCTTCATTGATACTAGAGGTTGAAGAGGATTTGCGTTGACAAAAGGGCCTTAGCAAATAACAAAATGAGTAGACTTTTGGAACTTTTACTCGCATCGGCTTTAGGGAGGTTTTGACCCTCCAGGTAAAGCCAATGTGCTTTGATCCTCCAAATTAGGTGTGAATTGTTTTTTTGTCATTTTGAATTAACTATAGCAAGATTAAACAGTTTGCTATAGTGTGTGGATTTCTCTTCAACAAGAGGATAACCGAGAAATTTGATGGGCAAGGATGAGAGTAGGGGGCAATTCAATGCTCAATTTTGGAATTTTAGGGCAATGTGAAATAGCTTAAGACAAACAACCTAGGTTTTCTCGAATGAATGGGATCGTTAAAAGGGGTTTTAAGGTTTTCGCTGAGTTTTAAAACCTTTTAAACCGTGAATTTGTCTTTCAGAGTCTCTAACTGAGAAATTGGTTTAGAAATGATGTTTTCGCAAATGGCAATTTCGGGAAAAAAATGGCGAGGGTTTGCCCCGTCTTTTTCAAGATTTAGAATGCAACAAATGAGCAATTTCAATCTTGGTATCTCTCATTGGTTCGATTGGTGGTCGAAATCATGAAATTCGTGCCAAATTTTCGTAGAAAATACTCGATTTACGTGCATTCAAGGTTGCTTTGAGAAGGGTTTCGATGATTTGATGGTTCCCGGTAATGTTGATGCAGAGAAATGGCTTCAAAATAGTCTTCAAACAAGTGTCGCTAGTTGAAATTGAGTTCAAAACGGGAAATCAAGGCTTTTCCTCGTTAAATTTCAACAATTTTTGAGCAAAATGAGTTTCTTTAAAGTTGGGCGTGGTTTTTTAATAGTCCGGAACGCGCAAATAACATTGATGTCTTTTCCATAACAAAGCTTTCAACTTTATTATAAATCGTTTAAAATATTGCAATAAATGCAGTCAAATCTATGCCGTAAGCGTTTGTTTGCAAATGCGAAAACCATGAGTGGGTTTCGCATTCATTTTGGGTGGTAAATAGTATCGCTCCTAATGAACGTGATCGTATCAGAAATGACACGTCGGCAGAGGTGGTAAGGAGAAACCGGCCATTTTACGTCATTTGGGATATTTGGTCAATCGTTTATTTTGTGAGCGTCAAACGAGTTTTCAACCGTCGGATCTTTAAAGTAGAAGCGAAGGGTTGAGATGGATTTAGAAGCTTCTCCTGGTGTAAAAGGTAGTGGTGCTCGGCGGCTTTTATGTGCGTTGTAAATTATTATATGTTTAAACCTTTTAAAGTATATCAAAATGGATAAGGTTAAAATCATATATCGTGGGATTAATATGTTTGCAAAGGGAAATAATGGACAAGAATATATATGAAGGTTTATATACATGGTGAAATGTGCATAAGGTGGGTTGTGTTAGCCAAAGGTTTAATATAGGAGCACTATCATAAAACATGAGGTTTTATTCATAAGGGAAAATAAAAGGCTTAGGATAAATGATCTTAGGCTTTTAGCCTTAAGTTAACAAAATGCGGGAAATGGTATTTAAGTATTATAAAGCATGCGTGGAATATTCAATCTTATAAACTTAGATAGAATAATATAATGGGGGAAATATTTTTTGCTTAAGACATCTATAAAACATGTCTTAAAAGTCTTTTTGTTTTTTTATTTTATTATATAGTTATAGACTATGGAAAATGTCTCTCACTATAGAGGGTGAGATATTTACATATAGTTAGTTTTATGCCAAAGGGGTGTAATTGGGGTTGTTATTTAAACATGTGGATAATTAACTTTGCAAAAAACTTATATTAGTGGGTTTTTTGGGAATATTTAAATACAAGGAGTTATATTAATAGATAAGTGTAATTCATGATTTAATAAATAAGTTAGAAGTTAATATGACATAGGATAATGAAAACACCAAAACATATTTATATGACTAAGTAAAGTGATAATGTAAAAAAGAAAAGCTTTATCATTTGTAATTTATCACATCGGTTATCGTGATAATATTTGAGTGATTTATGCTTTTATGAATGAAGGGAATTAATCAAATGGGATTTTCTTTTTCATTAAGTAAAAAGGTCTTTACTTATGAACGTAAAGTGCAAATGATGAACAAATATTGATGATAATTAGGGGATCAATATAGAAATTTCAACACTTTTAACGGTGTCATCGAAACTTTGGTCAACCCAACAGCCGAAATGCCTGAATTCAGATTGAGGCCTAGAATGTGAGCCACCCATAGGGGATGTAAATAAATGATTTTTTTCCCATGGTAAGGTATCATGTGTTGACTCACTGCCTTTTCCACGTACTGCAACGCTAATATAAACATTTTTTCTCCATTTTCAAAAGGCATTGAAGCTGGTACTTAAAATATTTTATTTTTTTGAGGCAAAGTTAAAACCATTTAAATCTACGGCCACTCCCGAGGCTCGATAAATGATGAACACGCTTCTACCTTGTCGTTTGGGTGGGTTAAATGATTTTAAACTGTTGATCAATCTTTTATCTCACTATCTACAAATAAGAATAAATGACAGTCGTGATGGTAAGTCAGTATTGCTGGAGTCTATGTTGTTTATCAATACTGCCATGTTATCGTGTGTAAAGAAGGTTGGATTTGCCACTTTTTATGTTTGCATTTTTTTCATATAATTTATTTTTCTGTTTCATTTTCTTTTGGCTACTGCTGATTTTTCCATTATTTTTGACAAACATGGGAAATACCTTGCATAGTGGTAGCCAAACACATTTTCACAGAATATCAATAAGTCAATTCTGTTCAGGAATCATATCTCATAGACACTACAGCTTCACATGGGGTGGTATTTCCCAGAAATGTCAAGAATTTTGAGATTAGTAGCCTTCCACATCGAATTCATGTTGATCTTGTAACAAATGCCGATTTCGCAAAAACTCATACGTATGACATTTTACTCTTCAAAGCAGAAATTCTCACTCTAGGCTTCAACTTTGGAAAGAAACATCCAATCCAATCTAGAAACTCGCAATGGATATTTACAATGATATAAAAAGGAAATTAGGACCTAACTATTAGTTAACTCAGAGGAATAGTAGTGTTTGAGCATTCTACCATTCACTGGTCCTTCAGGAATGTTAGTTCCAACCAAATTTCTGATAAAAAATGCATTTTCACCTCTGTACCCATAAATGACATAAGGACCTTTCCATGTTTTCCTTTTTCCTCTCTCTTGGAATCCCATTGTAACACTTTATCTCCTATGGAAAAGTCATTTTCTTTTGTTCTTTTATCAAATATTTTCTTTATTTTATCTTGAATGACTTGAGATTTTTCATATACTTCTTCCCTAGTCTACTGCAGATGAATAGTCTGATTTATCCTTCTTTGTATATCATTGAGTTCTACTTGTGATTCTTGGATAATTTTCATAATTGGAACACCTAAAAATGATTGGAAAACTGCATCCAGCCCATATACAATCTGGTAAGGAGATGTTCCAATTGACTTCTTGGTAGTAATTCTATCTACCCATAAGGCATAGACTAATTTTTTATTCCAAGTTTTCTTATTTTCTTCAAGTAATTTTTTGATAATACTCACAAGGCTTTTATTGGAAGATTCAACTAGGCCATTACCCTGAGGGTAATAATTAGTAGAGTGGCCTAGGGTAATATGGTACTTGTGGCAAAAGGCAATAATTTTCTTAGATTTAAATACAGCTGCATTATCAGTAATAATTTTCTGTGGGCATCCAAATCTAGATAAAATGTTATTTTCTAAGAAAGAGATAATAACTGAATCAGTGGATTATCTGGTAGGAATGGCTTCTATCCACTTGGTGAAATAATCTGTGGCAGTCAATATCCATTTGTGTTGGCCAGAGGATGGGGGATGAATTTCTCCAATAAAGTCTAAACCCCATTTTTGAAAAGGCATCTCAGTAGAAATAGGTTTGAGTGGTAAAGGTAACAACTTCCTTTTTCCTTCAAAGATTTGACATTTGTGGCATGAAGTAACAAATTTTTTCACATCAGAAAATAAGGAAGGCCAATAGAAACCAGCCCTAAGAATATTATCTGCTGTACTTTTCCAGTATAAGTGTCCTCTACAATCACCTGCATGAAATTCTCCAAGAATTTTGTCAACTTTTGATTTCAGTAAACAATTTAGTAAAATACCACTTTGTTCTTTCCAATAAAGCATTTTATCTAGAATACAATGTCTCATTGCTTTCATTTTGATGAATCTAGCTTTTTTTCTAGTTAATCCAGGAGGAGATTGTAAATTTGTAAGTACAAAGATAGTATCTGAGTACCATGGTGAGTCTAGAAAGGCTTCACTGATCGATGGAGTCGCCATCTCTTCCTGGTCATCAACTTGGGCAACAAAATTTATATTTAAAGCATTACAATTGGATTCAGCCATTAACCTGGCTAAACCTTATCCTTTTATGAGCTTAGTTGGTTTGATCTCGATATCATACTCTAGGATAGTGGCAATCCACTTTCCTCTTCTTCCATCTGGCCCATCCTGTGTAAGAATATCTTTGACTACAGTATTGGGGACATAGGCAATAATGTGGGAATAAAGAATGTACACTCTGAAATATTTTATGGCTTTAACCAAGGCTAAATCTTGTTTTTCCATTATGTTATATCTCAAAGGTGCATCTCTAAGGGTTTTACTGAAAAATGCTATGGGCTGTTCAAAACCTTGGTCATTTTTCTGTAGTAGAACTGCAACTATGGTATGTTCTGAGGCAAATGAAAATATTATGAAATCTTTCTTGAAGTCTGGGCTGATTAGGACTAGTGTTTTTGTTAAAGCATGTTTAATAGCTTCGAATGACTGTTTTTCTTCAACTGTCCATTTTAAAACAGAGTCCTTTTTTAACATGTTGTTCAATTCTTTGATGATTTCTGCTAGATTAGAAATAAATCTTCTTAAAAAGTTAATTTTACCTAAAAATGCTTGTAACTCCTTAATGTTCCTAGGTGGTTGAATTTGCAATATGGCTTCTATCCTTGCTGTATCTATCCTAATACCTTCCTTTGAAATTATGTGTCCAAGTAGTTTTCCTTCTTCTAGTCCAAAAAGATTTTTCTTAGGATTTAATGATATACCATATTTTCTACACTTAATGAAAACTTGTCTCAAATGATCCAAATGTTCATTATCTGACTTAGAAAAAACAATAATATCATCTAGATAAATAACCAAAAACTCATGTATTTCCTTAGCAAAGGCTATGTCCATAGCCCTTTGAAAAGTAGCTCTAGAAGTCATCAAACCAAAAGGCATTTTCACATACATGAAAATGCCCTAAGGAGTGGTAAAAGATGTTTTAGGTTGATCTTCTTTTTGAACAAATATCTGGTTATATCCTGAGAAACCATCTAATAAAGAAATCATAGAAGATCCAACTACCCTTTGTAAAATATGATCCATCTTGCGTAAAGGGTAATTGTCTTTCAGTGATACTTTATTGAGATTTCTGAAATCTACACATAATCTGATTTCACCAGTTTTCTTTCTTGTAGGTACTAAGTTAGAAACCCAATCAGAATATCTGATTGGTGCAATGATTTGGGCATCATACATGCATTTAACTTCTTTTTCAATCAATGGTAATAGGACAGGATTAATCCTCCTCAATTTTTGTCTAAATGGTTTCTGATTATCTTTTATAGGAATCTTGTGTTGAATTATGTTTCTGTTATATGATTTTAAATCTTCATAACTCCATGCAAAAACATCTTGGTATTCCTTCAAAAGTTCAATATATTTTTCTTTTTCTTGAGGGGGTAATTTTTTTGACAATTTGATCATTTTTGGTTTGGTGTCTGTCCCAATGTTACATTCTTCAATGTCAGACTTGACTGGTTCCATTTTAGGCTTTTGGCACATCATTGGAATCAAACAAATCCTCCAAAGGAGTTAAACCCTTAGGTAAAAAATTATCTTTTAAATCTAACATTTCAATTTCATCTTCACTTAATTCCTTTATATCTACCTTCTCTAAGTTATCTATGTCAAATTGAGTAAATACAGTGGGTTTGGTAAGTTTATGTGCATCTAAGTTATTTATTTTACAATTAACATCTAAATCTATGTTACATTCATAATCTAAATTACCATCAGTGTCTATTATACAATTTTGAAATTCATCCTCACTATTCAAAAAATGGTAAATCTATTCATATTCAGAGAAAATCTGCCAATATTTAACATTATCAGGGACAATGGGTCTATATTTAACTTCAGCAGTATATCTATGTGTTGGTTGAAAAGGTAAGTTACATGTGCTAGCAAAAGTTGCTAGGCAATGTGCTTGCAAATTTTGTTTTCTTGGAATAGTAGCAAACTTACATTCTAGTAGATCATCACATAAATCAACTACTACATCTCTATATCTGCCTAATCTAGGATTATGAACATAATAGTTTCCATTTACTTGTTTAATGATTAACTCTGAATCTCCCATAATCAAAATTCTTTGACCTCCTAAATTTCTGATGATTTGAATGCCTAAGATAAGTGCCTCATACTCTGCCATGTTGTTGGTGCATCTAAAGTTGAGTCTAAAGGCATGTCCTTCCGAATGACTGGTCTCAATGTTTGTGATCCACACTCCAGCTCCTGCTCTCGACTTATTCACTAAACCATCAAAGTATAAATGCCAAAGGGCTTGATGAAAAATATTATCATTGTTTGGTTTAGGCTTTATTTCAATCAATTCAGTTTGGATCTCATTATTATTAGATTTACATAAGATGAAAGAGTCAAGATCAGTTGGTGTTGAGTAAATTGGTTAATTTATTGATCTCTCAGCACTGCTAACCATGTATTTCATAGAGTTTCTCTGTAAAGTTTCTTAGGTTGTCCAAACACTGTTATGGTGGCATAGCTCATGTCTAATTGTAGAGATCCCTACAACTTAACTCCCCATGAGCGAGAAAGAAGCATACCATTCTTTTGTGGGATATCAGCTACTACAATATCCATGACCATACTTTTATCGGGATACTGAACCAAATTGACACATACGTCTTTTATCAATCCTATGCATTTGACCTTGCTTGAATCAAAAGAGAATAAATCTTTATAAGGCCTTGTTATTTCTAAATTCAGAGTCTCCATGATAGCTTTTGGCATTAAGTTGTGAGAGGCTCCTGAATCTAACATTGCATTATGCAGAATTTGATTGTGAATAGTAAGACTTATATAGAAGGGAGGAACTGATCCATCTGAATGTTTACCATTAACATCAGGGCCAAAAATTAATTCAGGCTGACCATCATTTAGATTAATAGAATCTTCACCAACATTCATATTCAAAGTTTCAGTAATTGTTGTTTTATACACATCATTCATTACCAATTTTGTTAAAGGAATTGGTATCTTTAACTTTTCTATTTCAGTTTGAATATTAAATGCTGGTTGAGATTTACTAATCTGAATTAGTTCATCTTTTGTGACAGTTATCTGAGTGGGTTTTTTAGGTATTTCAGCAGATGTACTCTTATCTTGAGTTGTCCTATTGTTCTCTGTTTGATTTTCTTGATTCTTGTTGTCTTTAGTTCTCTTTTCAGGGACATATTCAGGGACAGTAGGAATTTTTTCAGACTTTGAATTTTCAGCAGAAGTTTTAGTGTTAACAGTTTTGGGATTTGTTGACTTAGAATCAACAGGATTCTTATTAGGATCATGAATTGTTGATTTTGCTGAATTAGGGGCTTTGGTAGTGTTTATATTTTGAGTATTACTAGAGGATTGGGCCACTTCTTTAGTGATGTCAACAATTTTTGGACTTGGCCCTTTTTTAGGACTGGGAGGATTGGAATTTTGCTTTTTTTCTCTTGGGAGAATTTGCAAAATATTTGTTTTTGGTGCCTCTACATTCTTTTTGATTTGATCTTGAGAAGTGTTTTTTGTAGAAGGCTCAGTGTTTTTTCTGTTTCTAAGGTTTTATTGACTGTGAATTTCATTAATGGCGAAGTCATAACCTTGGTTGAAATCAAAGGATTCACTAGATTCTATTTTGAGTTGTTGAAGCTCAAAATGTTCTTGATCCTCCTGAGTGAGGAAAATAGTGTTTTCTTCATCTATCCCCATTACTATATTGATGTCATCCTCATCTTCATCATCATTTTTTTGATAACTTTCAACATAGTTCTCTTGGAATGGGGGCCTAATGTTTTGATCTCGAGAAGTTTCTTTACCTTTTCCAGGATTGTTGTTTTTTCTGTAGTTGGGATTTCTAATTTGGGGTTAGTTATCCCATTGTGGTTTTTTCTCAATGTTGTCTAATATTTCAACTACTCTTTCTAAAGTTTTAGCAAAAAAGTAAAATTTACCATCTGAGTTTGAATTCTCTTCTTTGATCGTGACTCTTCTGTCATTGCTAAGTCTGACTTTTCTAGCTAAAATATTAATATCTACACTAACAACATCTAATTGCATTTGTTCTAATGTTTTAACATATCTTTCTCTTAGTTTGTATGCCATATCTGGATCAAATCTATCAGGGAATTTAAGAAGCACAGAATATGGTGTAGGTTTAAGATCTGTAGAAATAGAATTATAGACACTGTTATATCTAGTGCAGTAATCTTGAATAGACTCATTAGGAGCTCTTTTTAAAGAATCAAATTCAAACAAAATTTTCAAAGGGTTATTTTTCTTTTCCCATTTATTTAGAAATGCTCTATGAAATGCAGCTAAATCAGCTAACTTTTTAAACCATTTCTTAACTTCCCCAGTTAAACTTTGAGCAAACAACCTCACTCGAACATCTGATTCATCTATTTCATAGATTTCACAATAAGTCTGTCATTCTAGTAACATGTTGTTTAGCAGTAATTTGTGACATGCCATCAAATAAAGGTATATTTTTCTGATAATCTTGGGGCATATTATGAAGGTTTTGGGGTAAGACAAGAGGAGCATACCTAGCAGCCATGGCTTGGAGTTTTGATGAACTAGGAGGTATAACAGTAACGATAGGAGCAGTGCTGGATATGATAGCTGATGATGTAGTGCATATAAAACTAGTGGATGCAGTGGATTGAAGGTATGATGGAAATAAAATTCTAGGCTGTAAAGGCAACTCAGGAATAAAAGGTTCTGTGGATGAATTGACAGTGGAGTCTAAAAATGAAGTGACAACATACAGAGTTGAATCTACTGCTGGAATGATTGTTGTGTGCAATTGAGAAACTGGAGGCTTAAAGTGAGATAAAAAATGGGCTAATTTAATAGCTTCATCAACGTCTTTAATCTGTGTAACATTAATCCTTTCTACTTGACTTTGAGTTTCAGATTTATCTGATTTTATTTTTGCTGAAATAATATTATGTTTTGTTTTCAAGAAAGAAGTAAAAACAAGATCTATTACAGTATCTTTTAAATCAGTTTCAGATTTAATTCTAAACAATGGTTGTTCAAATTTGAAATCAAAACCAATATCAGTTAAACTCACTAACTCTTTGGGTAAAGAATTAGCTTTTCTTAAGGGCACTTCAACTTCTAAATTGACAATTTGTTTTTTCTTTTTATTTTTTCCAATCTGTTTTGGGTTATCTACTATAACTGCAGGCTTAGGATCCGGGTTAGACTTGGTATAGTAGGTTTTCCTAGAAGCCAAAATGACTATTTATGAATACCCACAACCCTTAAAACTAATCTTAAAGTAAAAATATAGATTAAAGATCTTCCTTTAAGACTAATTTTAAATCTAGAGATTGGTTATCCCCAGCATGGTCACTAGTATGTTATCACCCTAGTAATTTCTAAAGATTGTGGGCTTTTGATTTTTAGTTTTAGGAAAAATAGGGGTAACCACAAACCTACTTTGGAAATTTAGGATCTAGCCTTCCTAAATTTCAGAGAGGGCTCTCTCTTTATGATTTAACTTTGTTTTTGTTTAATATTTTAGGCTAGTTATGATAGTTCAATTTGGTTTTGGTTTTGAAATGTTTGGTGGAAAATAAGATTACTTGAAGACAAATTAAAGAGGGATATACTAGTCCATTGGGCTATGGAGTCAAAGTCTAGCAAGCAGAACTAGAAGGCAAGGCCAAGAGGATGCTAATGTATTCAGGGCAAGGTAGATAACCCTCAGAGATTTGGATAGATTGTTTTGATGAGATGGCTTGCTTCGAGATAAAGGGCAATGAAGGATCCTTTGATCCGGAAAAAAAGGAAGGAGGCAGGGGTCAAACGGGACTAGGAGCAATTAAGAATTCCTAAATCCGGAAATCAGTAGAAAACATTTAAATGATTAAGTAGTTAAGACAGGGAGTTCTAACACTAGTCCTGAAGTAATACTCCTATTTAATCATTAAGATTGAACAACATATATGAAATGAATGGAACTCAGAAAGTAAACAATGACAAGATAGATGCACTTTACTCTTCAAATTATTTCATGAATCCTGAATTATGAAGTCCAATTGGCAATTGTCTAGACTGCTGCTTTGAAATCAACACATGTGAGCCTCCAACATACCAAAAAAATGTCTATAATGTTCTTAGAAATTTTATTCCACCCTAAACACTTCATAAACTGAAGTATTTATAAAAAATGTTTATTACAAATATCCTAGAGAAATCTAGGAATAACTCTAGGAAATAAAAATATCTTTACACATTAAGGGGGACAACTTCTTAACAACTTAGCAAGCTGTCCTCTTATGTAGAAAAAATAGTGATATCTTATCTAACAAAAATTTGTTTGTTTGAGTAGCTGTCCATGCTTGCTGGAACTTTGCAAATATCTTTTGAAAGTTGACATCATGGATACTCTTTCCACTTATACTCTTTGACCCTGTACTTTATCTCTGATACTCTTTCATGTTGTATATTTACCATTTCACTGCTGTAAAAAAGGAAATTACAGCAGATAAATCAGCGAACTGTCATTTTTATTTCTGATACACTTTGACTTTGGCCTTTCACCCTGATTCTCTTTAAACTAATTCTTTGACATTCAACTACTGTAAAAGAGATTTCTTAGCAGTAAAAATTCGAAATCAAGTACTGTGTTATTTGTTTTCTTCTCAAATTGATTTCTTTATTTGCACTGTCTTTCACTGTTTGCCTCTTTGCTGCTATAATAAATCTGTGAAGGTCTACCATTGTTTAGCATCTGGAATCTTCATCATTTTCAAATTTTTGTAATTCTCATATGCTTCAATGTACTTAGCAAAATTTGGCTTAATTACAAATAAGTGTTTTATTTCATTCTGAAGGAAGAATAAATCTTCAATGTATTTGAGAACCACTTTCCCTGTCGAAGATCCCTGTGGAAATTACTTATTAATTTGTTCTTTGGCATGATCTCTGATCTTCTTATCATATTCTTTCTGGTCCATTAACTTGTCATTGAGAACATGTATGTCTGGGATACCATCTTGTCTTAGCATGGTATACTTAGCTAAAAACTTGGTGATGGAAAAATTCATAGCATCACATTTTTATTTCAAGTTATTCATCAAATTTTTCTTTGTCAATACCTTTTTGATCTGAAATATAGCTTATGTTCTATCCTATATCTTCAATTCCTCTAGATCAGTCCCATTCTTACTGTTTAAGAAGGTAATTAGCCTCTGTGCCTGTGTTGTTTTGTCTACTAATTCTTTTGTAGTCTTTTGTATTTCATTCTGAGCTTCCAGAAGGAGGTCCCTTTGTTCATATATTATCTGAATCGGTGGCCATTGAATATGTATGGCCTCAATGATGTTGTTCCATAGATGATTTCTTATGAAAGAAACCTGTGTGGTAAAACTTAAATCCTTCTAAATATTTTTTACTTGCTCTTCAAGTCTTTTATCTTTTTGTTCATAATTATTGGCATTAATCAATGTTGCTTTATTGGATGCTTCCATAATCTGAATCTTCTTCTTCAAATTGTTTATTTCATTGGTTTCCGATGTCATTTATTCCATTTCTTTGACAATTTTCCATGCATCATTAGTCTGTTGCACTTGTGATGTTGAGGATTCAATGTTAGAAGTGGTAGCTGATTGCACTGACACTGTAGTTGCCAGTGGTTCTTTGGGTGCTAGCTTTTCTCCCAATGTAGAAGGAACAACAGCTGTAACAATGGGAATAAATGTGGGAATGGTGGAAGCTTTTGTTTCCTTCACAATTTCCTTTTCTTTCATCAGTAAATCCAATTGTCTTTCCATGTCCTTGATTTGAGCAGTAAGCTTTATAATCAACTGCATCAGGTCTTCTTTATCTTTCTATTCCTTAAGTATTTCTTTGCTCTGTGGGTGCTCACTTTGAGGAATTTTTAATTGTTTCCTCAAAGCAGCAATGTCGTCATTTTTATTTTTTATTAATACTTCAGCAGCTTGTACATTAGATGGGTCCACTCCTATTTGTAGAATCAAGTCTTCTAAGGCTTTGATTCTCAGATCTTTTGCATATAAGGAGCCTGTATCAAGTTTCATCTGATCTTGCAAGTTAATGATAGTATTTTGAAAATTGGTTACACTCATGGCCTTTATTACCATAGTGGAATATAGCATCTTTGAGCTATGCCTGTGAAATTCTATCTGATCCAGCTCATGTACCTTTTCAATATCTACTTTAAACTCCTTCTTTTTGTAGTTAGCCACTGTTTTAGGAGTTGAATTAATAGGCTGTAAATAGGACATGATCATTTTATTTGAAGAATAATCAAATGCTGAAAGTAATCTATGCTAATTTCCTAGCTTCCGCTTGAGGAATTGAGAATAAATCTCACCTTTAATCTCCTCATTCCTTTGTTTAATCTGTTTGTATCTGTCCTTGATATCCAAATCTTTCTCTTCTACTGTCTGAGAAGAAGAAGTTTCGATATTCACCTGTTTTTCAATCACTTGGGTCTCCTTTCCTTTGGAGGCTACCTGTTCTTTTTCAATTCCTGTCAATGTCTCCTTTATTATTGTAGTTGCCTCATCATTACTAACATTTGGTTCATCTTCTACTTCAATGAGTTTGTCTTTGCCAATGGAACCAAATCTTAGCCTTTTACTATAGATGAGTTTAAATTTTGTATCTGTTGTAGTTTCTGTTGTATAGGCACCATCCTCTCTACTCCTTTTGTTTGAAGTTTCTGTCTCTTTAGGAGTTACCACAACAAGTGTGGTACCCACTCTTTCTATTGGTTGTGTATTTGCAGTCAAATCAACCAATGTATTCTCTTGCCATTCTTCCTGATTAGCATACTTTTCAATATCAGGTTTTGGCTCATGTATAAAAGGAGGTAATTTGCACTTAACTCTGATATTGCTTAATAGACCTTGGGGGTCATAATTCCAAGGAAAACTCACTTGGAATTTCAATTCTGACAATCTTCTTTGTATCTCCTTCTCTGCATCCCTGTTATTCACTATAAATGGACCAATATGATTTTTTAGTTTAAACTAAGTCTTCTTTTTGGATGCCATGAAATTGATGGCATCAAAATTCAACACCTGTCTTAAATATTCCAAAGAAAAGACTCTTAGAGTTAAAAACTTAGGTAACTTATAGGGAAGCAAATCGGTTCCAAATATTCTTAGTTCATTGTGCTTCTCATATAAGTACCAATCTCCCATTTTACACTCTTCTGACAGTTGTAATATTCTTTTCATCTCTTCATTTATTCTGGGTTGTTTTTATTTATGAAGTAAATTCATTGTTGGCCTAATAAACAAATTAGTGAAGTCTGTATAGTTATATTCATTTCCTTCCTTTCTTAACAAAGAGGTCCAGAAAACAATTGATAAAGGCTCACCCTCTACATTTATCTTCTGCGGTGCTATAGGAAAATGATCTACTTGTGAAAATAAGAAGAAACGGAATAAATAGGAGGAATATATAAACACCCCTTCAGTGGGTACCTTTTTCAACTGGTTGTGTCTGGAATCAGCAATGAATCTAGAAAAATCAAAGATCATAGCAGGAGGCTCTCCAGGGGATAGAGTGGATAAAAATCCAAGGATAGACTCATCAGTAAATTCATCAGTAAAGTATCCTAAGATGAAGGATAACATTGAAATAATATGTCTAGAACCCTCTGGGAACTTGGAAGTGGAATATGGAGGATTCAACTTTGGGATCTCCACATGGCTGGGCATGACGTTCTAGAAAATCATGAATCTTTTAGGGAAATATATTCCTAAATATAATTGAGTTAGGGCTTCAATGGATAATGGGACTGCCCTAGGGTCAAATTGTAATTGCAACATTTCACTAATTGACTCATCAGTAATAGAAAAGAGGATTTCTCTGTCACTATTTACAATGGATCTTTGATCTGGGACATAATACTTTTGGCATAATCTTATCAAGTCCTGACCAGGATGTGTCACTGGGACTATATATTTAGGCAATTTTGTATCCCAGAGGGGAATTTCTTCTTTTTCAATGAACTTTTCATGACACCAGTTATGTACTTCTAATAGATTGAATTCTACTAGAGGATCTAAAATTTAACAATCCAAGTCAACTAGGGGGATAATTTCTTCACTGGATACTGGAGGTTGAAGAGGATTTATAGTGACAGTGGCCTTAGCAGAAATAACAGGAGTGGACTTTGGAACTTTTACTGCATCAGTTTTAGGAGGTTTTGACCCTCCAGGCTTACTAGGCTTTGATCCTCCAGCCTTAGGTGTGAATTGTTTTTTTGTAATTTTGAATGAACTATAGCAAGAGTATACAGTTTGCTATAGTGGATTTTTCTTCAACAGAGAGTAATCGAGAAATTTGATGGGCAAGGATGATAGCAGTGGGAAATTCAATGCTCAATTTTGGAATTTTAGGGCACAGGATGCAACTTAAGACAGAAAACACAGGTTTTCTGAATGATTGGGACTGAAAAAAGGGTTTTTTAAGGTTTTCAGTAGGTTTTAAAACCTTTTGAACCATAGAATTTATCTTCAAAGGATCTAGATTGAAAATTTAAGTTCCAAATTGAGGTTTTATTCAATTGGCAATTTTGGGAAAAATTTGCGAGGGTTTTCCCTCTTTTCCAAGGTTTTGGTACAGAATTGATGGAGAATTTCAATCTTGTCAACTTCAATTGGTTCAATTGGTGGTCGGAAATGTGAAATTTGCAGGTAAAATTCAGGAAAATACCTGATTTACAGGTATCTAGTTGCTTTGAGAAGAGTTTCGGCAACTTTGATGTTCCTGCAACGCTGGTACAGAGAAAGGGCTTCAAAATAGTCTTCAAACAAGGGTCATTGGTTGAAATTGAGTTTAAAAAGGGGAAATCAAGGTTTTCTCTGGTTAAATTTCAACAATTTTTGAGCGAAACACTTCTTTTCGCAGTCGGGCGGGTTTTTTGACAGTTAGAAATGCACACATAACATTGATAAATGTTATAACAAAGCTTTCAACCTTATTATAAATCTTTAAAAGGATTGCAATAAATGCATGTCAAATTTGCGCGAGAAGCCGTTTTTGTTTTATGAACGCTGAAAACCATCAGTGGTTTTCGTGCTGGGTTGGGGTGGTAACTGGTTTCGCTCCAAACGAAAGTGACCGTATCAGGAAATGACACGTCGCCAGAGGCGGTAAACAAAAAACCAGCTATTCCGTGCTCATTTGGATATTTTTTCGATTGATTATTTTGGGAGCATGAAACAGGACGTCCACCGTCGGATCTAGAAAGAGTGAGCAAACTATCAGGATGAGATCTGAAAGTTGCGGTAAAATAAAGGGTGGGACCGGGCGACTTGAGCGCGGGCAGAATAGATATATAAAACTTTTGTATTATTTTCTTTATAACCAAATTTTTATAAATGTATTATGAGATTATATATACATGCGGGCTATATGTATCAAAGGTTTATATACAAAGTAAAATGCGCATGAGGCGGGATTTACATTAACCAAAGGTTTAATATAGGTTAATTATGATAAAATGTGAGGTTTTCTTCATCGTGAAAATGGTGTTTAAGTATTATAAAGGCGCAAACATCAACATTTATAAAACTTAGGATAGATTAATATAATGTGGGAAATATTTTTCGCTTAACACATATATAAATCATGTCTAAAGCCTTTGCGATCTTTATTTTTATTATATAGTTATAGACTATGGAAACGTCTATCACTATAGAGGGCGAGATATTCAAATATTATTAGTTTTAGACCAAGGGGGGTGTTTTTGGGTTTTTAATTTAAACATGTGGATATTTAACTTTGGTCAAAAATCTTATAATAGTGGGTTTTAGGGGGATATTATAAATAAAGGAGTTATATTAATAGGACAAGGTCTTTTCTAGGGAATTAATAGAATAAGTTAAAAATTAATATGATAGGAAAAATGGAATACTCAATAAATACATTTGTTGGGAAAATGCGCGAGAGGGGGTGAATCAGTATTTAGGGCAAACTAAAACTTTTTACTTTTTCACTCTCTAAAACCCATACGCTACTTTCCTTTAGTAAACTCGCGTATACACGCGGATATCCTTCATACAACTCGCGTATTAGCAGAGATCTAAATATGCAGATATTTATTAACTTAGTTCTTTTCAATATTCATTCATCTGATGTTAAGCTAACAGTAAAAATGAGTAGAAACAACAGAATAACCATCACACAAAGCATCACACATGAACACCAGGATTTTTAGGTGGAAACCCAAGTCGGGAGAAAACCACCGCTGCAGTTGCTCAGCCTTCAATATTTTATTATAGAGAAAACATCTAACAACATATGTGCTGGCGCAGACTTGACCAGCACGCAGGCACCCACCTGCGCTCGTTTACCAGCTTCTCCTGGAAGGGAGCTCCAACCCCCTGACTCGTTTACCAGCCTCTCCTGGAAGGGAGCTACGACCCCCTGCTCTCGTTTACCAGCCTCACCTGGAAGGGAGCTACGACCCCCTGATCTCGTTTACCAGCCTCACCTGGAAGGGAGCTACGACCCCATGACTGAAGGCTACAACCCTCAGCACCTCTATGGACCACGTTTCATCAATTTTCACACTAGATCCAAAGCACCCTTTAGGACACAACTTGCAGGCCACGTTTCATCATATTTTTAGAATGGACCCACTCCATACTTTTAAGCACAGTCAACCATGAAACAGATACATATACTCACTAACAGATATCAGTAAACCAACAGAACAGATAAGACATTTCTTACCACAGACTTCAGCAAACCCTAGTTTGCATACGCGCTTTCCTTTCACTGATGTCGCGTATATACGCGCTTCCATTCACATAAACTAGCATATACTTCTGTACATATTACAGATCCAATTTCATTGCGCATACGCGCTTTCTCTTCAGTGAAGCCGCGTATATACGCGCTTCCTCTGCGACGAACTAGCGTATGGATCTTCAACCATTACAGAGCTGCATACTTCTTCAGATCAGATATTCAGTTCAGATTCAACCCTTTACTTCAGACAGATGTTCGCCTCATCACAGATCTAATCACTTCATAAATAGATCTAGTAGATACAAATACATTTCAGATCTAGATCCCCTTCTTCATCATTTTCTTCATTGGTGCATCATAGATTCAGATCTATCATCAAGCCTTTACCCTTTCCATACAGATATACTTCACAGAGAAGTATTCATTCAAGCTCAGACATCTTGCACCCACACTCATGAATTTCACAATGAATTTCTTCTCTTTATATAGGTTTACCCTTTTTCAATACCATGAGCCCCTTTTTCAATACCATGAGCCAAAACAATACCATGAGCCCAAAACTACATTACTTCTGATGGTATTCCTAGACGGGGTCATTTAGATGAATCATTACCCAATACAATGGGTCAATACCATGGTGGTTACCCCTGGTTTTGCACTTTATGAGCGTTTTTTCCCATACGCAACTTGGCACGTACTTTACCGCGTGCATACGCGACTTCTCCTAGGCAAATCCGCGTATGCCTTGAGACATACTCTTTTCACCATAGATTTAGCACATGTTGAATTCCTTTCTTCATTGCCTTCTGTACTCACTGTAGATACATCAGATTTTCATCTTTAAACAGGTTCATCAAGACATATTCTATCAAGCACAACTTCATCAAGTAATTTGCCATCATCTTCATCAGGTGGGTTGCCATTCAAGAACAACTCTCTACATCATACTGTCAACAAACATCATATCACATCAGATTTACATCATTTACCAAGTCCATCAAGTCAAGAATAACTTCATCAGGTGTATTGCCATCAAGGACAACACATGCCAACAATCTCATGTCTTCATCTTCATTCAGTGGGTTGCCATCAAGGACAACACTCTGCATCATATTGCCAACACATTTGTATGACCAAGTAAAGTGAAAACCTTAAAGCAAGTTTAACATTTTATGAATTCACCACTTTTACTTAGCATAGAGTGCTTTATGAGGGTTTATATGCTTTGTATAATGGAGGGAGTTAATCAAAAGGGGCTTTCATGTTTTATTAAGTAAGAAAAGAGTTATCACACAAGATTTCGAGTTATGATGGGTGAATTATGGCTAAATAATGATAATTTGGGGATTATTATAGAAATTCAACACTTTTAACTTCACATTCATTGAGCCTTGGGTCCAGTCCCAACAGAAGTCAGAGAAATGCTCTGAGCCCCTTTGACTGAAAGTCTAGAATGCAGAATAACTATAGGGGATGGGAAATTAGTAATTTTAACCCGGTGATGAATATTTACAAGCTTCTTCCCACTTCTTTCTGCCTACCCAACTTTAATCTAACATTTTTTCTTTCATTTTGCAAGTGCACTTGAGCTTGCTACCTTGAAACATTTTTTCTTTTGAAAAGCATAAAAACTATATAAATCTACCTTATATCATCTGAGGGCTCAGATTAAATTGATGAGCTCCTCTTTATTCTCTACCTATCTACTAATTAGTAAATATTAAACTGTCTGACTAATCTTTATTCACTATTCTACAACAATAAAATTGAAACATGACAAGTCAAGATTAAGCAGTTCAACTCATCATGGATTATGGCATTTATTGACACTCTGCCATAATAATCAGTAACAAAGTAAAAATTAGTGGCATTTGAATTTACACACTTTCATGTTTTATTTCTTTTTTCTTTGGGGTATATTATTTTTTCTAAGTCCTTTGATCTTTATTTTAGGACTTTTACCCTCTTTTTGATTTTTTTTATTTTTTTAGTTTTTAAAAAATATGGGAAAACAACTTGCAGAAAGCAAGGTATGTACATATTTTTACAAGAATATCATAAGTCAATTCAAAATTATGAATCCTATATTTATAGGACCCTAACAGAGGGAACCCTGGGAGAATATTTTGAAGAATATGAACTCCACTCTCAAGGGTTCAAGGAGCACTTGAGCTTTCAAGAGTTTTGTCGGATCAAGGATGGGAGGAGGATTAACTCGTTGGGGTTCCCATGTTTTGGCAAGGTTGGCAATACCAAAAGATGATACAACATAGAACCACTTTCAGACCTTAGGATCTAGCCCTCCTAGGTCCAGAGAGGGATCTCTCTATGATTATCAAAGGATATATGTCTTTGAAGTTCTCAATTGTGATTTTAGGCTAGTTATAGGCTCAATGTTGTTTGTTTGATAGTTTGAGTTTGGTTGTTGCGAATCAGGAAGGAAGGTTCCACCATAAGACAAGGATGGGTAAAGAAGGAATCTAGGCAAGGATGGATAACTCAGGGAACATCAAGGCCATTGGGAAATGGAGTCAAGAAAGGATTTTCTTATGTTCAATGTGTAAGCTTCAGTTGGGCTAGTCATCTAGAGCATTTGGATCTCAAAGACTGGGATGGAACATTAAGGAATGAGAATGAAGGATGGAGAACCATCTGATTCCGTCTATAGATCGGGCCAGAGGTCATTTAACTCCAGGCATGCTTGGAAAAAACCATAGGCAACACAAGGGATCTTGAAAAGGTTTATATGGAAGGGATAGGTTATGAAGAGGCAGAGACAGGCTTCTAAACCTCCCAATGTTTCTAACCTCTTTCAATTAAATCTTAACAAAAACATCTGAACATTGATTCTATTAACTTGCACATCAGAGAGCAGGCAATAATCATCCACTACACTGGTTTAGTCAATTAAAAAACAATATTCAGATACACATATGAGCAGAAAACATTAAAGACTGAGAGAGATGGGACATAAGGTACCTAACAAGGGTAAATCTTATGTCATGCGTTCAGATGTCAGTCAGAAGAACATGAAATGAAATGGAAATAAACAAAGAGATAAGAAAAACATCACCAACTGCTGTAGATCAGGATCCAATGAAAACTGCTTATCATGTTAAACACAACACCAATCAGGTACATCACTGCCCAAAGCTTTTACATTCAGCCTGAATACATCATATTTCTCAACCTGTCATACAACTATTACACAGGAAACTTGGCTCGGGACAAAAATGCTTGCAATTCACTAATAATCCAACAACAACCATTACAATGATATCCTTCTGTGCTTTATAGCAGAAGAGACACAGAGGACCGACTGAGGAGGTAGGTGAAATTTAAATGTTACATTTAAACACAATAATGAATGCAGGGCCGAGGCCCATTCCGCTTGATATGTTGTATATTTAATCTTTGTCATCTCCCTGGTGCAATAGAGATCTGCTTCGGATATGATTTGACCTTTTGGCTGCAGTACTCCAGGTGATTTGAACAAAATGAAAGAAACTGCTGAGAGGTCTGCCTCATAGATGTTAGATTGTTTTGAACTATAGCTGGGACGAAAAACTCCTTCAGGGACACGGCGCATAATAAAGACTGTATGGGAGACCTGTCCTTTGTGGAAAAACATTCTGCTGATAAGAAAACCTTGATATTACCTCTTATTGATGTTCAGGATCTCCAGATCGATCCTCGGGGTCTTCAAAATGATGCTTTGCCTCTTTAAACCTCTGGTTCAGAGCTCAAGATCTTCGTTGATGTGCACTAATCCCTCTGCTCTGTACTGAAACTCCTTGCTGCTTCATTACTGCCTCTGTCGAGCTAGCTTGAGCTTTAAATGGCGCCGGCATGATTTTCGGCGTTTGAACTCTGCTCTCCATTAATGTGAGTCCTGACGGCCCCATTCCTTGACTCTCCTGATGGTACTGGCTCATTATATTTGATCCTGACTGCGCCGCTCGCCATTGAGGTAGTACATTGAATAGCAGCGGTCTCATCTCCTAGAAACTCTGCGACACAGCGAACTTATGAAGAAAATAGTGGACGGAGCGATGAATGCAGGGTGGGTGGAATGGTAGTGCGGCGGTGGTAGAGCGATGGCCTTTTACCATAATGGTAACAAAATGCAATGAAATGATGAAACCCTATGAACAATGGAGCTTGGTGATAACATGCAGCACAGACCGTTAGATCTTGGTCTGGGAACAAAGATAAACGGTGGAGGTTGAGCAGCGTAGCCATATGTGAAATGAGCAAACAATATACAAAACACATGAAAACCGACCAGAAGGATAAATGCAGTGGGACCACTCTTACGAAGGCATTGAATCAGAACCATTGGATCGGGAAGATCCTACGTGGATCCAATAAACTCCTCATAATCGGAGAGTCGGAAGACGGCGTCAATGCCAACACATTTTCAAAAAAGTTAGATTGCAATTAGGGGGTGTTGTGATTGCGGCGCATTAGATCCGAAGGCCAGATCAATGGCTCGCGTTAAATCGGAGGTAGCAGTGCGATCGGGGGATCGGGAGAAGGACTTGCGATTGATCGGAGGGCGCATTCAACATGTTGCGATTGCGATGGAGCGATTGGCGCTGGACCGTTGATCTGCGGGAGGAATAAACGGTGGAGAACGCGATCAGAGGACTGTAATCGGGGCGGCACTGCTGAGACCTGCGATTGCGATCGGACAGGAGTTTGCGATTGAGCGCTGGCCGTCAGATCTTGTGACAGATCGACGGTACACAACACATCACGGGACTTAAAGTATTAAAACGATCGCATCGGGAATTTTGCTGTTACAAAGGGTTTTGCCTGCTGCCGATAGTTCCGATTGCGATTAGCGCCTGGGACTTAAGCGCTTGGTCCCAGCACCGGGGCACATGTGGGGAAGTGGTTAAGGGGCTGGCGAGAAAGGGGCTAAGCCCTAATACATGGTCGGAAAGTGGGTTTTTTTTTTACCCCTTTTAATGGAATTTGAGGATTCAAAGGGAAACGATAGAGGGATAGAGGGGGAAAAAAAAAGGCCAACAAAGGTTAA
Organism: Pinus albicaulis; assembly: GCA_034641835.2. NCBI lineage: Eukaryota > Viridiplantae > Streptophyta > Pinopsida > Pinales > Pinaceae > Pinus > Pinus albicaulis. Next base: position 279,716,821 of record CM076569.1, read on the forward strand.
GGGAGGAAATTTAAAGGGGATTTTGAGGGGATTTGGAGGGTAAATGGGGAGATAGAAGGGGATACAAGGGGGAATAAAAAGAGGCTAATTGGGTGTGAAATAAGAAGGAAAAGGGGGCCTTTGGGCATCTCTTCACATAGCAGAGAGGCTTTAAAAGGGGAATCAGTAGAGGGGAGTTGCATTAGGCGCAGCAATTGAGAGACTTCAAGGAGGATGGGTTTTCAGGGGAAAGGCATTCCTTGAAGGCTCAAAACAATCTAGCCCCCAGCTGACTTGTCAAGAATTTCATAGGAGGAGGATGGGTTTTCAGGGGAAAGGCATTCCTTGAAGGCTCAAAACAATCTAGTCTTTACCGATTTGTCAAGAATTTCATGTAAATAATGCTGGCTCCATGTATTTACTTTTCGAAGGAGTCAAGAATTCAGAAAATGATCTCCCGGTGTAGGCCAGATGCCTGCTGCTATAAGCCATCTTTCTTCTTTCTTTAGATTAGCTGCCACAATATATTAGATGCAAAAATCAGCAGAAACATTTTCCCAACCAATCTACCTACCCAAACTAGAACTCTAACAATTTTCCCTTGGGTGCATTTGAACTAGCAGACCCTTTACATTTTATTTTGCAAAACAAAAACAAACCTATTCTAATTCTACCCTTATTGCTCCATGAGGCCAGATTAGACTGTTGGCCTCATACAATTATCTACCTAAACTACTACCTGTTGGGATTAAACTGTCCAACAGGTTTCTTCACCTACATTCTAAGACAGGAAATTTAAACACAGCCAAGCCAGGATTAGACTGTCTGACTTGCTGGGCAGAAACTTGAAGAAAACAAAACTGAGAAGGCATGGAATTCTGCAACTGTGAAACATCCTTCTTTCTTTCTTGTGACTCAGGTTTTGAGCATATTTGAGTCACTTCTTTCCTTTGCTCCAGCTCTGATTTTGGGCATATTAGAGCTGATTTTCTTTCCTCTGCTGATCCAGGTTTTGAGCTTGTTTGGATCAGCTATTCTGCTTCCTTTTGGCTCAGATTTTGAGTTTATTAGAGCCAATCCTTCTGCCTCAGAGGTTCATGTTTTGAGCATGTCTGAACCTCTCTTTTCATTCTGTTTTTTGGGACAATTTCTTCTCTTTTTTGCCGAAAATGAAAAGTTGCAACGGTATATACAATGGAAATGAAACTGGAAATGGAGAATTAGCAGAAATAGTGTTTGAGCATCTTGCCATTGACAGGACCCCCAAACAACTCGGAACCATCAAGTTCTTGCAAGAAAAACGCATTAGGACCCACAGTGGCTTGAATGATGAAGGGACCTTGCCACAAGCTGTCGAATTTGCCATGTTTGCCTTTATCCTCTCTTCTTGAATCCCACTTCAAGACCTTGTCCCCAACTTTGAAATTTGCTTCTTTGGTTCTTTTGTCAAACTGTCTCTTCATGTTTTCCCGCACTTTGACAGCTCTGTTATAAACCTGCTCCCTTGTTTGCTGAAGATGGATTGTTTCATTAATTCTCCTTATCATGATGTCCTCTTCTGACTGGATTTCTTGGATAAGCTTTACCACTGGTATCCCAAGGCTAGTAGGAAAAACTGCTTCTGTCCCATAAACCAGCTGGAAGGGTGACATGCCAATAGATTTCTTTGTAGTGAGCCTGTCTGCCCACAAGGCTTGTATCAACTTTTTATGCCATGACCTTTTGTTCTCTTCCAATAGCTTCTTAATGATTGTAACCAGGCTTTTATTTGATGATTCAGCTAGGCCATTACCCTGGGGGTAATAGGCAGTTGAATGCCCAAGTGCAATTCCGTACCTGTGACAGAAATCAATCATTCTTTTGGATCCGAAAGCAGCAGCATTGTCAGTGATTATTTTCTTTGGGCAGCCAAACCGAGATAAGATAAAGTCTTCTAGGAACCTAATGATGACAGAATCAGTGGCGTTCCTAGTGGGTATGGCTTCAATCCACTTAGTGAAGTAATCAGTAGCAGTCAGGATCCATTTGTGTTGCCCAGAAGAAGAGGGGTGGATTTCTCCAATGAAGTCTAAGCCCCATTGCATGAAGGGACCTTCTATAGTGATAGGTTGCAGAGGGAGGGGAAGGAGCTTTCTTTTGCCCTCAAAGATTTGGAATTTGTGGCAGGCAAGAATCATTTTATGGACATCACTAAAGAGTGTAGGCCAATAGTAACCAGCCCTGAGTATCTTATTTGCAGTGGCCTTCCAACTCAGGTGGCCTCCACATTCCCCAGCATGGAATTCTCGTTTGATTCTTTCAGCTTCAGTTTCAGGCAAACATTTCAGCAAAAGACCATTTGGATTTTTCCAATATAGACTCTCATTCATAATGCAGTAATTTCTAGCTTTGAGTTTTATGAATCTGGCCTTTGTTTTGGACAGTTCTGGAGGGGCATTGAGGTGTGTGAGCACGTAAAGGATATCAGTGTACCAAGGAGAGTTCTAAAACTGCTCCTCAACAGTTGGATGGGGCAATCCTTCCTGCTCATCCAGGGCATTCATCATGTTAATATCAAGGGCCTGTAGATTAGATTCAGCCATCAATTGGGCCAGGCCTTGACCTTTGATCAGCTTGGTGGGTTTGATTTCAATGTCATATTATAAAATTGTAGCAATCCATTTGCCCCTTTTCCCATCTGGGTCTTGGGACAGGATATCTTTGACCACTATATTTGGCACATAGGCAATGGTGTGAGAATGTAGAATGTACACCCTAAAGTCTTTTAAGGCCTTAATCAGGGCATAGGCCTGCTTTTCCATGATGTTGTACTTTAAGGGTGCATCTCTCAAGGCTTTACTGAAGAAGGCTATAGGCTGTTCCTTACCTTCCGAATTTTTCTGCAGCAAAACTGCTGCTATTGTGTGTGGGGAGGCAAATGAAAAGATCAGAAAATCCTTTGAGTGGTGCAAGTCGTAGCTGATATGATCCATCCTGGTGAGTGCAAGCTTATCGACTCAAAAGATTTTTGGCTTCGATACCACTGACTCAACATCTTTCTTCAAAGACGGTCATTTTCTCCTAAGATGTTCAACTCTCAGATAAATCTTCTACGGAAATTGATCTCTCCTAAATGAAGGACTCAGAGTTCTTGATGTTTCTTTGATGTGTAATTTGAAGTATTCCCTCAATCCCTTTCGGGGTCTATCTTAATCCCTTCTCTGATATGATGGGGCCTCCCCTTTCACTTTCTGCAGCCCAAATATTTTCTTCTTAGGATTTAGGGACAGACCATACCTTCTACATTTTTCAAAAACTTTCCTCAGATGTTTTAAGTGTTCTTCTTCTGTTTTAGAAAAGACAGTTAAGTCATCCAAGTAGATAACTATGAAGTGTCCAATCTCATCCGAGAAAGCAATATCCATTGCTCTCTGGAAGGTAGCTCCAACACTCCAGCATTCATCAATCCAAAATGCATTTTCACATACATGAAGGTGCCCCATGGAGTGGTGAAAGCTGTTTTGAGTTGATCTTCTGGGAGTACCAAAACTTGGTTGTATCCTGAAAAACCATCAAGCAGGGAGATTCTTTTAGAGCCTACTACCTTCTGTAAGATATGTTCCATTCTAGGCAAGGGGTAGTTGTCTTTCAGGGAGGCTCTATTCAGGTTTCTGAAATCTATGCATAGTCTGATCTCCCCTGTCTTCTTCCTTACAACCACTAAGTTTGAAACCCAATCAGAAAACCTTACAGGGACAATTATGCCTGCCTCATACATCTTTTTAATTTCCTTCTCTACTGCAGGCAATTGTTTTGGATTAATCCTATGGAGTTTTTGTCTGAAAGGTTTCTGATTTTCCTTCAGTGGTATCTTGTGTTGTATTATGTTGGTGTCATAGGCCTTTAAGTCTTCGTAGCTCCATGCAAACACATCAATGAATTCCTTAAACAAGTCAATGTATCTTTTCTTCATGTCTGCAGGTATAGACTTAGCCAGTTTTATCATTTTGGGTTTGTCTTCAGTGCCTATGTTACACTCTTCTACATCTGATTCTGCATGTTCTATTGTGGGCTTCTTTGCAACATCATCGAAATCAAAGAGGTCCTCTAAGGGTGCTAAGCCTCTTGGTATGTTCTTGTCTTTGGCTCGCAGCACCTCCATTTCTTCTCTATCTGCGTTTTCACGTTTTATGGCTGAATCTCCAGTTTCTTCAGAAAAAGAATTTATTTCTATACTACAAGGTGTTTCTAGTTCATCTGGGGAATCCTCACTTGGGCAGCTGTCATCAGATTTTGAGTCTGAATCAGAGAATTCAAACTCATTTCTGCCCATCAGGAAATCTTCAATCTGTTTGTCTCCTTCAAAGACCTGCCAGTATTTTTCATTGTCTGGCACTGCAGGCCTGAATTTAGTCTGAATGATGATTTGTTGGTCAACTGGGGCCTTAGGATAAGAGCTATCTAGGCAGGCTAGTCCATTTGCAATAGCGTTTTGACCCCTAGGAATGGATACTAAATCATATTCAACAAACGTTTTCAGCAAATCTAGAGTATCATTCCTATATGCCCTAAGCCTGGGGTGTTTTTCCGAATACTCACCATTCATCTGTTTGATCACTAACTCAGAGTCTCCTCTCACGACTATCCTATGGGCTCCTAATTTTTTCAACAGATTTAAGCCCAAGATTAGAGCCTCATATTCTGCAATGTTATTCGTGCATTTGAAATGCAGATTGACAGCGTGGCTCTCTGTGTGGTCATTTTCGGTGTTACGCAGCCACACTCCTGCTCCAGCGCTTTGTCTAGTACAGGACCCATCAAAGTTCATTTCCCACATGGGTTCTTTGTTTACTTCCACTTCACTTTCTCCCTTACAGCTGGGTTCGCCATTAGGTTGAGTTGGGAGGTCTGTACTAGGTTGTAAACTATCTTGTTGTTCATAGAGGCCATGGATGTCAGGAAGGTGGTTAGCTGGCTGTTCTTGTTCTGTTTCTGTTTCACTTGGAGTGAGAGGTCCACCACAGATCCTATAGGCTTCATTGCTGATTTCCTCTTCGTTTTCAGTGTGCTGCCCATGGTTTTCCTGATCATATTCTTCCAGAGTGGCCATTATGTGGAGGTCCATAGGCTCGGTGTTCTCATTTGTATGCCTATTCTAGGACTCTGGTTCTTCTAAGGATTCATCATTACAAAATATGAAGGAGTCAAGGTCGGTATGTACAGAATATAATGGTGAATTTTCAGGTTTCTCGGGGCTGCTGACTAGGAATTTCATTTGGGACTCTCTATATAGTCTTCTTAATTGGCCAAATATAGGGATAGTGGCATATGAGCCATCCATCTGCATGGTGCCTTGCAGCTTGGCTCCCCATGATCTAGATAATAACATGCCATACTTGGGTGGCACGTCTGCCACCACTACATCCATGACCATACCTTTCACAGGAATCTAAGTCAAACTCACACACAAGTCTTTGATCAGGCCAAGACATTTTACTCTACTCGAGTCAAAAGAATACAAGTCTTTGTAGGGTCTGGTGATTTCTAGGCCTAACCTCTCCATAACTACCTTTGGCATCAGGTTGTGTGAGGCTCCAGAATCATGCATTGCATTGTGGAGTATTTTATCATGAATGTTGAGACTAATATAGAAAGGTGGTACTACCCCTTCCTGAAACTTACCTTCAATCTTAGGCCCAAACAAGAGGGCAAGCTGATCATCATTCAAGTTTACAGAATCAGTGTTTTCCCCTAAATTCAATGCTTTCAAAATTTGGCCTTTATATACATCCTGAGAGTCCAACTCAGATAATGGTACAGAGATTTTGATTTTTGCAATCTCACTTTCTAAACTGAAAGCGGATTGACTCTTGGAAGTGTTCAACTCTGTTTTATTTGCCACTCTTTTAGTGGCTGAATCAGTTTGTGTTTTCTCATTATGTACATGTGTAGAAACAGTTTTATCTGGAGCACTAACTGAGGTGCTAGTGCTACTGGTTTATTGACCCTGTTTTTCCATGCTTTGGTTGTCCTTTTCTTTGTTACTCTCAGAACTCTTGGCTGTTGAATTGTTGTTCACAGCAGTTACTTTAGAAGATTTTTCAGGCCTTTTCTTGATGGTAACCTCAGGAGTTTTGGTTTTGGAAGTGTCTTGGTTCTTTTTGCTCCTGAGCTCATATTTCTCTCTGACCTGTAACATGGCATTTTGGAACCCAAGTCTGTACTCTTCAGTTTCTAACCTTTCCTCATCCCAATATGAAGATGAGTGTTGATCATCCTCTGAGTCACAGTTCAGAATTGAGTCCTCTGTTTCAAACATGTTAATAGTATTCCCTTCAGACTCTTCTATGATTCCCTCATCCTCATCTAGGAAGTTTTGAAACGGGGGAATGATTTGTTGATCTGACTCTTTTTGTCTGTTGGGAGCGTTGTTGTTTCTTCTAAAGTTTTGATTTTGGTTCCTGTTTGGAGTGACAACCATCTTTTCCATCATTTGGTATAGCTTATCCACGTTCTTAGACAATTTTTCAATATTTGGATTTGAATTGGAGGCTATAGTGTCATCCTTGTATGTTACTCTCTTCTCAGCTCTCAGTTTGGCCCTTTTCTCAATCAAATTTGCCTCTATGTTTACTGCCCCTTTCTGCATATCCTCCAGGGTGGTGTACTCTTTATCTCTAAGCTCATAGGCCATGTCAGCATCGAATCCATCAGGATATTTTGCTAGGGCCATACCTTGTGGAGGTTTCATGTGTGGAGGGAGAGCATTATAAATACTGTTGAATATAGTGGTATAATCATGAACACTCTCTCCTACGTTCCTCTTAAGGGACATGTATTCTGCTAGGCGCTGGCGAGGATTTGCTCTAGTTTCCCATTTGTTGATGAAAGTCTGGTATAAAGCAGGGAGATCTTGGATACTACCAGTACGTAGGTTTTTAAACCACTTTTTAACCTCTCCCCCCAGGCTCTACGCAAAAAATTCTCATTTTGATTGTTTCATCATCAATTTCCATATAGTCAAAAGAGTCTTCCATTTTATCAACATGCTGTTGTGCTGTTGTAGGCTCTTTAGCAGGGAAGTGCGGGATATTTGATTGATAATCATTTGGTAAGGGCAGTAGAGGCTGAGGTAGGACTAGAGGTGCATACCAGGCTGCCATGATGATGTTCTGGTGGGGTATAGGGTTGGCTTGAGCAGCTGGTATTTGGATGATAGGGATGTTTGGACCAGCAGAAGTCTGTTGAGCATATCTCGGGTGAGAAAGCCCCAAGTTTTGGAGAAAGTGGAGATCAGGTGGTGTGGAAGGAGGGGTTTCACTGTCCCTAGGGTCCGGCTGGTCTGAAACACTGAATGACCTAGTTCTAGGTAATCTGTTTTGAAGGTCTAGGTTGAAGAAAGGGTCTAATAGAGCTGCAAGATCCTCTGGTGCAGAATTGGCTCTATGAATGTTGCTGGAAATAGTTGATCTCCTACTCACAGGTGTTCTATTGAGGATTTTCTCAAGATTATCAACTATTTCGGGTGGGCTTGGATCAGGGAAAGCTCTTTTATGAATGGTTATGTGAGCCAGAGTGTTATTTTTAGCCAAGAAGCTTAACCCTACTTGTTATTTCTGCTGTGGTTGATGTTGTCTCAGGGCTGGTCCCCAGTGGAGCCTTCATTATGTTTTGAATCTGGTCTCCCAGTGGAGTCTTATGTGAAACCAAGGTAATCAGCAGGCCTACTGATCACCAATGGAGTCTTTTCGTTTGGGAACAATGGAGTCTCCAGGTGGAAGGTTTAGGATGTTTCTAGGGGGTACACTGTCCACCACAGTGATGAGGAAATATCATTTTCAGAAAAATTCCACAAAACACAGCAAACTCTAACCAGAGATGGACTGGGAGGGCATTTACCAGATGTGTCACCTCCTAAAGAGGATGAGATCCGGAGGCTACCTGGCCCTTACCAGGCTTTGTCTGAGACTAAGGGGTAAAACACACCAGAGGTAAGTGGAATAGGAAGGAGAAGTGTTTTACTGCCAGCCTAAACAGAGGTTCTAGGTTTTCTGAGGCTTGGAGACGCAACAAGATGAAAGTACTCAGAAAGTCCCCAGCGAAGTTGCCATTATGTTGGGGTTCCCATGTTTTGGCAAGGTTGGCAATACCAAAAGATGAGACAACATAGAACCACTTTCAGACCTTAGGATCTAGCCCTCCTAGGTCCAGAGAGGGATCTCTCTATGATTATCAAAGGATATATATCTTCGAAGTTCTCAATTGTTATTTTAGGCTAGTTATAGGCTCAAGGTTGTTTGTTTTATTGTTTGAGTTTGGTTGCTGAGAATCAGGAAGGAAGGTTTCACCATAATACAAGGATGGGTAAAGAAGGAAGCTAGGCAAGGATAGATAACTCAGGGAACATTAAGGCCATTGGGCAATGGAGTCAAGAAAGGATTTATTTATGTTCAATGTGTAAGCTTCAGTTGGGCTAGTCATCTAGAGCATTTGGATCTCAAAGACTGATTGGTGGGATGGAACATTAAGGAATGAGAATGAAGGATGGAGAACCATCTGATTCCATCTATAGATCAGGCCAGAGGTCATTTAACTCCAGGCCTGCTTGGACAAAACCATAGGAAACACAAGGGATCTTGAAAAGGTTTATATGGAAGGGGTAGGTTATGGAGAGGCAGAGACAGGCTTTAAACCTCCCAATGTCCCTAACCTCTTTCAATTAAATCTTAAAAAAAACATCTGAACATTGATTCTATTAACTTGCACATCAGAGAGCAGGCAATAATCATCCACTACACTGGTTTAGTCAATTAAAAAACAATATTCAGATACACATATGAGCAGAAAACATTAAAGACTGAGAGAGCTAGGACATAAGGTACCTAACAAGGGTAAATCTTATGTCATGCGTTCAGATGCCAGTCAGAAGAACATGAAATGAAATGGAAATAAACGCAGAGAGGAGAAAAACATCACCAACTGTTGTAGATCAGGATCCAATGAAAACTGCTTATCATGTTAAACACAATACCAATCAGGTACATCACTGCCCAAAGCTTTTACATTCAGCCTGAATACATCATATTTCTCAGCCTATCATACAATCATTACACAGGGAACTTGGCTGAGGACAAAAATGCTTGCAATTCACTGATAATGCATCAACAACCATTACAATGATATCCTTCTGTGCTTTATAGCAGAAGAGACACAGAGGACCGACTGAGGAGGTAGGTGAATTTTAAATGTTACATTTAAACACAACAATGAATGCAGTGCCGAGGCCCATTCCGCTTGATATGATGTATATTTAATCTTTGTCACCTTCCTTGTGAAAGAAAGATCTGCTCCGGATATGATTTGACCTTTTGGCTGCAGTACTCCAGGTGATTTGGACAAAATGAAAGAAACTGCTGAGAGATTTGCCTCATAGATGTTAGATTGTTTTGAACTATAGCTGGGATGAAAAAATCCTTCAGGGACACGGCGCATAATAAAGACTGTATGGGAGACCTGTCCTTTATGGAAAAACATTTTGCTGATAAGTAAACCTTGATATTACCTCTTATTGATGTTCAGGATCTCCAGATCGATCCTCGGGGTCTTCAAAATGATGCTTTGCCTCTTTAAACCTCTGGTTCAGAGCTCAAAATCTTCGTTGATGTGCACCAATCCCTCTGTTCTGTACTGAAACTCCTTGTTGCTTCATTACTGCCTCTGTTGAGTTAGCTCGATCTTTAAATGGCGCCGACAGGACTTTCGGCGTTTGAACTCCGCTTTCCTTTAATGTAAGTCCTGACAGCCCCATTCCTTGACTTTCCTGATGGTACTGGCTCATTAGATTTGATCCTGACTGCGCCGCTCACCATTGAGGTAGTACATTGAACAGCGGCGGTCTCATCTCCTAGAAACTCTGCAACACAGAGAACTTATGAAGAAAACAATGGACAGAGCGATGAATGCAGGGTGGACGAAATGGTAGTGCGGCGGTGGTGGAGCGATGGCCTTTTACCATAATGGTAACAAAATGTAATGAAATGATGAAACCTTATGAACAATGGAGTTTGGTGATAACATGTAGCGCAGACCGTTAGATCTTGGTCTGGGAAAAAAGATCAACAGTGGAGGTTGAGCGGCTGTTATAGCATCATTTCTCACCTTGACATGATTCATGATTGCTACATGGTTTTATGGGCACCCATTCCTACAGACTTGGACAAATTCACTTAAAAACAGTGGAAAATCCTTCATACGCGACTATGCCCGTGTTTTTCCGCGTGTATACGCTAGTACAGCTAGACTTTTCCGCGTATGCCATTTTAATGATTAAAAATATATATAAAAAATCCCTAATTTCGCGCTGGGTTGATAGTTACTCAGGTAGTTCAACTACCCCAGCCCGTGGCCAACTGTTTCCAACTGTTGAAACTACTTGGAGGGACTATAAAAGGACCTCATATGTATGGCCTAAGAGAGGGAGAGAATTATTATTATTATACTCTGTTGGTTCCCTATCCAAGTCTGATTCCCCGTGCCTCCTGCACTTTCCCAGTTCATTTCAGGAAACCCTTGTTTCCTTGAGATACACATCCCTTTATATGTTATCTCGTATGCACTCATTTGGAAGGAGTCTTAGCGAGGCAAGGGCTGAACGGATCCGGACGACGGTCTGCGAAGGCCTTGGAAGGATCAGGTGATCTCTCCACTTACTTTTGTACGTACTATTTTTATAATACAGAAGTATCATGTTGTTCCCGAAATAAACGTGTTAGTGTATGCTTTAATGTATGAAGAATATTTCTTATACAAGCATTCATGATGATTGATTTAATGTTTTATATGAATCTCACTAACATATAGAGTCGAAATATACTGTACAACTTGTCCTTTGTGCTGGTTTCTTCTTGTATTTCAGGTGAAAGAGGAAGGACGGTTGCAGGGAGTTTGGAATCCATGTGGATCTACTTCAAACGTAGGACCAACGGGTAAACCTCTCATTCTACTCGATTTCGTTTTTATGACTGTGCATGATCGTGTGAGTCTCTGTTAAGTAGTACGCCCCTGCTCTGTGGAGGTTGAATCCCAACCAACCTCTAGGGTGTTAAATCCCCGAAACAGAATTGGCGACTCCGCTGGGGATCACATTTTTGTGATTCTCCTGTTGGGTTGTTTCAGCTGTTTGGTAGGATACCAACAATTTTTTCTGTCTTTTACAGTCCAGTTTGCTTTCTTGCAGTCAGTCTGAAGCTTTTATACCTTTCCCAGGCTTGTACTTTTATTTTTCATTATCTTTCTTTGTATACGCAGTTTTTCTTGCACACAGTCGCGTATACCCGCGAGTTTGTGTAGAAGGAACCGCGTATACGCGGGTTTCCCTCAACACAGACGCGTATACACGCCTGTTGCATAACTGCAAGGTCGCGTATACCTAGGCTAAATTTGAAATTTCAAGATTCTGGTGTTTTTGGTCTTTTCTGGCTGTGGAGGCCTGTGTCTGCAGAGTCTCTGTACTTACTGGAGTGTGACAGAAGTGGTTTTAAGTATTGGTTCTCTTTCGTTTGTCCGAAAACTGATCTTTTTGGCGAAGTGTTCTTGTTGGTGCTAGCACTCCTGGATTGAGTTCCAAGATCGCTTTCTGAGCGTTCTTGGCTGTTCTGTTTTACCAGAACAGAGAGCTTCTGCTCACTGACTCGTTCCTATCTTTGTGTTGTGCTTTGCATTGCGTTCTTTGCTTTGTTTTCGATTGGTTTTCTTGAGTTTCATAGGCTAGGGTTTTGTTGCAATTTTCGAAGATCTTTTCTTGTTTCTTTGGAGTTTTGTGTTGCAACGAATTTGAACTATTTCTCTTGGCTGTTTGATTGAGTTTTTGGTCTTCCGTTGCTCTCATTGATCTTGCTATCATTAGCCTTATAAGGTTTGGGGGCATAGCTGAAGTTTATGCTTGAAATTCGGTCTCGTTTTGGCTTGGATTGGGATAGTTGTTCTTGGTTTTCTTGAAACTCTTGTTTTATAAAACTGAAAAGCCCAAAAAAATTTGTTTTGCTTTTTGTTTTTGCATATCAAAAACTCAAAAAACATTGTTTCTTGTTTTTCGTTTTTTTTGTTGCCTTTTTCATTTTCGTTTGGCTTCATCTTTTGGGACTTTAGTGAAATTTCTTGCTTCTAGTTTTTAGCTTGATTTTGAGGAGAGGGTGTCTTTTGAGTTCTTCTTCTTCTTGTGGAGTATTTTGGTGTCTTATATTGAGAGTTCTTGTTTGCAAGAATTGGCTTTCTGGATATCAAAAGATGAGTTAAAACTGAACGAGCCTTTTGGGAAATTTCACCTTGTTTCAAGGGACTTTTTTGCATCTTAGAATTTACATGCTAGTGGTCATTTGCATTAGGTGCATTGAATCATTTAGTTAGCTTCTTAATTTTTGTGCGTGTGAGTTTGTAATTCGAAAAGAAAAATACATTTTTAGTCTCGTAGAACTTACATAGAAATTGCTCTTCATCGAAAGACTAAGAACTGCATGTGCATGTAGTCAGGTTTTTATTAATTTCTTTTGCGTCAGAACATCATTGGTTCCAACTCCATATCCTTATGACTTAATACAACAGCCCTTAAAATAAGCGATTTAATCTAAAATCAACTAGCAAGTTTTATTAAGTGTCAATCACCAACTAGCTAGGCTGTAGGGCCTTGGAATAGGAGAGAGGAGAGTTAACTCTCCAAGGCCGCTCAAACAAACATAGAAGTTTATTAATTGAGCGAAATCCAACTCCGTGAGGTGGACTAGGAAAGCTCTCATCCGAGAGTCAAGCGCGAGGGGAAGTGAAGGTTAAGAAGAGGGATACCCCCCCTCCGATTAGCTGAATCTAACCTCAAGACCGTTCCGCCCAGCTTCTGATACGGATTGGTGTCCATAGCTGTTGTTCCTAGGTTCCACACAGGTGACTGCGGGGGGGAATACCCGTGGTACCTGAGGCAGACGTCGCATCACTTCCAGCAGTACTTCTGGGGGGTGCCCTTGCGAAGCTTGGGTGCTTGAGCCGGCAAAGGCTGTTGTTAGGAGGTCGGCGTAACTGTTTCTGATACCTTCGCTAGTTGTTATGGGCCCTAATCATCCCAGACTGCTTTCGGAAGGCCCTATACTTCGCTTTCCTGTATTTTGGTGTCCGGTCCTCATCACCCGGAGCGGAAATACTTGGAGGCTGTTTGCTTGCTGTTTCTCAGGGCTTTGATTTTAGTGAGTGCTCTTTGCTCCTAGCTTGCCTAGCTTTTCACTTTTCTCGAGTCTAATATAAAAAATTTGTAAAAGTGGCTGATCAAGCGCCTCGACGTTCGAGGAGAGTCTGGGGGTTATCTCCCGAGAGTGCAGAGCCTTCTTCGAGAAGGCGTAGGAGCGATCTAGCAGGTGGTTTTCACCCTGTAGAGTCTGACGCTGTGGAGAGAGATCCTCCACTAAGGTCTGAAGGTTTCGTTGCTGATTCCGGTGTGGGTTCCGAGAGGAGCGTTTCGCTCACCTCGAGGGTATTGTTTCCTCAGGAGGAAGATTTTCAGATAGAAGATATACCTGAGCCTGCAGCTACAGGTCCATCTCCTCTTCCTCTTGATCATCCGTTTGTTATAGAGTACGTCTGACCAGAGTCTGAGAGACCGCCGGATTTTCCATATCTTTCTTATCTTTCGATGGCCACGACTGGGAACGCGGCTTCTACCGTGAGTGCTGCGGGCATTCAGACCCCTGCTTCTGTCGAGGCAGGGGGCACTCTTGCTCTATCTTCGAGTGCTTCTAGCACCGCTATGTTTGGCTCTGGGTTCACCCAAGCATATGCTTCTCAATCTGGTCCCTTTGTTTCAGGGATGTCCATTGCTGGAAATCCCTCTTTTTCCTTTACCGCCGGTGCAGCTGGACCTACGCCCATGTCCAACATGGCTAGTGGATCAGCTTCTTTTCAGGGTTTCCCCTTTGGGACTGGGCATATTCCTAGTCCCAATCCTTCTTTAGGGTCGTTTCCTTTTACGTCCCAGACCCAAAGTTTCAATCCTTTGGCTCAGGGGCCAAGTTCGGCTTCTTTTACAGGATGGAATCCTATGTTTGCAACGTCGGGGGCAGGGAATCAGTTCATCGCGAGTCATCCAGGGAATGCTTCTTTCCCTGCATCGAGTGCTTATCAGTCTTTTTTTCCTCTATCTAATGCATGGAACCCCTACCAGGGGCTTACATCTTCAGTCAATACTTCAGCGGGGGGAACTAGTCTGGGTCTTGGTAGCTCGGCGTGGGGAGGAGGTTCTTCTTCGTTTTCTACGGGTCCTTTCTGGCAGCCTGGTGCCTCATCAAATCCAGGCTATTCTTTTCAGAATGTGGGAAATCCATCCCATCAAGGATGGAATTCTCAGGCTCCGCCGCGATTACCATTTCTGGCAACGTTAAACTTGCCAGACTTGGCGAAGTTAACTAATGACCTGATTCGATATAGTCCGGGTTGGCCTCCGGTTCCAACCAAACTTCCTTCAGACATTCCTAAGTTTGAAGGTAAGAATGGTGAAGATCCGGCAGACCACGTCACCACATTCCACTTATGGTGTTCATCCAACTCTCTGATCGACGATTCGATTAGATTGAGATTATTTCAGCGCACCTTAACTGGAAACGCCGCGAAGTGGTATATAGAGCTTACTGGGGGCAGTTTCGCCACATTTGGAGAACTGGATGTCACTTTTCTTAACCATTTCCAGTTGCCTGTCAGATATGAGGCTGGGACCGAACTCCTGGCTAATTTTAAGCAGGATGAGGCAACTCACATTTCTGATCATATTCAGGAATGGAGGAGAAGGAAGAGGCTAATTAAAGCCCATATTCCAAGTGAGTTCCTTCTCGAGTGGTTTTTGAAATCGCTTCAGTCAGATATTTCAAAGGATGTATCCATGTCAGGGGTATATTCCGAGGAGCAGGCCATCTTTAGGGCCCAACAGTTAGAGTTGATCTATTCTCAGTCTGGCATGCTTTACAAGTATTTGCCTAATGTTCCTCGCTCCAAATTGGATCTCTCGAAACCAAAACCTGGCCCGCATGGTGACGGACTTGTCGGATCGGTCAGTGGTAGTGCAGCCAGCCTGCTTTCTCGATTGCAGCAGTTGTCTTTACAATCTGCTTCTTCTGGTCAGGCTGTGCCTGCTGATTCTTCACCTTCCCAGTCTTTGTCCATTAATGCTGTCCAATCTTCTGAACCCAAAGGAAATCAACAGTCCAATGGGAAGAAGAAGGGACGTAATAACAAGAAGAAGGGCAAGAATGGGAAGGGCAATGCAAATAAGACCAACGAGCGTGTTGGTGAAGGGCAAAAGGAGAAAAAGAAAGTTAAGTTTCCGTGCAAGCTTTGTGCTGGAGACCATCTCACGCATCTTTGCCCGAAAATTCAGGATGCTCAGCGCCTGTTATCTCAGCAGGGTTCTTCTAGTTCCCAGGCTGTGCTAACAAACCCTTTTCCCCAAGGGCAGCAATTAATTGCTGGCGCGAATCAAAATCCCGGGGCTTCCTCTGGAGGTCCTCAGGAAGGGGAAATTCCATCGAATATCTTTATGATGAGTGCTCACGTGGATGTCGCTACGAGATCCCGTGATTATGGCGGAGAGGAATCTTCGAAAGCTAAGGAAGTTCCTGATGCTACTGAGCCGCTTGATATCACGAAGCCAACTGTCGAGTCTATGCCTCTGATACCGAAGGCATCCTCTAAGCGGTCAACGATTAATCCGAACATGAGGGCTGCCCAGAACTACTCGATTGTAGAAGATCTGGCGCAGAGTCCTTGTGCTATGTCAGCTTTAGAGGTACTCCAGTCTTGTCCGGCTCAGCGCAGTGCTTTGCTCACTGCCATTGGAGCTATAGATCCGAAAAATTCTCTTCGGATTACCTTTGATATGAAGAATTTTAAGAAGAGACTTCCTCATCATATGGCCTTCCATATTAAATCATCGTACCGGAAGACTAATATCTTTCGCACGGTCGTTGATGAGGGTGCTTCTACTTGCGTGATGTCTCTCGCATGCTGGAAGACACTAGGATCTCCCAAAGCTGTTCCATCTAGCACTATTCTTAATGCATTCGATGGCCATTCTCATAGGCCCCATGGTATTGTCCCGGCTTTGCCCATCTGTGTTGGGGGCAAAACCGTTAACATAGAGGTTGAGGTAGTAGATGCAGCCTTGGACTACAACCTTCTGTTGGGGAGGAACTGGATATATGATATGGATGTCATTGCATCTTCACTATTTCGGATAGTATGTTTCCCCCACGAAGGGAGGATAGTTACGGTGGATCAACTGGACTGTCCTCCTGTAGACCTGGATGCGCCTCCTGACTCATCTGTCCCTAAGTTGGACAATACTAAGGCACCTAACGAGAATCTGGGAGTTGGAATGTATTCTTCCCTGATGGGATCTTTTGATCTTCCTCCTCCTAAGGTGTCTATCAATGCTATTTCATCCTCCAAGGCTCCCTTTCGAAGAGAGTTCTTTCGAACTCATTATTTTTCGGACCCTTGGACCTTACCTTCCCCAACTGCCACTTTGGAGGAAGGGCAAGTGGGTGGAATGGCATTCTCGATTTCTGCAGCTGAGATTGCATATCAGTCTGTTGTTGACACTGCAGAATCTGATCCAGCTCCTCTTTCGCCGGAAGAGTTGGATGGTGATGTGGCTCCGGCTTGGACGCTTACTTCTTCTTCTGCCCAGGATTGTCTAGATACCACTCTTCCATCCGAAGAGGCCATCCTGGAAGCAATGACAGGTATAGAGAGACCGTGGGATGACTTGCATCATCGGTCTTACTTCCTACCTGACTTGAGCGAAGTCGAAGCTAGTTTTCCAAGTCCTCAGTCTCCTGGACCTGTTCACCCAGTCTTGAGCCCCTTAGCACCAGCACAGGTTTATGCTGAAGGGAACATGGCCGTGATCTCTCCGACTATCCCGGTGAACATCTCCAGGAATCCCAACATTATCGAGAACGTTTTCATTGGAGCTGAATGTTCCCGTGAAGAAGTTCAAATCTATACCGAGCTCTTCAAAGAGTATAGGGATGTTTTTGCTTGGTCTTATGAGGAAATGCCCGGCATAGATCCATCTATTGTCCAGCATGAGATCAAGACGTATGAAAACGCTAAGCCGGTCAGGCAAAAACTTCGTCCGGTTAATCCTAGGAAGGCAGCAGCCATCAAAGCTGAAGTTGAAAAGTTGCTTAAGGCGGGATTCATTTTCCCAGTTCCTCTTACTGAATGGGTTTCAAACCCCATTCCGGTTGATAAAAAGCAAGGAACGATTCGAGTGTGCATCGATTTCAGAGACCTGAATAAGGCGTGTCCTAAAGATAATTACCCCACACCTTTCATTGATCAGATTATTGACGAGTGTGCCGGTAACGAGATTTTTTCCTTCATGGACGGTTTCTCTGGTTATAATCAAATTACTATCCGTCCAGAAGATCAACATAAGACCGCATTTATTTGTCCTTGGGGTACGTTTGCATATAAGAAAATGCCTTTTGGTCTTAAAAATGCTGGAGCTACCTTTCAGCGGGCCATGTCTTACGCCTTCCACGACATCAAGAAAATTATCGAGGCATACTTAGATGATCTAGCTGCTCATTCTCGAAAGAGGATGGATCATCCAGGACACCTCCGACAAATATTTGAGAGATGTCGTTTTTATAAAATTCGTTTGAATCCGAACAAGTGCGTTTTCGCGGTAACATCCGGTCGGCTGTTGGGATTTATCGTGTCTAGTGAAGGGATAAGGGTAGATCCCTTCAAGGTTGAGGCAATACTTCGGTTGCCTCCCCCGTTTTCAATCCGTCAACTTCAAAGTCTCCAAGGGAAGTCTAACTTTCTTCGGAGGTTTATCGTTAACTATGCTGAGATTACAAAGGGATATATGAGACTGTTGAAGAAAGGAGTCCCTTTTCTTTGGGACGACTATGCTCAACGCTCATTCGATGCCTTGAAAAAGGCATTGACCTCTGCTCCTTTACCGAGTCCACCCGATTATAGCAGAGATTTTCTTTTGTATCTGGCTACAGCAGAATCTACCATTGGTATGGTTCTGGTTCAGGAGGATGATGCTCTGGCTGAGCATGTTATTTACTACCTTAGTCGAGGACTGGTAGGACCTGAACTGCGATACACCCCCATAGAAAAATTAGCCTTAGCAGCAGTTCATGCTGTGCAGCGACTCCGACATTATATTATTCTTCGCAAAACTTATGTCTTGGCAGCTGCCAATCCATTTCAGTTTGTCCTCAGCAGGCGAGTGATTGGGGGCAAATATAATAGATGGATTGTGATTTTACAAGAATTTGATCTAGAGTTCATGTCTGCCAAATCCAAGAAGTCATTAGTTTTTGCGGAATTGATCTCTGAGTTGCCTTGTGGAGAGGCGATGATCTATGATGAGTCCTTTCCGGACGAACACTTGTTTCTGATCTCTCCACAAGATCCTTGGTATGGGGACATCATTGTATATCTCCAGACTGCGAAGTTTCCCTTTTCTTTTTCGAAAGATGAGCGTCGTAAGCTGCGTCACTTAGCTAAAAGTTATCTGATTATTGGTGATGCTTTGTACCGTCGAGGGGTTGATTCAATCCTAAGACGCTGCTTAACTTTCGAAGAAGCTGAGGCTGTGCTCAATGATTCTCACGGTGGAGCTTGTGGGGTCATTTATCAGGGCTTGCTACAGCCCAAAAGATTTTGCGTGCTGGCTACTTCTGGCCCTCGATTTTCAAAGACTGTATTGAATCGGTCAAGAAGTGTCATCCTTGTCAAGTGTATACTCAAAAAATGCGCGCTCATCCAGCTCCGCTTTTTCCAGTCGTTACTGTCGGACCCTTTACAAAGTGGGGTATGGATTATACTACTTGTAACCCGCCTTCGGCAAAAGGTCACAAGTACATTATCGTAGCAGTAGACTACTTTACGAAGTGGGTCGAAGCTATGCCTACTTTCGGGAACGATGGTGAGACTGCAGCTCTTTTCTTCTTCAACCAAGTCATTGCTCGTTTCGGTATACCTAGAGAGATTGTCACCGACCATGGCAGTCACTTTCAGAACAGTATGATGGCTGAGTTGGCTCTTAAATTGGGTTTCCGGCAGGAGCATTCATCTCCATATTATCCTCAGGCCAATGGGCAGGTGGAAGCCGTGAATAAGTCCTTGAAGACAATTCTTCAACGGACGATTGATAAACATAGATCCAACTGGCACATTATGCTATATCCTGCACTCTGGGCATACAGGACGTCAGTGAAAACTGCAACTGGCTTTACTCCGTTTCAAGCATTCACTGGTAGAATCAGATTTCATTGAATGCGAGATTCCTTCCTTAAACAGCCGTTGAGCTTCTTCCCGACACTTTGCCTGGCAGAAGCTTCATCCTGAACATCTTGATGAGCAGCTGCTTAGATGCCGCCACGTTGAACGAAGCGCATAAAACCAGTCAAAGTCCAGTACGATAAGGCGGTTAAGCCTAGGGTCTTTTCCGAAGGTGACCTTGTTTTGGTCTATGCCCAAGAAAAAGATGCCTTGGGGGCGGGAAAGTTTAAGTCGATGTGGTATGGCCCCTATATCGTCAAAAAGGTACTTAAGAAAGGAGCGTATACCTTGGTTGACTTTGAAGGAAATGAGTTGTCGGAGCCCCGAAATGGGCTCTATCTGAAGAAGTATTATGCCTAGGCTTTGCCCCGGCATTTTGCTTTGTATATAGTAGTTTTGTCTTGTACATATCTGTTTGATTTTCGATTTTTGATGAGATGGTGATGTTTTTGATCTGCTTTGGCAGGTTGTGTTGATGTCATGAGTCATTTTGGTTTCACCGATGGTGCTAGTAGACACACCCGGAACTTAGCTTCCGCGGCTTGGGTGCTTCATTATCCTTCCGGTCAGCTGTTGGTATCAAGAGGGGTCTGCATTGGTCCTGCTTCCAATAACGTAGCAGAATACACTGCAGTCATTCATCTACTCTCGGAGGCAATATCTTGGGGTGTTGATTCGTTGGTAGTTTTCTTGGACTCCCAGCTGGTGGTGTCGCAGTTGAACAACACTTATCGGGTACGAGATCCAATTTTATTACGATTGTTCTTGAGGGTACGTTTGTTACAAAGGTCATTTCAATTTTTAACATTCATTCATATTCCTCGAGCTGACAATTGGTTTGCTGACTCATTGGCTAATCAAACTTTAGATTGGCATATTAATCATTCAATACAATAAAATCTAATCATCAAAAACATCATACATTTGATACATTTATCACATCACATCAAAATATCGCTGTATATATATCATCAGTATGTCAAAAAACTTTACAAAATTTTGGATCCATCAATGCCGTACAAAACTTGGGCTTATGCCCCATCATGTTCAGTCTCAAAAAATATACAGTCATCTAATATGTAAAAACTATCTACTCCCGAGGACCCTGCCCAGCGTTCCTATAGAACATCACTGCAGTGGCCACACGGCGGAACAGTCTAACCCAGTCCCGGGGTACTCCTACAACCCGTCTCTGGACGGCTTCTGGCAAGTCCTCCACAGCAGCCAGAGGGATTTGGCGGGTTAGTCCCTCCAAGTTTCTCTGCACGGCCTGGAGTGTCCTGTCAGAATCCGCTGTCTCTACCTCACCTCTGCGGCGTTTATGACATGCTAGGCCCTCAGGACGCACTGGTCCAACATCTGAAACATGATCATTTTTTATTTGTCAGTCATTATGAATCCAATCCAAAAACATGTTTGTTTTTCATTTTTCATACATATTTGAAAAATCCAAAAAAAAAAAAAAAAAAAAATCATATAAGTTAAAATTTTTTGAAAAAACTTACCGACTGCTCCCCATGCTGCACCGGGTGGAAGTACTAGATCTGGATCTCCTCGGAAATCCATCCCGGCATAGGGATAGTCATCTACTGCGATGATCTGTTCTCTCCACCATAAGAAGAACTCATCATCCCAGGTAGTTCGGGGTACCTCGCTGCCCCCCAGTCTCTTCATCATGTCTGCGCAACGGGCAATTCTTGGGTCCCGAGGGCTGCTGATAGTTGAGATGACTTTGGGTCTCAAAGCTGGAACTCTCTCGAAGAAGAATGTAGTCAAAATGGTCCCATAGCCAAAGTGTTTTGTATGTGTTTTGTGAATGGAGGTCAGTTGTTGTTTCATGTTCAGTAGCAGGGCAGTGCACCAATCATACACATGAATTAAGCACTCTACAGCTATGCTCATGTGCGTCCTGGACGCCTGATGCAGTGAGGCAGATCCTGCCACTCTGCCGATGGTGAATAGGAGGATCTTTATGTGCAAGTCCCTGATATCTCTGATTGCAATCTGTGTGCCAACTTTCTTCGAATTTTCTATGCAATAGATTTGGACATAGTCCTCCACGGTTAACCCTCCCAGGGGCCTTCCGTGCAGATCCACTGGGTCTCCCCTTCTGGAGAGTCCAGTGATGAAGTATATATCTTCCACCTCTATGCGTAGTGGCATTTGATCAATGATGAAACAATCCCGATCCGGTTCCCAATAATTTACCAGCATTTCAAGCAATTTCACATTACTTTTCATATTGGGCATTTTGAAAAATTTGAATAATCCACAGTTTCGGAGGACATTTTGTGCTGCGCGATCTTCCATGACCTCTTGGTCTATTGCACTATGCTCACGTTCCCTCCATGAAATTGTCATCCTGAAAAAATTCATTAAAATTTGCATTAGAAACTCATTTTTGAAATTCGGACTTGCGCATACGCTAGTTTCGCTGTACACAGTCGCGTATACACGCGACTTTCCTTCTTTGAACCCGCGTATGCGCAGATACGCGTTTTTTAATAAGGGTTTCCAGGTAAAAATCCACTTAATTTTAAATTTTAAACGAACAAAATGAATCAACAGGATGAATAAGGAGCCTACCTGAAGTTTCGCTGAATTCTGACGGTCGGTTGTTGCTGATTTGACGAAACAAGTTTTTAGCTCCAGAGCTCTTTTCCAAATCAGCTATGCAATAATGAACCAATTGAGAGGTAATTTGTGTATTTATGGCTAAAAATTGAAAATTTTCGCAAAAATTTCTTTGTGCTTATTTTTTCGATCTGTCTTATGCTGTATAACTCGATTGCTTGGAAGTGCCCAGTTTGGTATATTTCAGGTACATTTTGACATTTTCGAGATTTTTCCCGGTTTCTGGCCCATGCGTTCAGACTCTTCATGGCAGGTATATGATCTTCACTGGCATATAGGTTAGGGAATCACTTTCCGTTGCATCTTGCATTCTAGCCTCCATACTGATCACTTTCCTTAGGGTCGATCCCATCAGGTCATGAGTATTACACCCATTTCACTCGCCGATTTTTAAATCATGACTTGATGGTAGAGCCTTCCTTTACATGGGCTTCCTAGTTAGTTCCTCGCTATCACTTGTCGCCCATGCTGCTTTTTATGTAGGCTCGGGAGTCCTCTTTAGTCTCGCCATGTCTTTTGTGTTGAAGCTTCATTCTTTCTCCTTCATCACTTATCATTTTTCTGGCTTATACCCTAGAGGCTCCCTGGTGTCGTTAAGTTGTATTACTGCATTGCATATTGGCTACTTGTTTATCCCGGCCTTTAGCCGGCTTCATTTGGACTCGATGTTTAAGCCAACTTTTGACCTTGACTTTCTGTACAAGTTAACCATTGCATGCACTTAGCTATCACGACTTGACACCTGTGTACCCATGGATGGAACGTTCCTCTGAGTATCACTGACCAGTTTTCGCCACCTTGCATTGAGCATAGGATTGTTCCAAACCCCGGAACTAGTGCATCTGCTTTTTTTCGATACTCGTTCTATCCATTGTATCATAGCATTCTTTTATTCTTTTTCAGGCTTATTATGAAAAAGACAAAAAAAATTAAATATAACAAAAAGAGCGGGAACGGGATGTATCTTCGTTATTTCGATGGCAGTACAGAGTCAGTTTGTCGCCCTTGAACAAAGCACATATACTTATATATCTTTCCTTCATTTGGGATGGTTCTAGTTTGACCTAGGTTCAGCCTTTACCATGTTTCACTTGTCAGTTCTCCCCCGGTTGGTTATCTCTTCCAATCATATGGAGAGTTTGTTTTGCCTCCTGCAAGACAGACTTATACAGTGTCACTTTTTACTGCCATGGTCATCATAGAGTCGTGCTTTTGTTCAAGGGAAGTTTAGCCTGAGTCGGCCATTCTGCGGTGTCTCTTGACTCATTATTCAGTCGGCCTTCCCGGTCTTGTCAGTATCATGTTCTATCACATCATATGTTTTGATCTTCTGCTCGTGCTGGTTTGAGAAGGTCCCCATTGACTTCTTGCCGGCGGGTTTGTCTCTTATCGACTACGACACATTGCTCTGAGAGCAAGCCTAGAGCCGCACCTTGGGCCTATTTCCATCATTGATAGGTGACCTCGTGCTCAGCATTTGATCATCATCATGTGTCTTTGACTGAGTGGTTTCCCCTGTGTTCGACGTCAGCACACATTATCACACTTGGGATTCGTGCAGTACCTGGATTTCCATTTGACCCTATCGGTGGATTTCTCGCCTCTGTGTCAGCTTTCATTATTGGTTGGTTCAGAGGGTTTCTTCCGTGCTCTAGCTTCATCTTGTGCACGTCGGAAACGTACTTCGGTTTTGGTTCCATCACTCTACTTCGTCCGATTCCTTCCAAATCTTGGCCTGTGGGTTACACTCGCGCTGGACTGATGTGGGATGCCTTAATGCCTTCCTTCCAGCAGATATTTTCCCATCGACTTCGACTCATTGCTCTGGGAATAAGGTCTAGAGTCTTTTTGTCAGTACCTTAGGGTTTGCAGTCATCAGTGGCAGACTCTTCGCTATCGACAGTGGGGATTCATCATTGCCTCCCGATTGGTAGATTCTTTCAAGTGTTCGACTTCAACTCATTCATTCGCACTTGTCAGATTGTACTGGGGCACCTTGACACTCATTATCATTATCGGTGGGTTGTCTCACGTTGGTTAACGGGAAACATCATTGCCCGGTAATCCAACGATTTCTCACATGGTCGACTTCAGCTCATTTATTCCCAGTGTGTAGAATTGTTCCGTTGTGATCGGTGAAGACCTCGGGTTGCATCAGCATTTCTCGGTTCACTGTTGACAGTTCTCTCAGTTTCTGCCAGTGTTGCCGTCCACCCTTATATGTTGCAGTTCAGCACAGCAGCATTTTATATGTTGATCCCCGAGTTGCGTGATTGTACCGTTTGATCCGCCTCTTATGATCCGGTACTTGGAGATTCAGTTACTTGATCAGACATCCAGTTGCACTATCTTTGATCAACTTTCTATATGTGATACTTGGACATTGATACAGACTTGTCTTTCCGGGCCCTGCTCAGATGATTCACTATGTATTTTCAGTTCAGTTATACTTGTATACATGTTGGATCTATTCAGTACTTTCTATATATATGATGTATTTTTAACTGAGCATGGGTATGCCCGCCTCAGCATGTGTTGACTCTCTGGTTTCTTTCATTGCTTTTTGGCAGGCTGAAATCTGGTGAAGTCCTCTCTTGTCCTTGCGAAGTTCTTTCTATGTGCATAATACATTTCGGCCATCATGTACCCCTTCTGACCTCATATATTAGGGGGCATCTGTTATAGCATCATTTCTCACCTTGACATGATTCATGATTGCTACATGGTTTTATGGGCACCCATTCCTACAGACTTGGACAAATTCACTTAAAAATAGTGGAAAATCCTTCATACGCGACTATGCCCGTGTTTTTCCGCGTGTATACGCGAGTACAGCTAGACTTTTCCGCGTATGCCATTTTAATGATTAAAAAATATAAAAAAAACCCTAATTTCGCGCTGGGTTGATGGTTACTCAGGTAGTTCAACTACCCCAGCCCGTGGCCAACTGTTTCCAACTGCTGAAACTACTTGGAAGGACTATAAAAAGACCTCATATGTATGGCCTAAGAGAGGGAGAGAATTATTATTATTATACTCTGTTGGTATTTCCCCCATCCAAGTATGATTCCCCGTGCCTCCTGCACTTTCCCAGTTCATTTCAGGAAACCCTTGTTTCCTTGAGATACACATCCCTTTATATGTTATCTCGTATGCACTCATTTGGAAGGAGTCTTAGCGAGGCAAGGGCTGGACGGATCCGGACGACGGTCTGCGAAGGCTTTGGAAGGATCAAGTGATCTCTCCACTTAATTTTGTACGTACTATTTTTATAATATAGAAGTATCATGCTGTTCCCGAAATAAACGTGTTAGTGTATGCTTTAATGTATGAAGAATATTTGTTATACAAGCATTCATGATGATTGATTTAATGTTTTATATGAATCTCACTAACATATAGAGTAGAAATATACTGTACAACTTGTCCTTTGTACTGGTTTCTTCTTGTATTTCAGGTGAAAGAGGAAGGACGGTTGCAGGGAGTTTGAACTCCACGTGGATCTACTTCAAACGTAGGACCAACGGGTAAACCTCTCATTCTACTCGATTTCGTTTTTATGACTGTGCATGATCGTGTGAGTCTCTGTTAAGTAGTACGCCCCTGCTCTGTGGAGGTTGAATCCCAACCAACCTCTAGGGTGTTAAATCCCCGAAACAGCGGCGTAACAATATGTGAAACCGGCAAACAATATACAAAACACATGAAACCCGGCGGAGATGAATGTAAGAGTGGGACCCAGCGGAGGCGGAGGGCGATCAGATCTAAACCGTTAGATCCCAGATCCAATGGACGGTCAGGATCAAATCGAAGGATCGCAATCAGGGGGGGCAGGGGTAACACATTCAAAAAATTTCGATTGCGATCGGAGCGATGTTGCGATTGAGCGATGACCGTCGATCTGGGGGAGGAACGGACGACGGAGATGAAATCGGAAGGGTAGTGCGATCGGGGGATCGAGAGGGGAATTGTGATTGAGCGCTGGACGTCGGATCGCGGGACAGATCAACGGCTCAGATGCAATCGGGGGACAGTGCGATCGGAGGATCGGAAGACAGGTTTGCGATTGATTGGGGATCGGGGCGGAAGACTTGCGGTTGATCGGAGGGCGCACGCGGAATGCTGCGATTGAGATTGAGCCGGGGATGCAATTAGCGCTCTGCCGTCGGATCTCCGCCGAAGATCAACGGTGCGGAACGCACCGCGGGACTTAACGTTATAGACAAATCACATCGGGGTTTTTGATATTACAAAGGAAATTGTGTACCCGCCCGACCTTCCGATTGCGATTGGCCCCCAAGGCTTAAGTGCTTGGTCTTGGGTAAGGGCGTATGTGGGGAAGTGGTTGAGGGGCTAGCAGGAAAGGGGCCAGGCCTTATAATAAGGTCGGAAAGTGGGTTTTTTAACCCTTTTAATGGATTTTGGAGGTTTTAAAGGGAAACGATAGAGGGATAAGGGGGGAAAGTGGCCAACAAAGGGCAGGGGGAAGAAATTAAAGGGGATTTTGGGGGAATTTGAAGGGTAAGAAGGGAAATAGAAGGGAAGAGAAAGGGGATAGAAAACAAAGGCTTTGGGGAATGAAATAAGAGGGAAAAGGGGGCCTTTGGGCATTTCTTCACCAGTAGAGAGGTCTTATGATGGACACCAGCAAAGGGGATTTTTCAAAGGATAAAAGACACATGGAGGCTTCAAGGAGACTGTGTTTTCAGAGGAAATGCATTCCTTGAAGACTCAGGAACAATTTAGCCCCCTATTGCTTGTCAAAAAATTCATAGGGGGGCTAACACCAGGGAGAGAAATTGAGTAGTTTTGAGAAAATTTGAGGGCTTGCTGTGGCTTGGAAGGATTCTTGGCTAAACGCATAGCACAGGAGCGTAAATTTCGGGCCCGTGCACGTGTTTTTGGGTCGAACTGAACAGCCTTGCATGCATCACTCAGGTAGGGCTAAACGTTGTTGGGTCTCCCTTGGGCAGTGCCCGAACGGGTAAGAGTGCAGCATGGCAGAGTTTGCATGGTGGTGTGGTCCTTCTGGGAAGTGCCTGCACAGGCAAGAGCGCAACATGGCAGAGTCTGCATAGTGGCATGGTCCTTCTGGGCAGTGCCTGAACGAACAGGCATGTAGCGTTAGGCGGAGCTACATGCTGCCGAGTCCTTTCGAACGCACCCCAGTCTGCACTGAACGTGCTTGTGTGCACGAGTTCTCAGCTGGGTCTGCACGCTGTTAAAATCATAGCACCGTTACATAGTCACACAACGCCTTTTGGAAATTTCCAAATATGGCATACACAGGCACGTAGCACGCAATTTCAGGAGTGTAGTGCAAGGGTTTTTCTGCTCGAGGTCTACCAGGAATTTAGAATTTTCACCTTGAAAGCTTTCTCTCCTTGTTAAGTGATAAGTGAGTTGGAAAAGGGAGACTTAGGTGCTTTTATACCTTTTTGGAAAATAAATAAAATTTCTAAAAACCCACTTTGCTATGTTTTCTTTGGTCACTTTATCATTGATATCCTTTTTCTTTTGCGGGAGGTGATTTAAGCATAAAAATGATCCTTTGGTGGGTGATTTTGAAAATATAAATTTCTTCCCCCTCTTACTGCTTTTGACAATGGCATCTATATTTTGTCAAAGACTGTAAATCATGTCCACCATGTCTTCTTTTGGCCACTTTTTTTTTGCTCATGCAGGTTCCATGACACAAATTATTTAGTCTCCTTTCTCATTATTGGAATCTTGAAAACTTTAGTCACTCAGTAGAAAACTCATGATTTGCTTGGTGTTCTATTTTAATATCCCCAAATTGGGGTTACTAGCAAGGTGTTATCGCACCCCAAATTTTCAAAATCTCATGCTTGAAAATCAGTCATAATTCTCTTTCAAATTGGTTAGGTTGCAAGATATCATAAAATGATAAATTTTATGGTGTATTTAAGTTTTTAAAACTTTGGATAAGGTGTTAGAAATGATTCCAAGTCACATCGAAGGAGTGTGTTCTGAGTAGATACTTTGAAATGATCATAAGTCCAAAATCTGGCCATTTTTCAGAAAACTGTCTGAGTTCGCAGCAAATACAACACAAAATTAACCGAATTCGCTACGGAAACACCTAGTAGTTCCGTAGTGAAACTGACACTTGTAAAATGAAACGTGCTATGAAAAATATTCCAGCCTTTAACGGTTTAAAGAGTAATGATGAATGGTTAGTGTTTGAAAATTTCAAGGACCTGCTACCAGACTAAAGCCATCATTTAAAAGTTATGCACTTTCTCATATCAGTCATCAGTCATCATGTGTCTTATGTCTTCTCATTCCACTTTTGAAAGCTTATCTCTCATCTCTTTCACTTTATTTTTCCACGCTTGTCATTTGCTACCAAAGAAAATCTTTGTCAATAAGATCCCTCGTATAAACCCTTATTGTTTCATCAGTTTCTTTCCACTTTAACTGCTCTCTGTCAGTAAGGGTATTCTCCCAAATAGGTGTTAAGTTATAAGGAAGGCCACCGCTGCATAACACAAGAAATGGCTACACCAAAGAAGATTTATAAAGGAGGTTTTCCATTTAGATATGAACCTGCAGCTCCATATTTAGTTTTTGAGGATCAATATTTCATTGAGTTATTTACAAAGGCAGGGTGCATTCAGTTCTTTCAGAAATTGCATGGTCATCATCAACAGGTATCACGAGACTTTGTGGCTAATTCCAGAGGTACATTTACAAAGGTAGGTTGTCTTCATATCCCAATTTCACTTGATAGTATCTCTAAAACAACAGGGGTCCCGAGAATTAGAGAGGAATGGTTTAAAGCTACCAAGTTTGATTTTAAAATTTGTGATGATTACTTAAAGCTGGAGCATGCAGGGATTAAAATGGCTGAAGGAATTAATAGAACATGTCTTAAAGATGAATTTTCCAAGTTGTTAACAGTTATACAAAAATATTTTACATGTGAAGGTCATTTTTAGACAATTTTTTTGTATCATTTCAAATTATTGCTTCATTTCACAGGGAAGAAGTTGATATATATTCCATTCTATATCTTTAGAAGTCTCGGGAAAATGGCAGACAAGGTGCAAGGGAGACCTGAAAGGAATGAAACCTCCATTTTTCACCATGGATTGATGAAATTGCTAGTTTTGGAGGAGTTAAATAAACTAAATAGAGATTTGGCAACATTCTTGTTCATGAATGGATATGGGCTAGATTTTTTATCTCCAAGGAAAGTCTCCAAGACTAAAACCTCTTCTTCCGAGAAAGAAATCAATGTCAATGCTACTGCAGAATTAGAGGGAAATCAACATGAAGGTTTAAAGTTTACAGATAAAGAGTTGGTAGAGGAAGCTGATTTAGTCCAAGATACATCATCACCTCCAGCAACTAGAACTAGAAAGAAAACTAACAAACATGTTAAATACAACAAGATCAAATCTGAAGCTAAGAGATCCAAAGGAAATGTTGAAGAAGATGTTAAAGGTAAAGGCAGACTTGAAGACATTCTACAAGCTATAGACATTATAGAAACTCCTGTGGTGAAAGAAGCTAAAGTTAAAACATATAAAGCCAAAGGTAAGGGACTCATAGTCAAGAAATTGGACTTCTCTTCAGAAGATTTAGCCTTTCTTTTAAAACTTCAAAAACCTCTCACTAGGTCACAAATATCAGAAACTATTACTATAGGTGATAGTAAACAAAAGGAAGATAAAGGAAAGGGAGAAATGGCACAATAATTTATTGTCATATCACCAAGTGAGACATAGCTTATCAAGGATAAAAAGACAGATAAATATAAAAGAAAGTTTCAAAGGAAACCTGAGACGGATTCTTCTAAAATACAGAGCAAAGACAAAGAAGAAACAGTCAAACAGAGAAAAGGAAAAGACAAGGTCATAGAGAAAAATGAAAAGGATATTTTAGAAGAACATTTGAGAGCTGTTAAGGATGAATTGTATGAGACAAAGAAAGAGCTGAAAATATATAAGAAAGATAGAGAGATGATAGATGAAGTGGAGAAGAAAGTAAATGAACAAGGTACTCATTTTGAGACTTCCATTGCAAAAGCCAAAAATCTATTGAAGAGGACACAACCTTTACCCATCATAGTGTCACATACAAGAAAGAGGAACTTATGTTTACAAGCAGAGAGAAGAAGCCTTCAAAGACAAGTTAAAGAGCTAAAAGAAGAGATGGAGTTGATGAAGACAAAATCAAAGAAAGGAGACCTAGAAAGAGGAATCATGAACAAAGCTATTTGAAACTACTGATAGATAAGGAGGTAACAATTAGATCATTATATTTTTGTCTTAAATTATCAATAAACTACATGCAGGCATGTTCATGTACTTTTCTGAGGCTCAGATCTAAGCTTTTTCAAATCTCCAAAGTATTAGGCAATTCCACAGCAAGTGTCAGGCTTGAAGCCTAGTTTTTCTTGCAAAATTTCTGAAGATTTCTTTTTGGTTTTGAGAGACCTAAACTGATGGAAATAAATTTTTTTGAAGGATATATCTAGTTTTTTTTTATCATTAAATATCCTCTAATTGTAAAGAGCAGCATAAGGGTACCACATATCATCCTTTTATGTGCGCAACTAAAACAAGCTAATTTTGTAGCTCAAAATAGAGTTTTTGGACAACAAGTAGAATTTTCATGATAAATGATGGAAAGGTGGAGGAAGGTTAAGCATGTTTAAAGATGTTCATCATCAGGGTGTCAAAGAGTATCAGGGTGACAAAGAGTATCAGATTTTCCAAGTGGATATTTTCAGTTAAAGAAATAGTTTGAAAGATACTAGTCTACATGTGTCAGGTCATCAAACTAACTTCTCCTAATTGATGGGAAAAGTTATTTCACAAAGGCAGTCATGGTATTAATATTTTGTTAATGATCAGCATGATAAAATATTGGATTCCTTTCGAGGAAGATTTGGATAAATTTTTTTGAATGTAATGATTAGGAGTTTAAGTCCTAGTGGGACTCTTACTCTTATTTCGAAAAGGTGTCGGTCTTTGTCTCTATAATCTAGTTTATGGTTAGCTTTAAGTGTCAGCTGAAATTTAAATGGTCTAGCCACTTGGAAGACTTGTTGTAAAGGATAAATGCCTATAAATAATGTAAAATTTGATGCATTCGGGGTTGGAAAATGTGATAGAAAATGACTACTTTTGTAAATGCTGTGAAGGAACTGATATATAAAGAAGCAGTTTAAATTTTTTGAATCTGAGATTCTTAGTGTACTTCGGTGAGTTTTTTATTTTGTCTTTGATTGTTTTACCTCCATAGTCTTAACGCTCATTACTCAAAATTCATGGAGTAACATGCTCTGACTTCCTTTAAGTATTAAACTATGGTGAATTGAGTTCTTGGTTCCTATCTTTGGATGTTTTCCTTTAATGTTTTAATACTTATTACTTAGAATTCATGGTTATTCATGCTTTGACATCCTTTAAGTATTGAGCTTTGATGAAACACTTTTAATACCTTCCTTTGAATACCTTGATGTATCATTACTTAGAATTCATGTACCACATGTTCTGACTTCCTTTGAACCTCAAGTTATTGAGACTTTTCTGACTATGTCACTCTTTCATTGAAGTATATAGAAGCCTCAATTTAATAAGAAGAGTTATTTGTTATCTTTATCTCTATCACTGAATTCATAGCCCAATGGTAGCAAGTCTCCATATTTCAACCTAATAACATACAAAATCATAAACCATAGAGTTAGCCATCTATCTACATCTTTAATCAATATCATTAATCCTTGAGAGAGCCCTCTCAATCTGAGGAGGCTAAGCCTCAGCTAAAATATTAGTTTGAAATAGTTACACTGAGATTGACTTGATAAGCAACCTATCAGGGTCCCATTTTCGTGATAACATTTTGGTGCATCTGCCGAGAGTCTGAATATATACATCTCTCGAAGATTATGAAGCTGAACTCTTGAAGTTAGCAGGAGCTCAGAATCTGTTCGAGGCTGCAAAAATACCTTGGCGACTTCACACATCAAATAAAAAATTGAAAGGTGACTCCACTACTAGAATATCAGTTGCTAGATGAAGTTTCAAGATGAGTTCCATTGCAAGAAAAAATTCCAGATATGCTCCTATGAATTGGTCTCATATCCCTGGGTTTCCAAATCCTATGCCAAAGGTTCACTGGTTAGATGATATTCCAACATTCAAAGATGAAAATAAAGACAATGCTGCTCTTCATTTGGTTAGGTTTCATCTGCATGTACATAGTTTTAAGGTTCAGATCCCTGAAGACTGTCTTATGAAGATGTTTATGACCATTCTAGAAGGAAAAGCATGGTCTTGGTATAAAGGTTTAGCAAATGGTTCATTATATTCTCTTGCTAATTTTCATGATGAATTTTATGAGATGTATAGAGAGTGTCATCCCTCCTTATTACTGGTTGAATATTGTTGTAGGCATTCTGTGAGTTTTATTCAGTATTTGGAGGATTGCTATGATGATGATGAATTTATGGATGAAGACATTTTTGAGGATCTTCATAACAATACATTTCAACACCTAGAAGAAAGGATAACATCCCATAGAATGCATCATGGAAATAAGCAAGAGTATACTTATGAAAACCATGTTACATCCTTCGAGATTGATGTAAATATGCAGCAAACTTGTCAGTCTTCGAATCATAATGAAGATGAAAATCATTGCAAATACCAAGAAGAAATACTGGAAGACAGTTTTTATAACCCTCATGTAGAGAAAAAGGTTGATTACTTATGTCATGCTTTGCAGCAACCTACTTCAAAGAATGATCATAATAATGAGGAAAAATACACTGTCTATGGAAATCATTCAGAATGGCAGTTGGATAGCTTATCAAATAAATTTTGTGTGGCTAAAAATTAGTTGTTAGAAGTTACAGGATGTTTTGACGATCATCAAGCTGATCATATATTCTGGGATCCTATAGCTAAATACATGGAGGAGTTTTACTCTCCAGTGTTATGGTTTTGTTTTTACTATGAAGATCAGTTACAATTTTAGTGGCAGTGGTCATCACAATACCATAGTTCCTTTGAGTTTCAATGCAGTCAAAAAAATAAAATATCAGATAAAACCAATGACTGGTTAGATTGGAAATTTCACATTGATTGAGCTGAATAAAGTTTGCATTTGATAAGGTAGGTAGGTAGGAATGTGCAAATAAAATCAAGGTTGATTGAGTTTTTTTAGTAGGTACAGTTTGAAGCAGATTGGGCATAATTTTAGAGTTTTTATTTTAAAGGAATGGATTGCAGCATTGGAGCTACTAGTTCTTAGTATACCACAGGGGGCATACTATCCCTAATAGAGCCATTGATATCACACCCCAAAATTTCAAAATCTCATTCTTGAAAATCAATCATAATTCTCTTTCAAATTGGTTAGGTTGCAAGATATCATAAAATAATAAATTTTATGGTGTATTTAAGTTTTTAAATCTTTGGATAAGGTGTTAGAAATGATTCTAAGTCACATAGAAGGAGTGTGTTCTGAGTAGATACTTTGAAATGATCATAAGTCCGAAATCTAGCCATTTTTCATAAAACTGTCCGAGTCCGCAGCAAATACAACATGAAATTAACTGATTTCACTACGGAAACACCTAGTAGTTCCGTAGCGAAACTGACACTTGTCAAATGAAACGTGCTACGAAAAATATGCAATCCTTTAACAGTTTAAAGAGTAATGATGAATGGTTAGTGTTTTAGAATTTCAAGGACCTGCTGCCAGACTAAAGCTATCATTTAAAAGTTATGGACTTTCTCATATCAGTCATCATTTGTCTTATGTCTTCTCATTCCGCTTTTGAAAGATTATCTCTCATCTCTTTCGCTTTTTTTTTCTGCGCTCATCATTTGCTACCAAAGCAAATCTCTGTCAATAAGCTCCCTAGTATAAACCCTTATTGTTTCATAAGTTCCTTTCCACTTTAACTTCTCTCTGTCATTAAGGGTATTCTCCTAAACAAGTGTTAAGTTATAAGGAATGCCACCGCTGCATAACACAGGAAATGGCTACACCAAAGAAGATTTATAAAGGAGGTTTTCCATTTAGATATGAACCTGCAGCTCCAGATTTAGTTTTGGAGGATCAATATTTCACTGAGTTATTTACAAAGGCAGGGTGCATTCATTTCTTTCAGAAATTGCAAGGTCATCATCAACAGGTGTCACGATACTTTATGGCTAATTTTAGAGGTATATTTACAAAGGTAGGTTTTCTTCATATCCCAATTTCACTTGATAGTATCTCTAAAACAACAGGGGTCCCGAGAACTGGAGAGGAACGGTTTAAAGCTACCAAGTTTGATTTTAAAATTTGTGATGATTACTTAAAGCCGAAGCATGCAGGGATTAAAATGACTGAAGGAATTCACAGAACCTGTTTTAAAGATGAATTTTCCAAGTTGTTAACAGTTATACAAAAATATTTTACATGTGAAGGTCATTTTTAGACAATTTGTTTGTATCATTTCAAATTATTGCTTCATTTCACAGGGAAGAAGTTGATAGATATTCCATTCTATCTCTTTAGAAGTCTCGGGAAAATGGTAGACAAGGTGCAAGGGAGAGCTGAAAGGAATGAAACCTCCAATTTTCACCATGGATTGATGAAATTTCTAGTTCTGGAGGAGTTAAATAAACTAAACAGAGATTGGGCATCATTCTTGTTCATGAATTGATATAAGCTAGATGTTTTATCTCCAAGGAAAGTCTCCAAGATTAAAATCTCATATTCTAAGAAAGAAATGAATGTCAATGTTACTGCAGAATTAGAGGGAAATGAACATGAAGATTTAAAGGTTACAGATAAAGACTTGGTAGAGGAAGTTGATTTAGTCAAAGATACATCATCACCTCTAGCAACTAGAACTAGAAAGAAAACTAACAAACATGTTACAGACAACAAGATCAAATCTGAAGCCAAGAGATCTAAAGGAAATGTTGAAGAAGATGTTAAAGGTAAAGGCAAACTTGAAGACATTCTACAGGCTATATACATTGCAGAAACTCTTGTGGTGAAAACAGCTAAAGTTAAAACATCTAAAGCCAAAGGTAAGGGACTCATAGTCAATAAATTAGAATTCTCTTCAGAAGATTCAGCCTTCCTTTTCAAACCTTGAAAACCTCTCACTTGGTCACAAATATATGAAACTATTACTATAAGTGATAGTAAACAGAAGGAAGATAAAGGAAAGGGATAAATGGCACAAGAAGTTATTGTGATATCACCAAGTGAGATAGAGGTTATCAAGGACAAGAAGACAGATAAATATAAAAGAAAGTTTCAAAGGAAACCTGAGACAGATTCTTCTAAAAGATAGAGAAAAGACAAAGAAGAAAAAGTCAGGCAGAGAAAAGGAAAAGACAAGGTCATAGAGAAAACTGAAAAGGAGATTTTAGAAGAACATTTGAAAGATGTTAAGGATGAATTGTCTGAGACAAAGAAATAGCTAGAGAGATATAATAAATATAAGGAGATGATAGATGAAGTGGAGAAGAAAGTAAATGAACAAGTTACTCATTTTGAGACTTCCATTGCAAAAGCCAAAAATCTGTTGAAGAGGACACAACCTTTACGCATCATAGTGTCACATACAAGAAAGAGGAAATTATGTTTACAAGTAGAGAGAAGAAGCCTACAAAGACAAGTGAAAGAGCTAAAATAAGAGATGGAGTTGATGAAGACAGAATCAAAGAAAGGAGACTTGGAAAGAGGAATCGTGAACAAAGTTATTTGAAACTACTGATAGATAAGGAGGTAAAAATTGTATCATGATATTTTTGTCTTATATTATCAGTAAACTACATGCAGGCATGTTCATATACTTTTCTAAAGCTTAGATCCAATTTTTGTCAAATCTCCAAAGTATTGCGCAATTCTGCAGCAAGTGTGAGGCTTGAAGCCCAGTTTTTGTTGCGAAATTTCTAAAGATTTATTTTTAGTTTCGAGAGACCTAAAATGATGGAAATGAAAAGTTTTGAAGGATATATCGAGTTTTTTTTCATCATTCAATATCCTATAATGGTAAAAAGAAGTAGAAGGGTAACCACATATCATCCTTTAAGCATGTTTAAGCATGTAAAATGATGGAAAGGGGGAGGAAGGTTAAGCATGTTTAAATTTGTTCATCATCAAGGTGTCAAAGAGTATCAGGGTGTCAAAGAATATCAGGGTGACAAAGAGTATCAAATTTTTCAAGTGGATATTTTGAGTTAAAGAAATAGTTTGAAAGATACTAGTCTACATGTGCCAGGTCATCAAACTAACTTCTCCTAAATGATGGGCAAAGTTGTTTCATGAAGGAATTCATGGTATTAATATTTCATTAATGATCAGGATGATAAAAATATTGGATTCCTGTCGAGGAAGATTTGGATAAATTTTTTTGAATGTAATTATTAGGATTTAAAGTCCTAGTAGGACTCTTAATCTTATTTCGAAAAGGTGTCAGTCTTAGTCTCTAGAATCTAGTTTATGGTGAGTTTTAAGTGTCAATTGAAAGTTAAATGGTCTAGCTACTTGGAAAACTTGTTGTAAAGGCTAAATGCCTATAAATAATGTAAAATTTGATGTATTTGGGGTTGGAAAATGTGATAGAAAATGACTAATTTTGTAAATGCTATGAAGGAACTGATATATACAGAAGCGGTTTAACTTTTCTGAATCTGAGATTCTTAGTGTACTTCAGTGAGTTTTATCTTTTATCTTTGATTGTTTTACTTCCATAGTCTTAATGCTTATTACTCAGAATTCATGGAGGAACATGCTCTGACTTCCTTTAAGTGTTAAACTATGGTGAATTGAGTTCTTGGGTCCTATCTTTGGATGTTTTTCTTCAATATTTTAATCCTTATTACTCAAAATTCATGGTTATTCATGCTTTGACTTCATTTAAGTATTTATCTATGATGAAACACTTTTAATACCTTCTTTTGAATACCTTGATTTATCATTACTTAGAATTCATGTACCACATGCTCTGACTTACTTTAAACCTCAAGTTATTGAGACTTTTCTGATTGTGTCACTCTTTCATTGAAGTATACACAAGCCTTAGTTTTATAAGAAGAGTTATTTGTTATCTTTATCTCTGTCACTGACTCCATAGCCCAATGGTAGCAAGTCTCCATATTTCAACCTAATAACATACAAAATCATAAACCATAGAGTTAGCCATCTATATACATCTTTAATAAATATCATTAATCCTTGAGAGATCCCTCTCAGTCTAAGGAGGCTAAGCCTTAGCTAAAATATTTTTTTGAAATAGTTACATTGAGATTGACTTGATGAGCAGCCTATCAGGGTCCCATTTTGGTGATAACACAAGGTATGCTTGAAAAACACATTTTTCAGGAATGGATTCTAAAGCACTTGAAATCAGCCCTTGGATCCCTTATATCTGGGTATCTAAGATCTAAATCCAAGAGGAGATCAGAAAAAAATCTTTCTAGGTGGGTTAAACAAATCTCCCACACCTAGTACAACTATAAAATTGTCCAAAGAAGGGACTGCAACACTATGTGACCAAACTACTCAGAAAATAATGCATTTCAGCCAAATATATGTAGGAGGCCAATATATAGGCTCAATCATGTTATTTAAAATAGTATTTCAAGATTATATTTAATCCCATACATCATAGATGTAATATTCCCAATTTTTGCAGCTAATGGGAATATTGCATTTTAATTTCAGTTTGCTTAACTCACGAATAAAAGTGTAAAGGAGGAACTCTAGAACTCATAATCAGAAAAATAAATCAATGCCCAATGTGAACATGGAAAAATCTAGGCCATTTCAATAAAATACACTTAGGTGTGAAAAAAAATGAAGAAGGTTGACTAGGTCAATAGGACCAAATCACAGCAGTGTCTAGATGCATTGAACCTCTTTATTGATCAGCGCAGTTTTAGATGGAGACCCTTCATGTGAAAAGGGTTAACTCATTGGAGGTGGTTTAGGGTTTTCTAAGCCCTAATTTTGTAAAATTAAGAGGAAGGCCACAAGGAATGGTTGTTGAAGATAATTTGATTTTGAGATTTCTTGGGCAACTCAAAATCTCTGGGTGTTTAGCTAGAGAGAGAAATTTCTTGTTTAGGAATTCATCCTCCTTCATTGAGGAGATCTCGAAGGAGTATGTTATGAAATGCCTCACATTTAGGCTTGATACCAAGCATCCTCCATCAAGACAACGTTATTTCTGTAGCAGAATAATACTGTGTTGTTGGGTGTTGCAGTGAGGGGTTTTCAACACCACTTCCAAATATAGTTTTGCAGAAAAGGGAGCATTCCTTTCTCTGGAAGATTAGTGAGGAAGAATTGAGCTTCATTTCTAGATCTTGGCATCAGGCCAAGGGACCTTCCAACATAAACTGCGCATTATACTGCAGAAACTGCATTATTTTCCAGTGCATTGCTGCAGCAGGGTTTCTACCCTAGTTTGGTGCTCATTTCCTTGAGGAAGGGCCATCCCTTCTTCCAGAAAGTTTGTACTTCAGCCTCTTCTATTATTTCGAACATTTCAGCTCATATAATCATATTTTTAGTGATTCTACATTTGTCAGATCCATATTCTGTAGATCTGATACTTGTATGTGTTCTTTCATGAAATCCCCTTGTCGGGTGATCTATTTGTTGTATAAAAGGAGTTGAATCTCAATTTTTCCTCATGCTCAGTTATAATAAAATTCAGGTATAATTTTTCAAACATGTTTTTTCTAATGTATTCATAAATTACGCTCTTCATGCTTCAACCATTTTCTGCATACTCAAAGTCATGGGAAATCAACATTTTTAAGCATATCTGGGGATGGAGGAACTGTTTAACATATCTAGAATGCTTGTTTTGAGCTGAAATTTGGAGCATAGGTCCCTCACGACCTAATATAAAATAAAATCCCACCATTTCCCTTAATTTTATGCAGATTTCCAAATAAATCTATTTTAGGGTCAAAATCACTACTTTTCCCCACTTTTTGGATCCTAAATTCAGATATGAGTTGCTGTTGTACTTGAAATCAGTTGATAAGTTTCTATCAGCACATTTTATGCACTAATATCTCTCTGCACTTTCAGTAGAGCATTTTACTTTGCTGCAGCCCCTCATTAGGCCTTCTCTTGAAGATAACTAGGTGTGGGAGATCTGTTTAACCCACCTAGTCTTATTTGTTTCAGCTCAAATCTTGGATTTATTTTTTATATTGTATGATGTAAAGGATACAAGAGTTATTTTCATGTTATAAAGTATATTTTTCTTAAAATGCATTTTTAAGTGCATGATTCATGAGCTGTTCCTAAATAGGAATATTACTGTGGTATCAGAGCTTGATCTCTGGCTTAGCCTGTGAGATCAATTTTTCAGAGAAGTAAAGAGAATAATCAGAGATCAGAATGATGGAGAGGATGAGATTATTCTCATCAATAGTCAGATCTAAGAAGAGCCTCTCCAAAGAGGTAAATTAGAAGAGAGAAACAAGATGCACCGAGACTCCTAGAGGGTTTCGAGAAGAAGAAAGATGTAGTGATATCTGCATGAGGATTCAAGAAGAAGAAGGAATCCCCGGCACTTCCTATCAACAAATTAGAAGACCGGATAATTCTAGATCTCCTCATAGATCCACTATTCCCACTTTCTTTGAAGAAGGTGACAGTTATAGCAATGAAGAAAACAGATGCAAAGAAACTCCTAAAGGGTTTCAAGATGGAGAGGAAGAACTATACACTTCCTATCATCACAAAGAAAAGGAGAATTTCAATCTTGTCACTTTGGGAAAGAGATCTCCATTTTCACCATCTACTGCTAAGGTGCTTGTATCTAGAGAAGAGGCACTTGAATCTTTGCAAGGTAGTATTGAGCTCTTAACATATGGAGACTCATACATGAATCAGGAGATGCATGAGGAGGAGAAGGAAGATACCAGCGCTGGTATGCTTGAAGAAATGAGGCCATCATTCTTGCCAGAAGTTGGAGGCATCATTGATCCAGATGGAGGAACTCTTGTGTTCTGTCAAGAGGTTCTCACATATCAGTTGATCCAAGGTATGCATGAAATTTCTTCACATATTGTTTCAAGATTAATGCATAGCCAAGGATTAAATCAAAATGTTAATTTGAAGAAAATATATGTCACAGTGCAAAGGACCCTTGATCTAATCAAGGAGGAGATTGGAAACTATCCCTATGCATCATTATTGAGCTGCATTCAATCTCTTGGGTTGAGATGTAGGGTCTCAAGAAAGGGGATTAGTACTATCCTATGTTCAATGGCTGATTTTGAGATCAGTAATGAAACTTGCTTTGAGACAATACATGCACCACTTTGCAGATCTACAGCGCTGTCACTTAGTGACTGTGACAAAAAGGCTTCATCTCTCTTGGAGCACTCTAGAGGCAGCTTCAACCTTGGGGCAATGGAGAAGAAGAAGATGAAGAGTAGACATATTGAGATGAGAAACATTTTCTCCCCTCTAGATGACACTCTCTCAATGAGCATGCAACATCTCAAAGAGAGACTTCTACTTACTGCAGATTCAAAGCCTCTCTGGTTTTGGAAGGCCATAGATGGGAGAGAGGTCTCACTAAGAGATCTCAACAGAGATGCATTTCAATATTTCATGAGATGCAAGGTTCTTCATTGGTTCAAAGGATATGGTATTCTACAAAGGGAGGATGCCATGATTATGCAACACATCACTCATCTTCCATATTGGAGTGAATGGATGAGGATGATGAGCAAGATATCACATGATCACTTGCAGAAATATATGGGCTAGCAAGCTTGGTTATGTTGGTTGCCCTTGGGAGAATATTATCACTCTCCAAAGGCACCTATTATTTGATCTATGCCTCGAAGAATGGTCATGAAATGAATAAGGAGGCATGGCAATGCTAGTTTCTTTGGGGTAAGCATGATCACTACCCAAAGTTTCTCATTCTCTCATCTCATTCTTTATGCATCATTAATAGAGTATGTGAAAAGGAAGCATTGTTGATGTGGTTTTAAAAAGGAGATTTTGGACATCACATGTTAAATCTCATGTCCATGTATTTACCCATGTTTGAAATATGTCTCATTTATCCATATGAATTTTTGTTGGAGGTATGTTTCATGCATGAACTTTGGCTTGGGAGGAGGGATGACTCCCACATGATGTGGTATGAGGGATATTTCTTGTACTATGTTGATGAGACATTTCACATTTCCGTCATTGTGTTGTTGTTTCTCCATGATCCACATATTGATAAGGCAAGAAGGCTGCGAAAGCCCTTATTGCTATGGCTGCTCTTGGGTGAGTATGGTTACTACCCAATAGCTCATCATTTCCTAAATCATGCCTTGGATTTCAATTATATGTTGCAGCAAGATAAGTCATGTATAATTTTGTGTCACTTGAGAAAGTATGGCCACCACATGACATCTCCTATGTCTATGTGTTTTGCATTGTGTAAAATTTGGCATATTGATCTCATGATGTGCATTGATGATGATACTTTGTATTGGGCTGATGTGACATATAATATGTCCATTAGTATGGTTTGGTTTCATGATGCACATGAGGAGGAAAGAGGGCAGCAAGACCTCTTGTTGCTTTGTTTTCTTTTAAATGAGTATGGTGACCACCCCATAGCTCATAATTTTCTGATTCATGCCCTATGTATTAAAGATAAATTGCAACAAAGGAAGGCATGTACATCATCTTTTGGGAAGCTTGGCTTGTCCATCTTACATAGAGGAGATGGGGGATGGAAGCAAAGGGCCTTGCTCCAGTGGTTATTATTAGGGGAATATGGTTTGACATCTTTGTCCACCCATGTTGCTCCTTCACTTCTTCTTTTGCGTAATGCTAGAATGATGGAGTTTGGACCCAACAAGGCCAACAAGGCTAAGAATGAAAGCATAAAAATGCTTAATCAAGTTCATGAAACATGGATGGAGGAATGTTCTTGCATGATGAAGCTTTTACTTTATGGAAGGAGCTACTTTATTTTATGTCTCTCATGTGTTTATGATGGTGTTGGACATCATGTAAGTGTCATTTTGTACTTCATGATAAGAAGAGGACATCTAACCTTACAGTTGGAAGTCATCTCATGCATTTGTGGAAGACAATTTTGGAACCAAACATGCATAGCCTATTGCAGCAAATGGAGGAAGCCTTCCTTATGTGGATGCCATTTGGAGGGGAGTAGATGATTTACATCCACAATAAGAGCTTCTTGAGGGCAAGCAACATTTCTCTGGGGGATACTGTAATATTCCCAATTTTTGTAGCTAACGAGAATATTGAATTTTAATTTCAGTTTACTTAACTCATGAATAAAGTGTAAAGGAGGAACTCTAGAACTCCTAATCAGAAAAATAAATCAATGCCCAATGTGAACATGGAAAAATCTGGGCCATTTCAATAAAATACACTTAGGTGTGAAAAGGAATAAAGAAGGTTGAATAGGTCAACAGGACCAAATCACAGCAGTGTCTAGATGCATTGAACCTCCTTATTGATTAGTGAAATTTTAGATGGAGACCCTTCATATGAAAAGGGTTAACTCATTGGAGGTGGTTTAGGGTTTTATAAGCCCTGATTTTAGAAAATTAAGAGGAAGGCCACAAGGAATGGTTGCTGAAGATAATTCAATTTTGAGATTGCTTAGGCAACTCAAAATCTCTGGCTATTTAGCTAGAGAGAGAAATTTCCTGTTTAGGAATTCCTCCTCCTTCATTGAGGAGCTCTTAAAGGAGTATTTTCTGAAATGCATCACATCTAGGCTTGAGACCAAGCATCCTCCATCAAGACAACATTATTTCTATAGCAGAATAATACTGTGTTGCTGGGTGTTGCAGTGAGGGGTTTTCAACACCACTTCCAAATCTAGTTTTGCAGAAAAGGGAGCATTCCTTTCTCTGGAAGATTAGTGAGGAAGCATTGAGCTTCAATTCCAGATCTTGGCATCAGGCCAAAGTAACTTCCAACATCAACTGTGCAATATAATTCAGAAAATGTGTTATTTTCCAGTGCATTGCTGCAGCAGAGTTTCTACCCTAGTTTGGTGCTCATTTCCTTGAGGAAGGGCCATCCCTTCTTCCAGAAAGTTTGTACTTCAGAATATTCTCTAATTTGGAACATTTCAGCTCATATAATCAGGGTTTCAGTGATTCTACATATTTCAGATCAATATTTTGTAGATCTGATACTTAAATGTGTTCTTTCTTGAAATCCCCTTGCCAGGTGATCTATTTGTTGTATAAAAGGAGTTGAATCTTCATTTTTCTTCATGCTCAATTATAATAAAATTCAGATATAATGTTTCAAAAATATTTTGTCTAATTTATTCAGAAATTATGCTCTGCATGCTTCAGCCATTTTCTGCATACTCAAAGTCATGGGAAAATAGCATTTTTAAGCATATCTGGGGATGGATGAACTGTTTAACATCGCTATAATGATTTTTTTGAGCTGAAATTCGTATAATAGGTCCCTCATGACCTAATATAAAATAACCTCCCACCATTTCCATTAATGTTACACATATTTCTGAATACATCTATTTTAGGGTCAAAATCACTGCATTTCCCCACTTTTTGGATCCTAAATTCAGATTTGAATTGCTGTTGTACTTGAAATAAGTTTTTGAGTGTCTATCGGCACATTTTATGCACTAATAGGTCTCTTCACTTTCAGTAGAGCATTTGACTTTGCTGCAGCCCCTCATTGGGCCTTCTCTTGAAGATAACTAGGTGTGGGAGATTTGTTTAACCCACCTAATATTATTTGTTTCAGCTCAAATATTGGATTTAGTTTGTTTATTATCTGATCTAAAGGATCCAAGAGTTATTTTCCT
Organism: Pinus albicaulis; assembly: GCA_034641835.2. Lineage (NCBI taxonomy): Eukaryota > Viridiplantae > Streptophyta > Pinopsida > Pinales > Pinaceae > Pinus > Pinus albicaulis. The sequence goes on from CM076569.1 coordinate 279,760,616, forward strand.
GTTGTAAAGTATATTTTTCTGAGAATGTGTTTTTAAGTGTATGATTCATGAGTTGTTCCTAAATAGGAGTATTACAATAGAACAAAAAATAGGAAATTCTACATGAAGAAATACACAAAATAAGAGGTTGAAACCATAAGATATGAATTTACAAGCTTGACAACATTATTTTATTAGCTGAAACAAGTTGTAAGTTACACTTCAGATCTAGAGCAGATCTGTGTACAAAAAGATAGATCTATATCAGATCTGTACACTATAGAGTCTCCTCTTGAAAAGCCCCTTGGGGTTTTCAGCAGAAAATGTAGTACATGGAGTAGATCTGAGATCTAAGGCAGCTGATCTGCAGAATGATTCAGAATTTCTGAAGCTAATACTTCAGTATTCAGATCAGATATGAATGGAACATGGATTTGATCTATAATCCACAGATATCTCTCCTCCTTGAAGTGCCAAAAGACCCTGAAAATTTCTCCTTGAAAATAACGCAGTTATGGAAGATGGACTACACTGTTGGCTCTAGAGCATGATGTGGCCTAATGCCAAGATCTGAAAATGAGCTCTCCTCATCCAATACTCTCTTTCCAGGGGGATAGAAGGCTTTCCCACTGAAAAGAGGCACTAGAATGGCTTAGATATGAACAGATATAGCCTCCACTTGTTGTATCTTACAAGGACAACCAAACCCTCAACAGGATCTAAGTTGTAGTTGGAAGAAGAAGCTTGGCCAAATGCCTGATAGTGGACCAAGAAATGCAAGAATATTCCAAGATGCCTCTTAAGGAAAGAGGTGGGATTCCCAACCAAGAACACTGAAGTGCTAAACAACACTAATCTTAGCTAAACAACTAGAGAATGAGAAGTGGCTAAACAGACAAATCCTTTCAATAAAACATGTTCAACAACCCCTCTCATGCTGCTCTCCTCATTCATTTATAGGATGAAAGCCTTGAAAAACCCTAAACCATCTCAAAGGTTTAGCTCATTTCACATTTGAAACCTCCAACTAGATCTGTGTTGTTCATATAGGTACATTTCATCTAGACAACGTTGTAGATTTGGTCCTGTTGACCCAGTCAATTGTCACAATCCCCTTTCACACATGAGGGAGTTTTATTAAGGCAGCCCAGATTTAGCGTTGTTCACATGGGCATTGATTTATTTTGTTGTTTAAGGAGTTTAATTTGTCCTCCTTTACACTTTTATTCTTGTAACAATAAAATGAAAGCAAAATTGAATATTCCTATTAGCTTGGGCTAATTAGGAATATTACATTCTTCCCCTCCAAAATGTTGCTTGTCCTCAAGAAACTAATAAGGTGAGTTTTGTAACTCATCTCCTCCTCCATTTGTGTCACAAACAAAGGATAAGCTTCTCTCATAAGCTAGGTGATCACCAAACCATCCATCCATGACTTGTCCCAACAATCTCCTCATGAGATGCAAACTACTCCTCCCATAAGGAAACAATGAATCACATGAAACAACCATGGTTTGCCCAATGCCCTCCCTAAAATATAATACAGAAAGTACAAGGAGTGTATTCATCCCATAGGGCACATGCATGCCTTCCCTCCTTCCTCCATTCATCCCCATGAAAAGTACAAGCACATCATTAATATAGGGGATCAAAACAATGTACAAACAAACATAAATGTGTGCACATGGAGGTGGATCATAGTCCCACATGTGGAACCAACGCAGAGAATCCCCTTCCTGCATCAAACCAAGATGTGGTAAGTGGTTTTCCCACCACTTACTTGCTACCCAAGTCATCTCACTATTGCAGAAAAGGTGAGATATATTTGGTGCCTTTGGGAAGCACCCATCATGAAAATAAATTTCCCTTTGCATATCAAGGGAGTGGCCAAATTCATAATTTTTAGTGGCCCAAAAATTTCCATGAGATTTACAAAATATATTACTCCTCCTTGGAGTCATGGCCTACAAAAACATGGTGTAAGAATGCATGGAATCAGAATATAAAACAAATGCACTAAGAACATGCTCTTCACCAACAATCTTCCTCGTATCAATGGAGTGGTGCATAGATCTACTCTCTTCTCCAAGGGAAGAAGGAGAGGGATGATTTAACTCTTCCTTAGAGTCACGTTGCTGCTCTGACTCCACAAGGTCCATGCATATTTGACAATGCTGATATAGTTCTCTTTCAAAGCCCTCCCAATAATAGCTCCTCAACATGATATTGTTGAGCTTCATAGAATAGGTGTGGTTGAAATTGAACTTTTCATAAGCCCTCTGTAGTAAATTCTCCTTGAACTTGGAAGCTCTAGACAAGAAGATCCTACCATGATTATAGATGACTCCATCAAGGATTGAATAACTCCCTTCATGCAACCAGTCATCAAGAATCATGCAAGTATGAAGATCCTTTGAATATTCCACCAGCAGTTGGGATTTCCAATAGGGATCTAATGTGCCCAACAGTGACAACGCTAATAGTGTGTCATCTGAAGTGTTTGCCATGTTTATTTTCTTGTCCTTGACATCTCCCATGTCAACGGTGTATGTTGGGAAGCCAAGCTTCCCATTTTCCTCCTCCTTGACATCTCCCATGTGAAAGGTATAAGGTGGAAGGTTTCTAGTCCTTCCTTATTGTTGTGCATGCTCAAAAGAATATGGAAGCTCTTGGAAGTTAGTCTCCCATGGAAGGATATCATATATCCAATACATCTTTGTTTTTTCCAAAGCATGCATGTGAGACCACCATCTCTCTTCATTTATAGAAGAGTGTTCTTCAAGAAAGTTTGTCTTCTGTTTCAAGGATTGCCTTCCATGCCCCATGATGGTGTCATTATTTCTCCTTGCATCATATCTTCTCAATGCAATTTGAGAGGTGAGAATAGATAATGATGTCAAAGGAAAAATTATTTCCCTCTCTTTGTACCTTCTCCATACTCTCAACATTGTAGCATGGTCTTCTAGTGCTCCCTCCTCCCTTGGATCTATGAAAGGAGCATCAATGTATGAAACATATTTCATCAAATATGAATCAGGTGGTCTCCCAGATGGCATACCACAGGATAATGATGTCTCATGGCTCATTCCCATGTGAACAACATATGGGAACATATCATGACTACTTCCACTATGCAAAGCCATATTTGATTGCTGCGTGGAAGTACCATGAAACTTGGAGACCCCGCTTATTTGTGTAAGAGTGCCTCTGATTGGAGCCCTTGCCCCATCTTCTGATAGTGGATCAACTGTGTGATCCCTACTTTGTTCTGTCTCACTATATTTTAGCAAAGACACATGCTTCTCATGTCCTCCATATGGAAGAGTGTTTGGAATTCCTTGCAAAGGTGCAAGAACCCCTCTAATGTAAGCCATTGCTTCATCTCCATCTCCAAATGAAAATAGATATCCTCCTGCTAGCACAGCACTGGAGGGTCTTCTCTGCTCTCCCTCTCCCTTCTCCTCATCAGTGGAGAATGCTTCATCATCAAGAGATCCTTTTTCTTGATCTCTTAGTGAAGAAGGAATCCTCATGCCTTCTCTTTGAGAAAAGAGATCTTGGGGCCTTTGTTTATGGTAAATTGTGCAACAAATCTCCAACCCCCTAAAAAATGTTTAGGAATGGAGTTGGATCCATGGAATCTTCCAACCTATGCAGAGATTCATATTTCCTGGGCTTGATCTGCTCCTCCCAAGAAGTCTCAGAATGTCTATCATCAAATCTTGTCACTAGTCTCCTAGTGAATCTCGCATAAGAAGATATGTTTCTCCCTTTCAAGGAAGAGAACTCAAATAGCCACCAAGCATAACCCTTCCCTTGAATATGAAACGCTGCTACTCTCAATGCTTCTTCTTGTAACACTTGATGTAGCTGAAAGTATGTTTCAATCTTCTTATTTAAGACTTGGTTGAGTCTTTAGGTGATCCATCAAATGTAGGTAGCGAGAATGTACCCAAGGTGTGCTACATGCACCCTTTCCTTCTAATGTAGTTGCTGGATCTTTCTTCTTTGAGTTGAAAAAACTCTGGGAAAATGAGTTTATCTTTGAATCTCTCTGATTGAGATTCATATTCTTGGAGATAATCACCAATATATTCCTCCTTTGATGTTCCTCCATTTCCTCCTTCCTTTGACAGGAAAGTAGGCATGTTCCAATGTTGCAGATCAGGTTGTGTGGCTGAATGATCACACACATGGTAGGAAGTACTGGGGATTTCTTGATGTAAGAATCCTCCTAAGGGATCTGCATGTCTTTCCCTCTTCATCCCCCATATTTCTTCCTTCAGTTCATGCATAGCTTGAGAAAGAGTTTTTGAGAACTCTTCTCTTTGCAAATATCCAGATAAAGGGTTTGGACCCTTTACTTCTGTGTCTTCGGTGAAACCACATTTCTTCATCATTCATTTCATTGCATGAAAAGACATATTAGCTCTTTCAAAAAAGAAAAGCACATACTGTGCCAAGAAATATGCTCCGATACCACTGTAATATCTCCAAATTGGGATTGTTAGCAACACATGCCTGAAAAATGCATTTTTCAAGAATGGATGCTAAAGCACTTGAAATCAGCCCTTGGATCCCTTAGATATGAGTATCTAAGATATAAATCCAAGATGAGATCAGAGACAAATATTTATAAGTGGTTTAAATAGATCTCCCACACCTAGTACAGCTAGAAAATTTCCCAAAGAAGGTACTACAACACTATGGGACCAAACTGCTCAGAAAATAACGCAGTTCAGTGCAATATATGAAGGAGTCCAATATATAGGCTAAATCATGTCATTTACAATAGTATTTCAAGATTGTATTGAAGCCCATACATCATAGAACAAAAAATAGGAAACTTTACATGAAGAAATGCCCAAAATAATGATAGCAGCCCAAGTGCTACTAAAACCACATTCTCTACTTTCAATGCATATAAAGTGCATGCACCCAATTTGGTGCCCAATATAATTCTCAATCTGGGAAAACTTTTAATGTGGAATTTTTTCTTCTTTTCTCAACCTGTGGTTAAAGCCATATAAGAAAACTCCACTCTACAACTTCATTAATGAAAGCCATTTCATTACTTAATTGCCATATAAAATATCCATTTGACATTTCATACTCCGACCTTGACCTTGGTTTAAAACTCAAGAATCAAACTTCATATGTGACTTCAAACGATGGTTAAAATTCCAAAGAAAATCCTCGCCAAGACATACATTAATGTATATGCCACACTTACCACTCATCATACATGCTCACCAATCCACATTTTATTTGGCCCCACATTTATATAATCAACCATATTAACATTCCATATTTCATATGAAATATCGACTTTGATTTAAAACCAAAGCACCAAAAAATATTAATGTTCGGGCCCAACATTTATTAACATACCTTTGATGTCGAGTCCACACCTCCGTTAACATCGATCTTCATTTGTGATCCAATGGATGATGCTTTCCTGAAATTTGACATGATGATCTAACGACCATCACATAACTAAAATGCACACCCTTTAATACTCCAAACGAATGTGAAATTTCTGGTATTGAAATACCATCCTAGCCACGTGCCATTCCCAGAATATTATCGCATTCAATTTAAGAATACCACATACCATTTATTTGTTACACGAAACCCATAGGTTGGTTTCCAAAACCACATTCACAGTTCCCCTTTGTCACGGCTTACGATTCCGCTTACTCACAGTTCCACTTCCACTTTCACTGTTAATTGCTCCCTATTCATTTCGATTCTTCAACGCGTGGTTCCACCTTGTTCTTTGGCGTATAATTTCATGTGGATCCCTTAATGTGGATATTCCTCCTATTTGATGAACTGCTTCATTACTTTGGCTATTCTATCTAAACCCCGCTCCATTTCTTTGTTGTGCCTTCGCTCCATTTCTTCTTCATTGAAGATCTTCTCTCTGCTATTCCACTGTACATTATTGTAGAACCCTCCTCACGGTAACCTTTGATTCCTTTCCACTGCACCTACAATTCTACTACGCCATCATTTTATTCTACCTTCCTCAATCCATTGTGTCATTCTTCATTTTGACAGGTTCATTTCAAATTCAACTCTCCTCATTAAAATGGTGTGAAAACCCTTTGGATTCCTAGAATTACTATTATGTTCTGCTTTGAGTCTTGGTTCGCATTTCTTATTCAATTAAATATGCCTCCACTACACATATAATTGATAACCCAATTGTTCAATTTTGAATTTTGAATTCAATTCCTTTTCTATTGTCATCGATCCTTCCAATGATCGATGAGTGCAAACCTTCCACAGTATTCTCAAAGTTATGTATAACCCTTATTAAGTTCAAAACCATAATTTTGACATTAATCATGTCTCGGAAACCATCAATTTCTTCAATTATATGCAGAATCTGTAATTCGAACCCTTGTCACAGAGTTTATTCCAGACTATTCATAAACTCTAATCATTTCTCATATGCAATTAAATCATCAATGCACACATAATTACACACCTTTGGATCGAATTTTATCCATATATAAAAAACCAAATAATTACAAAATGGTTCCTCTCTTGCCTGATATTATGATCAATGGCCTTCTATCATATTTTCCCGAAGGCTTACAACAACCAACCCTGTTTGCCTTCAATTGAATTACTCACACTACCCTCTCTACCTTTTTCCTTGAGGCCTATTTATATTTATACAGAATAATCTGAACTAATTTAGTTTTCAGATCCTCAATAATTTCCTAAAATCATCAAGTCCTAAAATCTATATAATATCCCTAAGGATCCTCTTTAATCCAAAAAATAATGAAAATGATTCTACTTTAGGAATTACAATCAAATCTCTTATCTCAACTATCCTACTCCCTCATGTTCTCTGATCATTCGGGAACATTTACAATTTCTCTCAATATTTAATTAATTCCTAAATGTCACTCAAAACATTAATAATTACATAAGAAATCAATATTCTTTTAAAACACAAGACCCCCCTATGTCTATTAAAATACAAAATATTGTCTTGAGCCTAATGCCCCTGCATCAAATAAGAGGCTCCAACCATAAGATATGACTCTACAAGCTTGACAGCGTTATTTTATTAGCTGAAATGAGCTGTAAGTTACACTTCAGATCTAGAGCAGATATGAGTACAAAAAGATAGATCTATATCAGATCTGCACACTATAGAGTCTCCTCTTCAAAAGCCCCTTGGGGTTTTCAGTAGAAAATGTAGTACATGGAGTAGATCTGAGATCTAATGCAGCTAATCTGTAGAATGATTCAGAATTTTTGAAGCTAATACATCAGTATTCAGATCATATCTGAATGGAAGATGGATTCGATTTGTAGTCCACAGATCACCACAGAGAAGGGCAGATTCCCAACACTAGATATCTCTCCTCCTTGAAGTGCCAAAAGACCCTTCAACTTTCTCCTTGAAAATAACGCAGTTCTAGAAGATCGACTGTGCTGTTTTCTCTAGAGCATAATGTGGCCTAATTCCAAGATCTGAAAATTATCTCTCCTCATCCAATACTCTCTTGGCAGGGGGATAGAAGGCTTTCCCACTGAAAAGAGGCACATGAATGGCTTAGATCTAAATAGATCTAGCCTCCACTTGCTACAGCTTACAAGGACAACCAAACCCTCAACAGAATCTGAGTTGTAGTTGGAAGAAGAAGCTTGGCCAAATTCCTGATAGTGGACCAAGAAATGAAATACTCTTCCAAGAGGCCTCTCAAGGAAAGAGGTGGGATTCCCAACCAGGAACACCCAAGTGCTAAACAACACTATTCTCAGCTAAAATGCCAGAGAATGAGAAGTGTCTAAACAGATAAATCCTTTCAATACAATAAGTTCAACAACCCCTCTCATGCTTCTCTCCTCTTCCATTTATAGGATGAAAGCCTTACAAAACCCTAAACCATCTCAAAGGTTTAGCTCCTTTCCCATTTGAAACCTCCAACTAGATCTGCACTATTCATCTAGGTACATTGCATGTGGAAAATGCTGTAGATTTGGTCCTGTTGACCTAGTCAATTGTCACAATCCCCTTTCACACATGAGGGAGTTTTATTAAGGAAGCCCAGATTTAGCCTTGTTCGCATGGGCATTGATTTATTTTGCTGTTTAAGGAGTTTAATTTTTCCTCCTTTACACTTTTATTCTTGTAACAAGAAAATGAAAACAAAATTGAATATTCCTATTAGATTGGTCTAATTAGGAATATTACATCTATTTTGACAATTTACCTCATGCTTCCTCATCTTGATCATTTTGAAGACCTTTGGTTGTACTTGAAAGTTTAGGCTTACTTACACTAATACCTTTTACAATTTCTCCCTTTGGTGCAGTGAAACAGTGTTGCCTTAACAAACCATGTAAGTCACCTTCTGATATCCTTTGAAAACCTTCTGCCATCATGATGGAGATTTATGACCTTCATTTTATTTCTTTTCCTACCTTCTCAAGCTTTAGGCTTTAAGATTTTTCTCTTATTCATTTATAATCCCTAGAAGTCTTCAATTCATGCTCAGTGGCACTGATGTACCTCTGTCCTTGTGATCCTTTGCAATGGCTCCTTGCTTGGCAACAATTTTTAGCCAATCAATCATACAAACCATGATTTTATTTGTTCATAGGCCTACTGCCTCTCCTTTGTTGTCGCTGCCATTAGGGATGATTTTCCTCTTTACTTACCTCTTTTCAACTGATGGGCAGCTGTCTTTTGCAAAAGTTGTGCTTTGACCAAGGAGGTCTCTCTTGAAGGTTTTTCTATCAAACTTGGACAAACAGTTGATTACATCCCTTCCCATTTTATTTCACCTTCTTGGCCCATGAAAAACATTGATTAAGAGTATTTAAAATAACCCTACAATTTGTGAAACCCTAGTGACCTAGTGGGCAATTTCTTGGACTTGATCCTTGATTGAGATTAGGCTTGGGATCTTGACAGTGTAAAAGTAGAGCTTACTGATCAATGAGTGTATTTGAGGATATAGAAATGGATGAACTTGACTGATCTAAAGAGCTTATAGAGGGATTTTGAGACCATCAATGCTTTAATATATCTGGTAAACATGGGAAAAAGTAGGTAGGTTGGTGATCATAGATGGAAAATGGAGGGGTTGGGCAAGGTCAAAGGTGTCAAAACACAGTGAATATAAGTAGCTTAAGCCCATGATGGGTATTCTGGGAGTGGTAAGCTAGCCATGACTTGGTAGAGTAGTAAAACAGTGAAACATTTATCCCAAGGATAATGAAGGCAGTGAGATTTATAGAACTTACAACATTCATGAATTTTGTTTCTAGAAATCTGGGATAAACATTTAGTCATCTATATAAAGAAAAAAAATTAATGATGACTAACATGTTATATACTTCCTCTTTGGTTTTCTACAACTGTACAATCTGATTTATACTTCTTATCATGTCATCTTCTTCAGAATGCACTTCTTGGATCAACTTCATGACTGACATTCTTAAACTTGTTGGAAAAATTGCATCTACTCCATACACTACCTGATAGGGAGATATTCCAATTGATTTTTTATTTGTTAATCTGTCTGCCCATAATGCATGTACTAGTTTGCTGTGCTATGACTTTTTATTCCCATTAGGGGAATTTTGAGGTCTAAAATGGGCCTCCTAACAAAAATGTACAACAAAAATAAAATTTATAACAACCAATAGGATTCAAGATGATGATGTCAACCATGGGGGATGATTTACCATTTTTTAAATAAAAGGGTAAAAATATTAAAAAATAATAAAATAATAAAACTACTTTTTCAACTCGTATTTTCAACTTATCTCCCAAAATATTTACTCAAATTTCGAGTGGGAGTACTCGTTGGATGCAAAATTTAATTCCTCATCCAAGGAGTATCCATGTTGCATACTTTCGATGAACTCTACTACACAAAAAATGAGAAATACATAAAAACCGTGATTGTAACACGTTTTTTTTATGTATTTCTTATTTTTCGTGTAGTAGGACCCATAAAAAGTATGCAACATGGGTACTCCTTGGATGAGGAATTAAATTTCGCATCCAATGAGTACTCCCTCTCGAAATTTGAGTAAAAACTTTGGGAGATAAGTTGAAAATATGAGTTGAAAAAGTAGTTTTTTCATTTTTCCCTCTAAAATTTGATGATGTCATCAAATCTTATTTGATTTTCTCCACTATTATTTTATAATTTCCTTAGGAGGCCCATTTTAGACCTCAAAATTCCCCTAATGCTTCCAACAAATTTTTGATGATGTTCACCAAACTTTTGTTTGAGGATTCTGCCAACCCATTACCTTGAGGGTAGTAACATGTAGAATTTTCCAATGTAATCTGATATTTGTGGCAAAAATACACCATTTTCTTGGATCCAAGGGCAGAAACATTGTCAGTGATAATATTTCTAGGACAACCAAATATAGACAAAATATGATTTTCAAAGAATTTAATGATGACTAAATCTATGCCAGTTCTAGAAGGGATGGCCTCTATCCATTTTGTAAAGTAATCAGTTACAGTGAGGATCCACTTGTGTTGGGAAGAGGAGGTAGGATGGATTTCCCCACTGAAGTCTAGGCTCCACTGTTGAAAAGGAGCTTCAACAGAGATAGGATGCAAAGGTAAGGGTAGCAGTTTTCTTTTGCCTTCAAATATTTGACACTTATGGCAGGAAATTACCATTTTGTGGATGCCTTGAAAGAGAGTGGGCCAATAGTAACTAGCTCTAAGGATTTTGTTGACAATAGTTTTCCAATAGAAGTGGCCTCCACGTTCTCCTTCATGAAACTCATGGTTTATCTTAACTGCATCATTCTCAGGAAAACATTTAAGCAATATACCACTAGCATTTTTCCAATATAAAATTTTATCTACAATGCAGTAATTTACAGCCTTTAACTTTAATAATCTTGCCTTCATTTTAGACAAACCAGGAGGAACATTAAAATTAATAAGTACATATCAAATATTAACATACTAAGATGAATTCAGAAATGAATCTTAAATAACTAGAGTTTCCAACTCCTCCTGCTCATCTAATGCATCAATCAAGTTCATGTCTAGTGCTTGGAATTTTGTTTCAACGATGAGTTTGGCTAATCCTTGTCCTTTAATTATTTTAGTGGGCTTGATTTCTAAATCATATTTTAATATGAAAAAAATCCACTTACATTTTTTTCCATAAGGATCTTGTGTGAAGATGTATTTTACCACTAAATGAGGCACAAATGCAATGATGTGTGAGTGCAAAATGTAAACTCTAAAATATTTGAATGCCTTCATCAAGGCAAAAGCTTGTTTTTTGATTATGTTGTATTTCATAGGTGCATCTCTTAATGCCTTGTTGAAAAATTCAATGGGCTGCTCTTGTCCTTTTATGTTTTTATGTAGCAAGACAATAACAACTGTATGTTCTAATGCAAAGGAGAATATGAAAAAGTCTTTGGTAGACTCAGGGCTAATGAGAACTGGTGTTTGAGTAAGTGCTTGTTTAACCAGTTAAAATGATTGATTTTCTTCTATGGTCTGTTGTAGTCCTGTGATTTGAAATATTGGTATACCAAGTGACAAGAAAACATCAAAACCAGCCTTTATAGCTCTAGGACCTAGCCTTCCTAGTCTCAGAGAGGGATCTCTCAATTGTTTTGCAAAGGTGTGTGCTTATTTGCTTTAAAGGGTTGATTTTAGGCTATTTATGAAGCATGAGTTTGTTTGATTGTTTGGTTGGACATGATGATCTACGAAGCATAGATAGAAAGGGGAAATCTCTAATTCATTGGGCAATGGAGTCAAGTGGAAGTTGTAACAAGTTTGTAAATGGATTAGGGGTATCAGACAACAAATCTAACTTGGCCAGTGGATCTACAATGTCTTTTAGGTGAAATGAAATGGAAATCAATGGTTTAGAATGAAAATTAGAACTAAGGGAAATTAAGAATCCTTAATTATATGTACTTCCCAACAAAGGGACTTAAAACATTATCTAAACATAAAGAGTCATTCCATAGACAGGGCTAACAATAAATTCTAGAAACCACACTTCAGAAAATAATAATTTCAAGACAGACTTCTCCAATGAAATATAGAAGGGGGGAAACTCATTTAACTTCTAGTGATTTCACCTTAAAGGATAAGAAAACATTCAAGATTCACACATAACTACATTCATAGAAGAGGGAACTCCTATACATCTTAGATTAAGCTATAAAGACCTTCAAAACAATTATTTAAGCAAGTACAAAGGGTATGATCAAAACAAAACCTCTTTGGCAAACTTTAAACAATGGTACTTTAAAGGGAGACTTCAGAAACAATTTTTAAGTGGCAGCAAGTAAGTAGGGAAAACCATAAATCATTCTTGAGACCAATTGTATTGAACTATTTAAGAAATAAACAAGCATAAGGGTTCTATAGAGAAATTAAGAATTCTCTAGAATATCTTAGCAAAAGAAAACATTAAGATAGTGAAGAGTAAACAGACCTAAGGTCCTTTCATAAGACATTTCTTAGCCTAAAATTTTTACTCTATTGTAACAAAGAATGATGAAACATAATGAAACAAGAAATATCAATAAAATATTTAGAGTACTTCACCAACATCCAAGCTCAGGGATCCAATGATGGAGCTTTCTCCATCAACAAACATGTCAAAACTTCCACAAGTTCCAAAACATCAATTTCCCTTTAATTTCAGAAGAACTATGTATTACTTCAAAGAGTCACCAAATGCCAACAATACAATGAGTTCCAACATAGTATTTGTGCTGCAAATGAGGAGGTGGAACTGATCTTGTTGGAGGATTAATCCATCTTGCAGACAAGACCAATCTCCCTAGTAATAAAAGTATCTAGCAACAAACAGCCAAATAGACTAATCTTTCTCTAAGCATATACGATCTACGAAAAGCTCTATAGAGGTGTTAAGGACTTACCATTTGTCCAGTGCTTGTTTGAAGTTGTTGTTATCCCTCGCGCGCTTGACGGAGTTTTGCTTGTAAACCTGCAGTCACAAACAAGAAAAATATTACATAGCACCTGTATAGAAATCATCATAAACCATGCTTATCATAGTGATCAAGGAATCTATGAAATAAACCATTGATTGAAAGCTTATTGAGAAAAATGAGTATATTTGTATTATTTTCAAAAGAAGAAAATCCTTACAACCTGAGCCTTGATGTTGCACAGGACTTTCCGGGGTCCGAAGCAGGAGTCTCCTTTACTTTGATAAGCTCTGCACCCTTCCAACCAAGACAAATAGAGGTATGCAATCTCTCCTCACAAAAGTCTTAGTTAACTGAGTCTAAATCTCAACAGCACTTAACTTCAAATATTCTAAAATCTTGAACTCCCTTTGAGGCTACCCAATGCCTCTTTTTATAGTGGAAAAGAGGAGGTTTTCTGTTCCAAGTATGAAGGGATAGAATCCTCCTTCAAAGAGATAAGCTCCTCACATCAAGGGGTTAGCTCCATAAGGTAAGGGATTCATGCACCTCACAAGAGCGGTTCTGCCACCACAAGATCCATTCTAGAAGCTTCCAGAATTTACTTTAATTGAGCTTTTTGGGATTTACTTGCGCCTTTTTAATCTTACAAGGGTCCGCACCTATAAAAAATATAAAGTACATTTAGGAACGCAGGAAAGCTGAACATTGGGTGCGGGACCGCAGGCAAGATAGCCAGAAAGTGCAACACCAAAGTTTAGGAGAATTTTAGGAATTTTTTCTGATTTTCAAGAATTGATATGAGGAACTGATATGTTAGACTTGCAAAAGGGAGAAGTATGAGTAATAATGAGCTCATACACACAACAAAATGTCAGGATGACAATTTTTAGTGTAACAGATTGCCCCCTAAAGTGTAAAGTCTGGAATAGATGATGCTGAAGTCTGTCATATATGAAGAGTGCAGTACTTTATCATTTCAAGGATCATCCTGTGGTCACCCCAGTCAGCACCTGTAAAACATTCAATGCAAAATATATATGTATACATATCATCACTGAGGTAGGCATTCCCATACTCAGATTAAACTAACTAAAAACTGATTCAACTGTTCTGATACAGGAATGATTTTGAGTACATCACAGTATAGACATATGTGAACATAGTATGGACGCAACCATCTGTTTATAAATAGTCCACTATATAAATGATAACAAAATTCCTCGCAACCTGGATGGTAGAAACTAGATCCAGGGTCTTGATTTCTGCATCTCAAACTAGTACGATTCTATCCATGCGAATGAATGTGTCGAAGTTGAACATGGTAGAAACCACCTGATTACCAGTCAATGATGTAAACTGTTAACAAGTGTGAGAGTAGCCACCAGTAATGTCAATGACTCTCAAAGTACCCAGTACAATCCATGAAAAGTGAATGAATGAGCTGAAATCGAACATCTCATGGAATCATTCGATAGAAGGTCGATGATGTAACCCGTCGTCGAAAGCGAGAAACCTGCCATTAAGGCATGCAGATTTCAAGGTACTGACGATTTCTAGATCAACTTCCCAGATAATGAGTTGTCGTTGATAGAAAGCGATCCGTCGTAGGCAAGCCCACAACATGAAATCATAGAACAAGTTTTGAAAATATATTGGCAAGGACTGACTCAGGGATGGTCAAAATGGATGACAGATATTTTACAGATGAATGGTTTATTTGAACTGTCCTCTTGAACACATAACGACACTGCAGATGGCTTGGCGACAATTGACCCAAAGCTAATACCCAGAAACCAAATGAAAACTTTCAATGAGGTTTGATTAACTGTTAGGCAAAGGATTTCCCAACCCAGGTGAATGAAAGTGTCGTGTTCAAGAGTGGTTGACTGAATTTTCGAAGAATCAAAATACAACAAACACGCCCATTTTCCTCTCTTTTCCCCCACCATTTCTGGCAAGTACCTCTTTATTTTTGACAAGCTTGAGGAGGATAAAATTTGCTTGTTTATAAGCTCATCCTTCGGATGAGTCCAACTTAGTTTAAAATTCGAACCCTAAGAAGGAGTGGTTCGTTCCTGTTGAAAATTAAACAGGTCCTTTACTGTTAAATTTTAACGAGTCCGGTATAGGAGAAACTCGGTGTTTTTCAATTTTAGGGAGTCAGAAGAAAAAACTTAAGAAAACTCCATGGGTGTACTTTTTCGTAAATTTAGTCTCTCGAGCCCGAAAAAGGATAAAATAATGCGGGAGAGAACTCTATTGACTGTATTTAGTCAATGTATACCTTTTTCGTAAATAGTCCATTTCAGTCCGTAAAAGGGGTAAACTTATACTGAAGGGACGATTATTCATTTACTTTAACGAGTTCGAACAATCAAGTACTCGGCGATCTTTTCATGTTTAGAGAGTCTAAAAAGGGCTTAAAAGAGGACTCCAATGTTTCGATTTTTCGTGAATTTTTGAAAGAGTCCGAAAAAGTGATAAAAGTGTGCTCTTTGTTGAAAAATGATCAATTCTCCTGAAAAATCCAATTTCTGCACAAAAACTTGAAACATTACACATACCTATTTAAGATGAGTAAAAATGATTCAAAAATACCCTTTTTAAAGTGAAAAATAAATAAATTAAAAATTCATCTATTCGAAAAAACTTATAAAAAGGACTTTTTCAACTTCATTTTTACCGTTCAAGTTCAGAGTGAAAAGTAGAAGCTTTTGGGTAAAAAAGTTCCTGTGAAGATTCTGGAAAATCCGTCCATTGAAATCGAGAACCGTCAGTCCCAGGTAATCCACGACCTCTTAATCTTGCATTTCATCCATTTACAATTCATTTTTAAGGCTTTAAATCTTATTTTTAAGGAAAAATATGGTTCGAAAATCGCCCGCGGGGGTCCGCAGGTGACACACATGGTACCTGCGGACCCCGACTTTTCTCTACAAGGAAAAAAGTCGTGGGTTCATACTTTCCTTATAGAGCGCGTGTGTTCCTATGCATTTTTTATAAAGGTAAAGTGCGGTCCCCGTTCATTTAAATTTAAAACTCAAATTTCTCTTTTGCTGCCCAAAATTTTTCAAATTAGATTGTTCTAATCTATCTTTTTATGTATTGTAGGATTAACAAGATGTTGATTTGGAGAGAATGTGAACACGAGGAAGTGGATGACGTTGCAATGCTTCATATGCCCACAATGCGAAGATTAAGAGCGTGTGGTTTATATAAATTCTGGGCCATCCAAGGCATGAGAGCACAGGTAGAGCTCCTGACATGGATGGTTAACAAGGGAACGTGCAGGACCAATGTTTCATTATTGGCGGCCACCTGCTCGAAATCGAGCTGGAGGAAATTTATTTTCTAACTGTTTTGTCCAAGAGGGGTGAACAACTCTCCTTGTTTGGGGCTAGGCCAGGTGGCCAAACTGTCGCTAGTCTTCGGCAAGAATTCTGTAATGATGAAGCAGACCCTAGGGACAAACGGATTGATATTAAAACTATCATTCGTCCCGAGCTGAAAGTTATTGCATTTACTGTTACCAAGCTGTGCGAGAGTGTAGCATTGCATGTAGCTACCAGTTCTCAGATGTGCATTGCTGTGGACTATTTTCGCGACACCATTTTCAACTGGTGTGACACTGTGTTGGCTAATATAAAAGGCCAAATAACTAGAGAAAAAAATGGGAAACTGAATAACTTTGGATATGGATCCATTTTCGTCTCCTTTTCTCTAGAAAGGATTCCGATGCTAGCTCCACAGAGTATCCCTGTTGATGCCGGTCGACTTAGAGAACCTAGGATGGTTCGTTGGTCCGCACTGATGGCATGTCATGGTATTGAGGGCACTGAGATTATTCGATTTCCTTCTTCATATTTTCATTGGCTAGATCGCCAATTTTTTGTCATAGAGGACTTTCCATACGCTGGGATATATTTCCGCGGCGACCGAGAGATGACTCTCCCAGCAGGGGAACAGCGGGAGGACTCAGGTACAAAATCTTTCTTCAACAGTTTCTAAGTTCTAATTTTTTTTTTATTTTTAAATCGTCTTGAAAATTAATAACCAAAAGTTTTTTGAATACAGATGTGGGCCCACGGTGACCAGCCCATCTCCAACCTTATGAAAGAAGACAACCATTTGCAGCCGCACCAGCTCCAGCAGGCCAATCAGCCGAAATCTTGACTGATTTAGAGCATCATATAGAGCGTTTGACTCTAGACATTCCGGAGACAGACATAGATGACATTCCACTCAGATTGCAGAGATACGTGATTGGTGTTCCAGGACCTTTTAGGAGGTTCCTGTGCCGGGTGGCTTGGGCAGTGGTTTCTTATCGTGATCACCATCAGTGATGGGATGATCGTGTTGTAGACTCATATTTTTGACTTTTTGTGTTATCATTTGTCGATCATAAGGTGTTTCCAACCTATGATCGAAGACGATGTATATTTTTTGAAAACACTTCTATCTTATGATATATATCACTATTTACCGGCTATCTACGTACATTTTATGAATGTTATTTATTTTACTATTTTGATCACTGCAAATGTCAATTTATCATACTAGAAGAAACTACGTCTGCTAATGTATTTAAATGTCTTGGAATATGTTGATATTCAATGTAGTCAATTTCACGTTCCAAGAGACGAACTCTTAAAAATAACCGTAACAACACTGGATTTCTAATGGCATAAACCCTGTTAAGCTGTAATACAACAAGTTTAGAATCCAACCTCACAACAAAACTCCGAATCCCAAATGATATGGACTCAGATAATAATTCAATCACTGCACTATACTCGGCAATGTTATTCGTTGTTTGACCAAGGCTTACCCCATGCATGGAAACTAACTCGTCAGAGGGTGAATAGATAACTCAAGCTGTGGAAGAAATGTTTCGTGTACTACGACAAGCACCATCAACAAAACCAATGTATGTTTGAAGAGACGTCAACATCTGCAATATCAAGAGTAAAACTCAGATAAGCAAGAATAGTGATAAAAACACACTTCTAAACTAGGCACACCTTTCTAATCTAAGACACACCAGCAGTAAAGAAATCTAACCTAAAAGATAAAAGATCTCCACACCAGGTTTAAGCATAATATCGCTTTAGATATAACCCATTTCTGGGCTTATCTAAAGGGATACCATCAAAATCCATCAGCTCATAGGCCCCTTTTTCCAGCTTTCGCTTAACAATGAAAGGACCACGCCACATGGGCACGAATTTCCCAGCTCCTAGCTTATCGTTGGCTTGATCATAAACTAAGACTAGGTCTCCTTCTGAAAAATTTCGAGGGGTAACACTTCTATCATACTGAGCTTTTACTCTTTTGACATGAGCCTCATTTTCTATTGCAGCGTTTCTTTGATTTTCATCTAATTGAGCCAATACAAAAAACGTTTCTCCTCTTCAGACGTAGCTGGGAGTAATTCTATGGCTAATTTCAAAGATGGAATTTCACATTCAATCGGAAACATAGCTTCCAAACCGTAAACGAGTTGAAAGGGAGTGAAACCAGTTGATTTTTTGATTGAGGTTCGATATGCCCAAAGTGCTGAAAATAACATGGAATGTCAATTCTTCTTGTGAATACCAATAATTCGTCTGATCATGGTGACTAAAACTTTATTTATGGCTTCGACCAGACCATTGTCTTGCAGATAATATGGAGTGGAACTATCGTGGTGCAAGCCAAGCTGTTCTGTCAGTTCAGTCATCATGACATTCCGAAAACGACTTCCATGATCAGTAATAATGGCTTGAGGAACACCGAACCTAGAAATTATGTGATTAAATACGAAAGTTGCAGCAGTCTTTCCGTCAGCCGAAAATGTAGGCATCGCCTCGGCCCACTTGGTAAAATAATCTACTGCTAAGATAATATATGCATGCCCCCCGGCCGAGTGAGAGTTACATGTAATAAAATCGATACCCCATTTTGCGAAAGGACCAACAAAAATTATGGGATGAAGAGGAGCGGGAGGCACGCGCATCTTACGATAAAAAAGTTGACAATTGTGGCATTTCCAGACTATATAAATACAATATTTGAATAACGATGGCCAGAAATAACCAGTGTGCAATATCTTTTGGGCTGTGGCATACCTAGACATATGACCACCACATGCTCCAGAATGGCAGTCATTTAAAACCTTTTCAACTTCTTCATGAATAAGACAGCATCGGAAAATAGAATCCGCTCCATGACGATAAAGTGTATCACCAATAATGTTATACTGTTGGGATTGGAAACGTATTTTCCATCACTGAGATCGCAATATTTCAGGCCGAAAAGATTGGTTTTGGAGATAAACGATAATATCTCCATACCATGGATCCAGAGTACTGATAAGAAACAGAGATTCGTCCGCAATGGGCTGCTCTGCCACAGTTTCAATATCAGTAGAGGGGAAATCACACATTAGTTCCGCAAAGACTAAGGATTTCTTCGCCTTGGATTTTTCAAATTCCAAATCGAATTCCTGCAGGATGACTATCCATTCGGAATACTTGCCCCCTAGCAATTGTTTGGTCAAAATGTACATCATAGGGTTGCAATCAGAAATTACCATAGTTTTTCATAACAATCTGTAATGTCTAAATCGTTGGACAGCTTGAACAACTACCAAAGCCAATTTCTCCACATGCGTATACCCAATCTCAGTCGAATGCAGATTTCGACTAAGATAGCAAATCACATGTTCAGTATGAGATTCATCTTCCTGAACTAACACCATCCCAATAGTGGAATGAGAAGTAGCGAGGTACAAAATTTAATCCTGGTTGTAGTTGGGAGGATGCAATAACAGTGCATGGGTCAACGCGTGTTTAAGTGCATCAAAATACCGATCAGCGATCTCATCCCAAAAGAATGGAATGTTCTGTTTCAGAAACCGGGTAAAACCTTTCGTAAGCTCGGCGTAGTTAGGAATAAATCGACGTAAAAAGTTTTATTTCCCCTACAAACTTTGGAGTTTGCATAAATTCGAAGGAGGAGGCAATTTGACAATAGCTTCGACCTTCGACGGATCGACGCGAATACCTGCTTTCGAGACAACAAATCCTAGTAAACGACCTGACTCAACACAAAAAACACATTTGTGTGGATTCAGCCGAATTCGATAATGTCGACATCTCATAAATATAGCACGTAAATGTGTGAGATGGTCAGCCCTGCGTGATGAATGATCAAGTAAATCATCGAGATACAGTTGCACAATGTGCTTAATGTCATGAAACGCATAAGATATTGCCCTTTGAAAAGTTGCTCCAGCGTTCTTCAATCCAAAGGGTAGTTTGCAGTAAGAAAATGTCCCCCATGGAAAAATAAAAGCTATTTTTGGCTGATCAGCAGGGAGTATGTTTATTTGATTATACCCTAAAAAGCCGTCCATAAAGAAAAAAATTTCACTGCCGGCACAATCATCGATTATTTGATCGATATAGGGAGTTGGATAATTGTCTTTAGGACAAGCTCGATTAATATCCCTATAATCGATACATACTCATATCGTTCCTTGCTTTTTAGTCACATGAACAATATTAGATACCCAATCCGTTAAGGGAATCGGATAAATAAAACCTGCACGTAGTAATTTTTCAACCTCTTCTTTGATAGCAGCAGCTTTTCTAGGATGCATTTGACATAGACGTTGACGGACAGGTTTGGCATCCGGGTAAGTCTTGATTTCATGTACGACAATTGAGGGATCAATTCCTGGCATTTCTTCATAGGACCAGGCAAACACATCACGGAATTCTTGAAATAGGGCTTTATAAGTTTGAATTTCTTCTTCAGTACAAGAAGCACCTATATGAATGTTTTCAATTATTCCAGGTTTTACTGAAATGTCAATTGGAATCGTTCGAGAAATATTTTCCAAATTTAACTCAGAATCAAGATTTTGCAATGGATTCTATGGTTCCTTAACATATTCAGCAGTAAATATTGAAGCAAAATAATCTTCAAAATGATCTAGTTCAGGTAAAAACAAAGATCGGTGATGTAGATATTCCCATGGTAAATCATCAACAAACAATAATTCACGAATCTATTCATCAGAATGAACAGGTTGAAGAAAATCCTTACAACCTGAGCCTTGATGTTTCACAGGACTTTCCGGGGTCTGAAGCAGGAGTCTCCTTTACTTTGATAAGCTCTGCACCCTTCCAACCAAGACAAATAGAGGTATGCAATCTCTCCTCACAAAAGTCTTAGTTAACTGAGTCTAAATCTCAACAGCACTTAACTTCAAATATTCTAAGAGCTTGAACTCCCTTTGAGGCTACCCAATGCCTCTTTTTATAGTGGAAAAGAGGAGGTTTTTTGTTCCAAGTATGAAGGGATAGAATCCTCCTTCAAAGGGATAAGCTCCTCACATCAAGGGGTTAGCTCCATAAGGTAAGGGATTCATGCACCTCACAAGAGCGATTCTACCACTGCAAGATCCATTCTAGAAGCTTCCAGAATTTACTTTAATTGAGCTTTTTGGGATTTACTTTTGCCTTTTTAATCTTACAGGGGTCCGCATCTATAAGAAAGATAAAGTGCATTCAGGAACGCAATAAAGCTGAACATTGGGTGTGGGACTGTAGGCAAGATAGCCAGAAAGTGCGACACCAAAGTTTAGGAGACTTTTAGGAACTTTTTCTGATTTTCAAGACTTGATATGAGGAAATGATATGTTAGACTTGCAAAAGGGAGAAGTATGATTAATAATGAGCTCATACACACAGCATAATTTCAGGATGACAATTTTCAGTGTAACAGATCTAGGGTTTGAGAGTCATTAACTATAGATTAAATGCATTCCTAACCTTGAAAACCATGCAAGGCATAAGGTATGAAGATGTTCAACTACATCTCTATTTCAGTAACTCTGTCTTAAATTCTGATAGAATGATAGGAGAAAATATTGACTTTCAAGGCTTAACCTTATATTTATAATAACTATCTTGACAGTTTTAAATATTTTCTTTAGTGTAGTAACTGTTTTTTGTCTTTGTAGGCAGAAAGTGTTGAGCTCCAAGAATGTTCTTTCTTCCACCATATTCCACTCCATTTCTTTTATCCATTATTAATCCCAGGCTCAAATGATCAATGAAATTAGTTAAAATTGCTTTAAGAATGAATATCATGGCTAACTTGCTATGTTTTTATGATTGTGTCATTGTAGTACTTTTTGAACTGAAACTAGCTACAGAATGCAGACATTCTGTAGCTAGTTGCCAATTCTGTAGCCATCTTCATGTTTAAGCAGGTTCTAGATATCCTCTTAGGGAAAGCCACACATGGTCATATTCCACGTCATGCCCTCAGCATTTTTTGCTCTCCATGAAGATCGAACGGAATTCTGTATGTGGTTTTGCACGTGAGAACTCAAGCTAGGAGATAGACTCCTAATACGACAGGGATAGCCAGATGTCCTTTGTCATATTACGATGCCACCTTTAGAGTTCTAGTTCGATTTTAATATGGAAAGACAGTAATCCCTGTATTATCTCAAGTTTTGTTATGTAAATTTGCTATAAATATGCTCGGGAAACCGAGAGACAAAGGTTAGATTTTGGTTAGATATTATGGCTGATTGCTAGATCTTTGAAGTCCGAGAATACTATGTTTTGAGGTGATTCTTATTTAATGAAAGAAGCAGAATTTCCTTGAACACGTTGAGTCGATTTTGAACTAGATTTCATGCTACTCTGGTGGTAGAGGGCCCCTGCCTCCTGAGCGCCCTTGTTTATACAGTAGATAAGTGTTTTAGTCTCGATTTTATTTCTAGTTTAAGTAGATTTTTGAAGCTCATGTTCATATTTGTTTATATTTACTATCACAGTCAAACTTACTCTAATCAACTCTTCCAAAATATCATTATGAAGAATAAGGCACAACTGTGATAGTGTAGGTTTCAGTTGCCTTTACTTTCATTAGTTATCACAGTTAAAACTTACTCTAATAAACTTTTCCAAAATATCATTATGATGAATAAGGCATAACTGTGGTATTGTAGGTTTTAGTTGCTAGTTTACACCAAGTAGCATAGCCAATCTTACTCTTACAAAGCTCTTCCAAAATATCATAAAAATGAGTAAGAAGTAGCTGTGATGTCTTGGATTTGAGTTGTATTTTCTTTCAGTCTTGTGTTTATGTTCAATTGCTTTGAATGATACATCCATACTTTTTCTCACAAACTCTTCCAAAAATCATTCATACTGAACAGAATGGACTGTAGAATTCCTTAGGTTAGTTGCATGTTAACGTAGTTATAGTACTCCAGAGGTAGAATGCATGTGGTTCAGTTCTGTCATTTCATTTTCAGTTTGATAATGGCTTTTCAGTCTAACATTGTTCACTGTACTTCAAATAGACTAGTGGCACTCTAGTTCAGTTTTAGCTCATTGTATTAGCACTCCAGTCTAGTTGTCATCCATTGCATTTTTAAGTTATATTAGTTGTTAAATTCAAAAACCATGGTCTTCATTATTTACAAAACTTCTTTTGTTCCAACCTTATATTAATACACAATCATTTGGACAGGAGTTAGTATCAGTATAAGACCTAGAGTATTTTGCAACCTTTTTACCATTTCACAAACAAGCCTTTTCTCAAAAGACCATTTTAAAAAGGAAATCTATAACTTTTGGAATGAGGCCTAGAGGTGTTAAATTGAGTTAAAGAACAGAATTAGAAGCTAGTTTAGAATAGAAGTCTTATGGTGTTACAAATGTTCTTTTCCAAATATATTCCAATAGACCTTTAATCATGGATGAGATGTTGTAACATTGTAAGTTGATTGTTTGATTGTTTAGTTAGGAGAACTTTATTTACGCTGACTTGCCCATTTCTCAAGCTCTTCCAAAAAATCTTTAATGAATGAATTGGACAAGTTAAGCTCATGTTGTGATTTATTTCCTTGAATTCATTATCAAGCTTTGTATTTTTCTAGCCATAGTTTAGGCTTTGTTTTATTTCATTATTTGCATTTGTCATTTGTCATCCATAATTTAGGCTTCACTCTGTTTTTAACCAGTAGCTTCTTTCCACCAGCATTTAGTTCTTTCCCTTGTGAACATAAAACCATAAAAACCCAAAAACATCATAAAACACTAGACACAACATAGTGAGAAACAAATACCTAGGCACATATAGTGCACCACACTTCAGCAGTTTACCAACCCTGGTTGACAATTAATGAACTCAATTTAGGAGACTAGGTTGAGCACAAACATTTTGGTGCCGTTTCTGGGGAAGTGTAACTAGGTAGCCTTGTTTCTTAACATCAAAAAAAAAAAAAAAAAAATTATATGCGTAGAGAGAGAGACTCAAGGGGTAGATTCATAAGAAGTAGCAGCAGAAGCTTGATCCCTAGAACATCACTTGTTTCATCTAGACCAAAAGCCAGTACACCTCCAACTCAGACCCACAATCCATCCTTTACTGATCCTAGACTTCCAGAGTACTTAAGATCAGATATTCCATTAGAAAGACCTTCCATTTCATCCACTGAACCTGCCTTAGAAGAGGATTCAAGGACCTCTGTTAGAGACACAAAATTTTCTACTTCCTCAGAAGAATCAACTATGACAGAAGAAGGGGGAGGAGGAGTCTTTAATGGAGAACACACATTATTTGGAGGGGGTAGAGGTAGAGGTAGAGGAGAAGGATGTAGAGGTGTAGAAGGTGAAAGAGGTAGAGGAAGAGGTAGAAGAGAGATGGGAAGCTCTTTTGGGTTTCTTATAGTAGATGAAGAAACCAATACAACCATGAAAAACATTTCACCCTCCGTCCTTCCAAACTTCTATGGACTTAAAACTGAAGATCCTGAAACCTTCCTATTTGAATTTGAAGTCCTATGTAGAACTTATGACTACTTATAAGATGCTCAAAAACTTATACTATTTCCTTCAACATTGAAAGGAGTAGCATTGAAGTGGTTTATGAGTTTGATCAACAGTTCTATTAGGACATGGGAAGATATGAAACAAGCATTTCTAGAGAGGTATTTGGATTATTGTATGCCAGTCAATCATAAGGAGGAAGTGTTTAAGATGCTACAAAAAGAATATGAAAATTTGGAAGATTTGTTGGAGAGATTTCATTACAACATCAAAAGAGCAAAAATGGAAAACTTAGATCAAGACACCTTAAAAGCTCTTTTGTTGAAAACAATTAGGGATGAATGGTTGGATATACTTAACATGATGGGAAAAGGGGATATATCTTAGCTCACATTACCTGAAATAGCTGAGTTATGTATCAACCTTTCAAGAGGGAAATCTAAAACTATAAAAGGCCCAAGAGACCCTGCTCTTGCAAGGGTAAGTAAGTCTGCTTCTGGGACAGTAAGTAGGGAAGAGATAGGACATATTCTTGATGAATTCAAATCTTATATCTTAGGGAGTCTTAGTGAACAAATAGACACCCTTAAGTTACAAAACAAGCAAAAAGCTGAATCTGATGCTTTCGTAATCTTTTGTCCCAGATGTAGAAAGAAGCATGCCTTAAGAGAGTGTCCTTTGGATGAAAAAGTTGTAGAGACCTGTGTCATTTTTTCAGAAAAACATGAGACCAAGAGTTGTTCTTCACTCCCTGGTCTTAAAGCTGTCTTTCAAGAGGAAATTCCTACAAGTTCCACAGAATCTCTCAATTTTGTCTCTAGAAGGCCTTGACAAGGACCTCAAACACAAGGATTTCATGATCAAATGTATAATAAACCTCCACCAAATTGGAATTCTTGGCAGCAACCTTGGCCCCAATTTAAAAATCAATCTCAAGCTTGGGCACAAGGGGCACAAAATCCCTATGGAAGATACTCTCAGTACTATTAGTATCCACCATCCTATCAACCATATCCACATTTTCCTCAACAAAAAAATCCTCAAAAAAATCCTCAAAATCTACAACATCAAAATCAACCACTTTCATTACCATTTCCTCAAAAATAAAATCAGTTGCCTGCTCAACCCATACCAAACCCCAACAATAAAAATCCTCAGAATACATATATGATAGAAGGCCAACAGCTTCCAACTTATTTAATTAATCCTCTAGACCTTAGTGATGTTCAACTTAGGTTTGGAAGAATACTTGAAAGGAGGAAACCTTCTGTGATTATACAAGAACAATACAACTCTGAGGAAGATTCTCTACGAGAAAATAAAAGTCTTGAAGAAGACACATCTTTTCAGGACCCAAACATTGAAAAATCAAAACAAAAAGAACCAATAATTTCAACTCCTGTATTAGAACAACCATCAACATCCACTCCTACACCTCCCTTTCCAAAAAGATTACAAATTGATAGAGGTGTAGAAAAAAAAATTATGGTGCCTAATTATGATTTCCTAGATGAGCTAAGAAATGTTTGCATCAAGATTCCATTATTACAAGCCATCAAGGAAATCCCAATTCTAGCAAAAACAATAAAGGAGTTGAGCATGAAGAAAACAAGAAAAAGAATAAGAGAGACAAAGAAAATTCAAATGGCAGGAAAATAAGCAGACATTATGATGGGTAAGATTGCTATTCCAAAGTATCTAGACCCAGGAAATCCAATTGTCAAAATTCACATCAATGGAATTGAGATCCAAAACACACTCATTGATTTAGGAGCAGCAATCAATATCATGAGTAGACAAATCATGGATAAGCTGAAACTTCCTAATCTTCTCTTTACACCCACATTATTACAATTAGCAGACAGATCTGTGATTAAACCTGATGGGGTAATAGAAGACATTCCAGTGTCCCTAGATTCTTGGGAGTACCCTGTGGATTTCATGATCCTAACTCCTAAGAACAATCTAGGAGGACACCCTATTATATTAGGAAGACCTTGGTTAGCTACAATTGATGCTTTCATTAGTTGTAGATCTAGTGATATGTACATCTCTGATGGTAGTTCAACTAAGAAATTCACTTTGTATCCTCCAGCAAGGACAATTACAGATTTAGATGATACTCAATGGATAGAGGATGAAGAAGACTTACAACCTCTCTTCACAATTTCAGAAATTAGTGAAGATAGTCAAATTCTGAATACTTTAGAAAAATTTGAATCCTCTTCGGAACATAAACATGACCAATTTCAAGAAGAATCCAACATTGAGTTTTTGTCATCAAGACAGATGTCTCTTCATTCTATGGATAAATTTGGCAGCTCTACAAGTGAGATATTTCCAGGTAAATCTTTAAACATAAACAAGAACCTAGAAAAATCTCAACAAGAAGATTTAGTCAAGATATTACAAAGAAATTCTTCTGCATATGCATGGGAGTACACTGATATGAAAGGGATAAGTCCTAAGACTTGCACTCATCACATCTACATAGAGGAAAATTGTAAACCAATCAGACAACCTCAAAGAAGGATGAATCCAAATCTTAGGGATATTGTTAAAGAAGAATTGCAGAAATTGTTGAATGTCAAATTTATCTATCCTATTTCAGATAGTCAGTGGGTTTCTCCTTTGGTAATTGTGCCAAAGAAAAATATTAAATGGAGGGTATGCATTGACTACCGAGAATTAAACAAAGCTACTCTTAAAGATCATTTTCCCCTACCTTTCATAGATCAGGTGTTAGATACCTTAGCTGGCAAAAAGTACTTTTCATTTCTAGATGGGTTTAGTGGTTATAATCAAATTCAAGTAGCACTTGAGGACCAAGACAAAACCACATTTACCTATCCTTGGGGTACTTATGCTTACCGAGTATTTCCATTTGGATTATGCAATGCACCTGCAACATTTCAAAGGGAAGTATTAGGAATTTTTTTAGATCTAATACATGATTGTGTAGAGGTATATATGGATGATTTCACAGTTTATGGAAACACATTTGAAGAAGCTTTAGAAAACTTGGAAAAAGTTTTAAAGAGATGTCAAGAATCAAATCTTTCACTTAGTCATGAGAAATGTTTCATGATGTTTACTGAAGGTATTGTTTTGAGGCATCATATTTTAGGGGATGGGATTAGAGTTGATGAGTCAAAATTTGAAGTCACCTCTGACTTATCTATTCCAAGTTGTCAAAAATATGTTAGGAGTTTTCTAGGATTTATAGGATATTATCGAAGGTTTATAGAAAACTTCACCAAGATAGCATCTCCACTCTTTAAATTGCTTACTAAAGACTGTGAATTCAAATGGAATTCTTATTGCCAGTTAGCTTTTGAGACCCTGAAAACAAAAATTTCTGAAGCACCTATTTTAAGGGGACCTAACTGGAAGTTACCTTTTCATATTTCAACATATGCCTCAGATACAGTTCTAGGAGCAGTATTGGGACAAAAAGACCTGATTCCTTATGCCATCTACTATACCAATAAAAATTTGACTCCTGCAGAGTTAAACTATACTGTAACTCAACAAGAGTTTTTAGTTGTTGTTCATGCCATAAACAAATTCAGACACTATATAACAGGCTATGAAACTTTTGTTCACACAGATCATTCTACAATTAGATACTTAATGAACAAATCAATTACTAATGGCAGAGTTATAAGATGGTTATTTCTTTTAAAAGAATTCAACATTACCATTCTAGATAGGCCTGGAAAACAAAACACAGTAGCTGATTTCCTATCTAGACTCCAAAACATCAAAGATGACACTCCAGTTGAAGATCAATTTCCTGATGAATATCTTTTTGCAATTTCTACTCAGACTCCTTGGTTTGCTGACATTGCTAATTATTTAGTTTCAGGGAAACTTCCTTCAATAATGAATGCAAGAGAGAAAAGAAAAATCATTTATGATAGTGCAAAATATTCATGGGTTGCTAATGAGTTGTACAGGACAGGTCCAGATTTTATCATTAGGAGATGTGTTCGGGAAGATGAGATGCCTGAGATTCTCAAAGCATGTCATGATGAACCTTGTAGCGGACACTTTGCTGACAAGAGGACAGCCTATAAGATCCTTCATTTAGGATATTATTGGCCATCCTTGTTTAAAGATGCTAAAGAGTATGTCAAAAGGTGTGACAGTTGCCAAAGGGTAGGGAAACCTTCTCCTTCAGGTGAGATGCCATTACAGACTCAGGTACATATTGAACCTTTTGAAAAATGGGCTTTGGATTTTGTAGGACCTATTAGTCCTCCATCGAGACAAAAGAGATATATATCAGTTTGCACTGATTATGTTACCAAATGGGTAGAGGCCAAGCCATTAATTTTTGCTAATGAAGCATCTGTAGTTAATTTTATTTTTGAGGATATTTTTACTCGTTTTGGTGTCCCAAGGGAAATTGTTATAGATCAAGGAGCTCAATTCACATCAAGGCTAGTGGAACAAATGATGGAGAGGTACAAAATCAGACACAGAAAATATACTCCCTATCATCCACAAGAAAATGGTCAAGTGGAATATACTAATAACGTTATTGAAGGGATCCTAAAAAAGACTATCCATTTACATAGAAAATATTGGGTAGATAGGCTTCCTGAAGCCTTGTGGGCCTATAGAACTACATGGAGAAGCACAAAAAACCATACTCCTTATGAACTTGTTTATGGAAAGAAAATTTTGTTTCCCATAGAGTTCCAGATTCAAACTTTCAAAATGGCAGTTCAGCTAGGACTTGATCTATCAGAGGCACAAAAGCATAGATTGGAGTAGATTAATGAATTGGATGAGATCAGACAAGATGCAGTTCAGAAAACCAGTATAGTCCAACAGCAGAGGGCTAGATGGCATGACAAGTACATCAAGGAAAATAACTTCAAAGAAGGTGACTGGGCTCTCTTGTTTGATTCAAAGTTCAAGGATTTCCAAGGTAAATTTCAAACACATTGGCTTGGGCCTTATGAAATTGTGAGAATTTTTGACAATGGAGCAGTAAAAATCAGGACAATAGATGAAGAAGAGGTTACTTTTCTTGTGAATGGTCATAGATTGAAGCTGTATTACAAACCACTCTCAAGAGAAGAATTTGTCAAGAAGTTCCAGGAAAACAGTGATGTGAAGTTAATGAAGAAGAATCTTTCTTCTTCATCAACTTAATTGAATTTTCTGAAGTCATACATATGAAATGAAAAAAGAAAAGAAAAGTATAGACATGAAAACCAATCACTGATTGGCATGTTTATACAGAAAATATGGAGTGAAAATCAGAATCTTTCTGACACTCTAACTTTTCCATTTTGTTTTTTTTACAAGCAGCTGTTACAAAATCATAAGTGCAGATCCATTTCACTTTATGATCCATCTCATTTCACTTCATCTCATTCCATACTTCATTCATTTCATTCCATACTTTATTCATTTCATTCCATTCATTCATATCATTTTCCATTCATTCATCCACACTTCATCCATCTCACTCCATGGTCCACTTTATTTCCATTTCAGATCTTTAAGTTTGATCTCCTTTCTGCAATTGAATAATACACAGCAGAAATTGTAGGGCATTTTTTTTTCTTTCACTCCATTTCATAAGTTGTGATCCATCCCACTCCATCATTCACTTCATACATATCCCATTATACCATATTTCATCATCCATCTTCACTCATTCCATACAACATTCCACTTACATTCCAAACCACTCCATTCCATGTTTCAAGTTCTCTACAGGTACATTCTGCAATCAAACAGACATTCTGCAGCTAATCAGACTTTCTGCAGCCAGACAGACATTCTGCAGCTACAGATCCTGAAGGCACTGACCAACAATTATTTGAGTTGCAACAAAATGATCCTGCAAATCCATGAACAAGTCAAGATCAAGAAGGTTATGAAGACTAAAAAATTAATGATTTTCAGGAGAAAACAAAGCATATGAAGATCACAAGAAAATCAAAGAAAAGGAAAAGGTATGAAGTGATTATAATGACATATTATGAAAAATTTTAGTATATTTTAGCTACGAATAATTCAAAAGGTTGTTTTGATTAATTTTATTGATCATGCCGAACAAACCTCCCGCAAAAATTTGGATAAAAATCCTTCTATTTCACCAATTCAAAACCCATATCCGATCATCATTTAAAAAAAAAAATCTAAATGATTAAAGTGCTGAAGTGATTGGATTAATCACATCACTAAGCATTTAATGATGATTTTTGAAATATCTTTGCGGTATTTTCACTCATTGGTTCGTTTTATTTACCTCAACTCATTAATTCATTCTGTAACCATTCCATATCACTCCTTTCTGCAGTCGACTCTTAACCATTTCATTATGTAAAACAGAGGTATCTCTGTAACAACCATTGTCGCCGTGACACAGAGGAAACATTGGGGAGCAAAAACAACTTGTTAAAGGCCATTATCACCATGAGCAGAAGGCTGGTGAATTGAATATTGAAGAAGAGTTATGGGCCTCATCGTGAGAACAAAACTAGTTGGCACCAAATACTTGGAAGGCTATCCCCAAATCCGAGAAATCTTACAACAAGCAGGATGGTTGCAATTCCTTGAAAGATTCAGTGGCTTCCACAAAGAGGTTACTAAAACTTTTGAAAGATATTTTAATGGGGCCGAGGTTGAAGTTGGAGATATTAAATTCACTGTCACAGAGGCTTTTATTGCAGAAGAAACAAGACTGCCTAGACAAGGAGAAAGGTGGTTTAAGAATAGAGAATTCCATAACGAGTCATGGAAGCAGATACTCAAGTCACCAGGTATGGATGTCACTGTTTTTAAAAAGAGTATCCCTAGTTCTGCATTAAATAACAAATGGAGAAACATGTTGCTTATCCTACAAAAATTCATCACTTGTGAAGGTAGATATGGTACTTTATATGTTTACCATATTAGGTTGATAATGAATTTCCTAGAAGAAGAGCTTAATTTTCCCTATTTCTTGCTTCAAAGTTTAAAGAAAATGGCTTCAAGTGTCCAAAAGAGAATTCAATTTCTGGAGACAACCTTATACCACCATGGTTTAGTCAAGATTTTGATTGAACATCATTTGAGCAAAATAGGGGATAATTGGGATAACTTCTTGGTGAGAAATCACTTTGAGGAACCAAAGAAACCTCCACCTGAACATGAACCTACAAAAAGAAGCAGAAGATGGAGACCCTCCAAAACTAAAATTGGTAAAACAATACAAGAAAGTAGTGAAGAAATGATCTCTGAAAAATTAGTTCAGATTAAGAAGAAGCTTAAGAAAAAGAGAATCATAAGAAGAGTTGCCAGAGAAAAAGGAGAAGGGCCATCTCAACCGAGGAGGAGCCACAGACTGAGGGACATACTAAAGAAAAAAAAGTTAAAAAAACTGGGGTTATAAACATAGAAGACGAAGAAACACCTACTGAGGAGGATTTTGATGAAGAAGTTCCAGAAATTGATCCTGAACAGCAAGAAATTTACAACTATGTTGAAACATTGGAGAGAAAAGCTTCAGAGAGTAGAGACAGAACCCCTAGTCCTCCACTGTCCGAAATAGATGTTCTAAGAAGAGATAGGTACGAGCTGGAAGTACTTAATAGACATATCAGGACTGAAAATGATATTCTGAGGGAGCAAGTTAAACTAAAAACCAGTATGAACTCAACCCTATCTCTACAAATGGACAAAGTGGAAAAGGCCAATGAAAAGTTGAAAAAGAGGAACAAAAAGTTAATCAAGGCACTTACCAATTTAAGGTTCAAGTTAGTCCTCAGGAAGCCCAGAAGGCCTTTAACTACCAGACAAAGCAGAAGAAGAGGATTGGATGTTCTTGCAGAGGTCTCTGATTTCATGGAATAGTTGCATGAGGACATGCAAGAGTCTAGCAGTGGGGGTATGTTGAGCTCCAAGAATGTTCTTTCTTCCACCATATTCCACTCCATTTCTTTTATCCATTATTAATCCCAAGCTCAAATGATCAATGAAATTAGTTAAAATTGCTTTAAGAATGAATATCGTGGCTAACTTGCTATGTTTTTATGATTGTGTCATTGTAGTACTTTTTGAACTAAAACTAGCTACAGAATGCAGACATTCTGTAGCTAGTTGCCAATTCTACAGCCATCTTCATGTTTAAGCAGGTTCCAGATGTCCTCTCAGGGAAAGCCACACATGGTCATATTCCACGTCATGCCCTCAGCATTTGTTTCTCTCCATGAAGATCGAACGGAATTCTGTACGTGGTTATGTACGTGAGAACTCAAGCTAGGAGATAGACTCCTAATAGGATAGGGACAGCCAGATTTCCTTTGTCATATTACGATGCCACCTTTAGAGTTCTAGTTCGATTTTAATATGGAAAGATAGTAATCCCTGTATTATCTCAAGTTCTGTTATGTAAATTTGCTATAAATATGCTCCGGAAACCAAGAGACAAAGGTTAGATTTTGGTTAGATTTTATGGTTGACTGCTAGATCTTTGAAGTCTGAGAATACTCTGTTTTGAGGTGATTCCTCTTTAATGAAAGAAGCAGCATTTCCTTGAATGCGTTGAGTCAATTTTGAACTAGATTTCATGCTACTCTGGCGGTAGAGGGCCCCTACCTCCTGAGCGGCCTTATTTATACAGTAGATAAGTGTTTTAGTCTCGCTTTTATTTCTAGTTTAAGTATATTCTGAAGCTCATGTTCATATTTGTTTATATTTACTATCACAGTCAAACTTACTCTAATCAACTCTTCCAAAATATCATTATGAAGAATAAGGCACAACTGTGATAGTGTAGGTTTCAGTTGCATTTACTTTCATTAGTTATCACAGATAAAACTTACTCTAATAAACTTTTCCAAAATATCATTATGATGAATAAGGCATAACTGTGGTATTGTAGGTTTTAGTTGCTAGTTTACACCAAGTAGCATAGCCAATCTTACTCTTACAAAGCTCTTCCAAAATATCATAACAATGAGTAAGAAGTAGCCATGATGTCTTGGATTTGAGTTGTATTTTCTTTCAGTCTTGTGTTTATGTTCAATTGCTTTGAATGATACAGCCATACTTGTTCTCACAAACTCTTCCAAAACATCATTCTTACTGAACGGAATGGACTGTAGAATTCCTTAGGTTAGTTGCATGTTAACGTAGTTATAGTACTCCGGAGGTAGAATGCATGTGGTTCAGTTCTGTCATTTCATTTTTAGTTTGATAATGGCTTTTCAGTGTAACATTGTTCATTGTACTTCAAATAGACTAGTGGCACTCTAGTTCAGTTTTAGCTCACTGTATTAGCACTCCAGTCTAGTTGTCATCCATTGCATTTTTAAGTTATATTAGTTGTTAAATTCAAATACCACAGTCTTCATTATTTACAAAACTTCTTTTGTTCCAACCTTATATTAATACACAATCATTTGTACAGGAGTTAGTATCAGTCTAAGACCTAGAGTATTTTGCAACCTTCTTACCATATCACAAACAAGCCTTTTCTCAAAAGACCATTCTAAA
Organism: Pinus albicaulis; assembly: GCA_034641835.2. Classification (NCBI taxonomy): domain Eukaryota; kingdom Viridiplantae; phylum Streptophyta; class Pinopsida; order Pinales; family Pinaceae; genus Pinus; species Pinus albicaulis. Next base: position 279,794,887 of record CM076569.1, read on the forward strand.
AAGGAAATCTATAACTTTTGGAATGAGGCCTAGTGGTGTTAAATTGAGTTGCAGAACATAATTAGAAGCTAGTTTAGAATAGAAATCTTATGGTGCTACAAATGTTCTTTTCCAAATATATTCCAATAGACCTTTAATCATGGATGAGATGTTGTAACATTGTAAGTTGATTGTTTGATTGTTTAGTTAGGAGAACTTCATTTACACTTAACTTCCCATTTCTCAAGCTCTTCCAAAACATCTTTAATGAATGAATTAGACAAGTTAAGCTCATGTTGTGATTTATTTCCTTGAAGTCATTATCAAGCTTTTTATTTTGCTAGCCATAGTTTAGGCTTTGTTTTATTTCAATATTTGCATTTGTCATTTGTCATCCATAATTTAGGCTTCACTCTGTTTTTAACCAGTAGCTTCTTTCCACCAGCATTTAGTTCTTTCCCTTGTGAACATAAAACCATAAAAACCCAAAAACATCATAAAACACTAGACACAACGTAGTGAGAAACAAATACCTAGGCACATATAGTGCACCACACTTCAACAGTTTACCAACCCTGGTTGACAATTAATGAACTCAATTTAGGAGACTAGGTTGAGCACAAACAGAAAGTAGGTCAAAGGTATCAGTTAGATATTCTGAGAGAATAACTACTCCTATTTGATGTATTCGAGGTTTTTTTTAGCCTAAGATTTCTTAATTTAAGCAATAAACTGTGCTTAAGGCCTATTTTTTGCTTTATCCTTCATAACACATCATGTTTCCTTTAACACTTTTCGGACTTCTTTAAACTTCTGTTCATCTGTTTTTAACTGTGTTTTAACCTTTAATCCTCAGTAAGCCTTAATCACTGTCTTCTTTTCTTGCACAAGTGTCTCCTATTGCTGCACTGGAGGGTTTTATTGAACCAATCAATGTTCATGAAACATTGATTAATCCATGAACTTAAACCCTTGATCTCCATTTATGCATTTTTTGCCTTCGAGGATCGTCATCCTGGGCTCTGTGTAACTTGGATTTGTTGTGGGAGGGCCTGTTTAATTGGCCACCATTAAACCTGCAACTAAACCATAAAAAAATCAATAAAAACCCGCATTCTCGGGTTTAAACAGCTTATAGAGGTGTGAGGGGTGGTTATGGAGCATTGTAGAGGAAGGGTACTTTGTAGGGAGGGTTTTCGTATGCAAAACCAGAAGAAACTAGGGCTAAATTTGAATAATGACGCGTGAACAGGGTAAGATGGTTTTGGGGAATACCATGGTGGTTTTCATGCAAGAGATGGATGGTAAGTGGTTTTGGCCCCGGCGAATGTGATACCATTCAATGGTTAACACTAGTCCTGGGGAAAACCACTTTTTTCGCGTTGAAAAAGGGCGTCAGAAATTTTTGGTGAAATAGTTGCGATAATGGATGCAAACCTTTGGATATGGGGGAAGCCAGATCAACGGTGAGGAACGGGCACAATCGTTCGTCGGATGGACGGTGGGACTAGGCGCTGACATCGACAAACTTGTCGTGTAGTGGGGGGTTAGAAAGGATTTGGGATCAACGGTGATCGTTGGATCTGAAGGATCAAGGGTTCAGATCCTATCGTGGGGACAAGAAAACCAGGGATGATTGGGGTAGATGGAGAAAAGGAGAGGAAAAGAGGGTCGTTAGATGTTGATGATCGACAACTGCGATCAATAAAGGATAATAGATGATGTGGGGCAAGATATATAAGGGAAAATGAGCTTAAGGTAGAGCGTGGGGAAAGGTCTGGTGAAGAAAAAGAGACCAAGGGCTAAGATGAAAAGGGGCTGAAGTTTAGCACATGGTTAGGCCCTCGGGTCATATAAAGAAAAAAGGGTGAAGGGTTAAGCCCGGAGGGGCTTGAGGCCCATTTTTAGAAATGGTCGGAAAAAAGGCCAAAACAAAAGGTTTTAGCCTTTTAAGGGACTCTGATAGGTATTTTTAAAAGAGGGGTTTTAACCAAAAAATATTTTATAATGGTTAAAGGGTTTTTAGAGGGAATGAAGGATCAATGAAGGGAATATGGGATTTTTATAGGGAAAAAGACTGATAGAGAATAGGAGTAGGAGTGATAAGATGAGGGGATGAAATTTAGGTAAAAATGATGGAGATAGTCTAAAACAAGCTTCCTTTTGAGACAGAAGGGTGATATTTTTGGAAGGCATAGACGAAGATTTTGGTGAACTGATAGACTTAGGATGATGAAGGCATTGAGATTTCTAGAACTCACAATGTTTCTGCAAATATTGTTTCTAGAAATCTAAGATTTTTAACTTAGTCATCTTTGGATAAAATAAATAATTATGGATGACTAACAATGGCTCCACTTGGGGAGGGTAGCTATCCTTTCAAGGTGTCTAGAACCTCATCTTATGAAATCTTCTAAGTTTTAGCAAATTAGTGCCTTATCCACTGGGCAAATCCCTTATTTTCTTTCTTGCTAATATCTCTTTATTTTTGACAACTTCAATCAGTCGGCAACATGAAATTTCTTCAAACAGTATCTCTACCTACCCAATCCTACTTGTCCTAGAATTTTTTCTTCTTTTGAGTGCATTTTATCTAGAAAAATCTTTGACATTTTATTTTTGAAAACTGAAAGTAAACTAACTATCCTATCCTTATTTCTTCCAAGAGTCCAAATTATATTGTTGAACTCTTTTTATTCTCTACCTATACCACTTGAATGCCAAGATTAAACTGCTTGGCAATCTTGATTCTCTAGCTATTGACATGAAAATTTAAAGCATGGTCCAAATCAGGATTAGATAGTTTGATCAACGATGGTTGTGGCATTTGGAACAAGCTGCACACAAAATTTATTTGCATAAAGTAAATATAGAAAGACAAGGCTATGAGCTGTCCTTTGAGAGGCATCATTATATATCTCTTTGGTTCTGTTTTGAGCATGTGGAACTAGTACCTTTTCAATCTCCTAATCTATTCTTCTTGACAAGTTAAGTCTGAAATAATCTTATCAATCAATGTTTCTGCAAATATTGTTTCTAGAAATCTGAGATTTTTAACTTAGTCATCTTTGGATAAAATCAATAATTATGGATGACTAACAATGGCTCCACTTGGGGAGGGTAGCTGTCCTTTCAAGGTGTCTAGAACCTCATCTTATGAAATCTTCTAAGTTTCAGCAAATTAGTGCCTTATCCACTAGGCAAATCCCTTATTTTATTTCTTGTTGATATCTCTTTATTTTTGACAACTTCAATCAGTCGGCAACATGAAATTTCTTCAAATAGTATCTCTACCTACCCAATCCTACTTGTCCTAGCATTTTTTCTTCTTTTGAGTGCATTTTATCTAGCAAAATCTTTGACATTTTATTTTTGAAAACTGAAAGTAAACTAACTATCCTATCCTTATTTCTTTCAAGAGTCCAAATTATACTGTTGAACTCTTTTTATTCTCTACCTATACTACTTGAATGCCAAGATTAAACTTCTTGGCAATCTTGATTCTCTAGCTATTGATATGAAAATTTAAAGCATGGTCCAAATCATGATTAGATAGTCTAATCAACCATGGTTGTGGCATTTGGAACAAGCTGCACACAACATTTATTTTCATAAAGTAAATATAGAAAGACAAGGCTATGATATGTCCTTTGAGAGGCATCATTATATATCTCTTTGGTTCTGTTTTGAGCATGTGGAACTAGTACCTTTTCAATCTCCTAATCTATTCTTCTTATCAATCAATGTTTCTACTATCTTATCAACATAGATTTAAAGCATGTTTAGCCATGATTAGGCTAGATGACTGAACAAGATATATTTTTGAATTAGTAATGGAATTTAGACTTGCTCACTTTCAGAAAATTCTATTTTTTGGGTATGGGGCTATACCTCTTTTGAATCTGCCCTCTTTTCCTTTTCTTTTCTTATATTGTTTTTTTTTCATGATTTCCTTTCAAATGGGTTATGTACAAAAAATAATAATTTTGAAGCTAAGACTCTTGACAGAAGTAGTGCTTGAGCATCTTGCCATTGACAAGACCTCCAAATATGTCTTCTCCATTCAGCTCTTGCAGAAATAATGTATTATGACCCCTTATATAATTAATGATGTAGGGCCTTTTACATAGATTTTAAAACTTACCTTGTTTACCTTTCTCTTTCCTTCTGGAATCCCACTTTAGAACTTTATTTCCAACTTGGAAATTATTTTCTTTAGTCCTTTTATCAAATAATTTCTTGATGCCTTCTTGGATTGTTTCTATTCTTTTATACACTTCCTCCCTAGACTACTGTAAATGAATGGTCTGATTTATCCTTCTCTGCATATCATTTTCCTTAGATTGTACTTCTTGGAGGAGTTTCATGACGGGAACTCCTAGAGATGTTGGGAATATTGCATCCATGCCATAAACCAGCTGATATGGAGACATATTTATTGATTTCTTGGTGGTTAATCTATTTGCCCATAAAGCATGAATTAGCTTACTATGCCATGATTTCTGATTTTACTCCAACAGTTTTTTGATAATATTGAGAAGGATTTTGTTGGAGGATTTAACTAATCTATTTCATTGGGGATATTAGGCAATGGAATGACCTAATGTGATATAAAATTTATAGTAAAATTCAACCATTTTCTTGGATTTGAAGGTAGCAACATTGTCTGTGATAATTTTTCTAGGGCAACCAAATCTGGATAACATGTTGGTTTCAAGGAATTTGATAATGACAGAGTCAGTATCATTCCTAGAAGGTATGGCTTCTATCCATTTGGTAAAATAATTAGTGGTAGTGAGGATCCAATTATATTGGGCTGATGATGATGGGTGAATTTACCCAATGAAGTCCAAGCCCCATTGTTGAAAGGGAGCCTCAACACTGATGGGATGTAAGGGTAGAGGTAGGAGTTTTCTCTTGCCATAAAAAATTTGACACTTATGGCAAGACATGACAAGATTCTGAGTATCTGGGAAAAGGGTGGGCCAATAGTATCTAGATCTAAGGATTTTATTTTTTTTGGTCTTCCAGTAAAGGTGTCCTCCACATTCTCCCTCATGCAGCTCATGCATGATTTTTCCTGCGTCAATCTCAAGAAAACATTTAAGCAATATTCCAACGACATTCTTCCAATATAAACCGACATCTAATATGAAATAATTTAAAGCCTTCTGTTTCAAAAATATAGCTTTAGTTTTAGAAAAAGAAGCAGGGGACTTCAGATAAAGTAGCACATATATGATATCAGCATACCAAGGTGAATTCACAAAATTTTCTTCAATAAATGGAGTTGTGAATTCTTTGGTTTCTTCCAAAATATCAACCATACTAATATCTAAAGCTTGGAAGTTTGACTCAGCCATGAGTTTTGCTAATCCATGCCCTTTGATTAGTTTGGTGGGCCTAATCTCTAAGTCATATTTGAGAATAATAGCAATCCATTTTCCCCTTTTACCATCAGGGTCTTGACTTATAATGTCCTTGGCAATAGTATGTGGGACAAAAGCAATGATGTGAGAATGTAAAATGTAGAATCTAAAGTCTTTCAATGCTTTTACCAAGGCTAAGGCTTGTTTCTCCATGATGTTATATTTGAGTGGAGCATATTTTAAGGCCCTAATAAAAAAGGATATTGGTTGTTCTTGCCCCATGATGTTCTTTTGTAGTAATACTGCAGCTACTGTATGTTCAGATGCAAAAGAAAAAATGTAGAAATATTTGGTGAAATCTGGACTGATAAGAATAGGTGTTTGAGTAAGAGCTTGTTTTACTAGTTCAAATGACTGTTTAGCTTGTATTGTCCATTTAACACCTATCTCTTTCTTAAGCATGTTTGTGATGTTTCTTAATGGCTCAACACGGTTTGGGATCAACCTTCTTAAAAAATTTATCTTCCCAATGAAAGATTGCAATTCTTTGAGGTTTCTAGGATGGTTGATTTTCAATATGCCATCGATCCTTTTAGGGTCTACTTTGATTCCCTCTTGAGAAATTATGTGACCAAGAAGCTTTCTTTCTTGGATACCAAAGAGTGTATTTTTGGGATTCAAAGATAAGCCATATTTCCTACATTTCTCAGAAACTTTTCTTAAATGAATCAAGTGTTCTTCATCTGTTTTAGAGAAAAAGGTAATGTCATCAAGGAAAATGATTATAAAATAGCCTATGTCTTATGAGAAGTCTATATCCATGGCCCTTTGGAAGGTGGCCCCTACATTCATCAAACCAAATGGAATTTTGACATACATGAATGTACCCCAAGGTGTAGTGAAAGTAGTTTTATGTTGATCACTTGGGAGTACTAACACCTGATTGTAACCTGACAACCCATCCAACAATGATATTCTTTTAGACCCAACCCCCTTTGAAGTATGTGATCCATTTTTGGCAAGGGATAGTTATCTTTTAGGGAGGCTCTATTTAGATTTTTGAAGTCAATGCAAAGCCTGATTTCCCTTATCTTCTTCCTGAAAGATACCAAGTTGGAAACCCATTTTGAGTATCTAAAGGGAACTATGATCCCAACATCATACATTTTTCCTAATTTCTTTCTCAACTAAAGGTAATAAAATAGGGTTTATCCTTCTTATTTTTTGTTTGAAAGGTTTCTAATTTTCCTTAAGAGGAATTTGTGTTGAATGATGCGGGTATCATATGATTTGAGATCCTTGTATCCCCATGCAAACACATCTCTAAATTATTTGAAAAGTTATATGTATTGTTGTTTGATATGATCTGGAAGAGTGCTCGATAGCTTGATCATTTTGGGTTCTGCTAGGCTGCCTATGTTATGTTATTCTATATTTTTTTCTATAGGCTCCATTCCTAGTTTCTTGGCTACATCATTAAAATCAAAGAGTTGCTCTAATGGTGTAAGACCTCTTGGAATTGTGTCATTTTTACATTGTAAAACTTCCAGGTCCTTTTGGTCTGTATTGTCAACTATTTCTACTTTAAAAAGATGTTAAAATTGGTTTATATCAGTAGAAGAGGACAACTCTGTTTCAGGGATTTGACCTTCATTTCAACAATTTTATTCATGGCTTGAAGTAGGTGTTGGTATAGCAAAGTCATTTTTTGATTGCAGAAAATCATCTATGTGTTTGTATCCTTCAAAAAATTGCCAATAGTCTTCATTGTCAGGTATTGCAGGCCTGTTTTTTACCCTTACATTGAATTGTTCATTTATCTGTGGTTTTTGGCAATTAGTAGCAGCAAAGGCAAGTTCATTTGCTAGATGATTTTGAACTCTTGGGATGAAAATGAGTTCATATTTTTCGAAGGTTTTTAAGAGATCAAGGGCAGCATTTCTATACTTTCTTAGTTTTGTATTTTTGGCTAAATACTCCCCTTTAATTTCTCTAATGATTAGCTCAGAATCTCCTTGGACTGATATTTTCTTAGCTCCTAAATCTTTGAGAAAATGTAGGCCAAGGAGGAGGGCTTCATATTCTGCAATATTATTGGTGCATGGGAAATCAAGTTTGTAAGAATGTCCTTTGTTTTTCTTCTATATCCATACACCAGCCCCTGAACCTAATTTTCTACAAGAGCCATAAAAGCTTATTTTCCAAGGTGTTTCAATCTCTTTTTCATTTCCTTTTTGTTTTTCAAGGTTGCTAGAGTTTAAGTTATTTTGTGCTTGAATTGAGGGAAGATTTGACTTTTCTGGTGGACTGAATTCTTTCTTGTTTTCCTTTTCTTGTTGGCTGATTTCATCTTCATTATACAAGATAAAGGAATCTAAATTTTAATGGATAGAATAAACAGGAGTATTGTTTGGCCTATATATGTTTCTCACCATGTATTTCATATGAGACTCCTTGTATATTCTTCTGGTTTGGTTAAATACTGGGATGGTGGCATAGGACATGTCCATTTGAAGGCTCCCCTGATGTTTGGATCCCCATGATCTAGATAGAAGCATGCCATACTTAGGGGGAATGTCAGCTACTACTATGTCCATAACTAGACCTTTAGCAGGAATCTGTGCCAAGTTGACACATAAATATTTGATTAGGCCCAAGCATTTGACTCTGTTTGAATCAAAGGAATACAGGTCCTTATATGGTTTAGTAATTTCTAGGCCTAGGCTTTCCATTACCTCTTTGGGCATAAGGTTATGAGAAGCACTAGAGTCTAGCATGGCATTGTCCAAGATTTTGTTATGTATGTTCAAGCTAACATAGAAGGGAGGGGCAACCCTTCCTTGGTATTTTACTTCAACTTCAGGACCAAATAACAATTATGGTTTGTCATCTGTCAAGTTTAAAATATCAGTGTAACTTCCTATATTCAAAGCTTTCAAAACTTGATTTTTGTATACATCCTGAGTTTCTAGTTCAACTAGAGGTATGCTAATTTTGATTTTGGAAATTTCACCCTTAAGTCTGAAAGGAACTATTGTTTTTGAGATATTTACATCTTTTTTGTCATTTACATTTCTTTCAGCAATTCTAATTTGCTGAATTTTATTTAGACTGTTGTTTAGGACAGATTTGTTAGGGCCACTAGCAGAGGTACTAGGGCAGCTTTGTTCAACACTTTGCTGGCTATTTTTGTCTTTATTTAGATCAGTTTTCTTGGCCATAGTGTTACTGTTACTTGTTGTCTTTTTAGGCTAATTTTCTGAAGTTTTTCTAACAACAGTACTAGTATTTTTATCATTGGAAATCTCTGGGCTCCCTTTGCTTCTAAGATTATATTGTTCTTGTACCTCCATGATTGCATTTTCAAACCCCAATCTGTAATATTCAAAATCCTCATGGTTGTTTTCAATTTGGTCTGAGGAGAAGAATCCTTGTTCTTCTTGAGTGAGAAAAACATTTGTCTCACTGTCAGATCCTATCAGGTTTACATGATTTTCTTCCAACCTTTTGGTTTCCCTTTCCTCCTCTTGATCTACATAATTTTGTTGGAAAGGGGGCCTAATTTGTTGGTCATTATCTCTTTGCCTATCTTGATTAGGATCTCTTCTGAGATTTGGGTATTGGTTTGATTCTCTCTAGGAGGCACTATATCATTCAGATTTATCTTTTCAAGCATTCTCTCCATTACCTTTACTAAGTTGTCAGTTTTGGCATTAGATGATGAGGTTGATGCCATTGTTTCATCCCTGTATGTAACTCTTTTCTCTGCTTTTAACCTATCTCTTTTCTCAATCATATTTTCTTCTACACTTAAGGCTCCCCTCTGCATATCTTCTAAAGTCAAGGGGTCTCTTTCTGTTAGTTGGTAGGCCATTTCTAGATTAAAGCCTTCTATAAATTTAGCTAAGGCTAGGCCTAGTGGAGGTTTCATGTTTGGGGGAAGAGCATTATACACACTATTGAATCTAGTGCAATAATCTTAGACACTCTCCCCAATATTTCTCTTGAGGTTATTAAAGTCTGACAGTATTTGGAGAGGATTATTTTTAATTTCCCATTTGTTTGTGAATGTTTGATATAAATAAGAGAGATCATTTATGCTATGAGGAGTTAAGCCTTTGAAACATTTTTTGGCTTCTCCTCCTAAAATTTGAGCAAAAATTCTCATTTTAATGGTCTCTTCTTCTATTTCCATATAATCAAAAGCATCATCCATATTGTCCACATGCTGCTGAGTAGTAGTAGGTTCATTTCCAGTGAAATGGGGAATTTTGGATTGGTAATCATTGGGTAAAGGAACCAGAGGTTGTGGTAACACTAGTGGAGCATACCATGCAGCCATGATAGGAAAAAATGGTGGATTTACAAGAGGTGGGTTTACAAGAGGGAATGTGGGCTGAGCTTGAATGCTTTGAACAGTGGATGTGTATACAAGAGTGGAAGAAACACTTGGGCTGGCAAACTGATGATGAGCAGATTTGTTATGGAAGGAGTTGAATTGATAGAGAAGTTGAGAATCAGGTGGAGTAGAAGGTGAGGCTTCTCTGCTAAATCTCTGTTGCAAATCTATGGCTTCAAAGTTAGCTTGGTTTAAATCACTTTGAGACTTATTTATAAATAGGGTCTTTGTATGAGGTAAGTCAAAGTGAGGATCTTTCAAGACTGTGATATTTTCAGGGACATATCTTGTTCTTGGGATGGTCCTATCAGTAGTTGATTTTCTAGATCTAGAATTTTGCTACAAAATCCTTTCTGGATTATCAACTATGGTAGGAGGGTTAGGATCTGGATGGGATCTATTATTGACCCTATGTGAAGCCAGATTTCATTTTTTCAAAATTTTAGAGATGTTGCGGTTTTACGACTGTTTTTAAAAAAGTTTTCCTCTCACAATAATTTCTATAATAGGGGACTAGGTTTCTAAACTTTCTCAGGGCTGGTTAACACAATCCTAAGGAAATATGGAGTACTAGTAAGGTACTAGGCATACTGGGGCTAGTGGAGTCACCAGGTGGAAATTTTTATCTTTTTGAAGGTAAAATGTTTTATGGTCCACCACCAATAAGTATTTTAAAGACCAATATGAAATGTTTTGGGTTTTCTAAGTTTTTTATATGGTTCTATGGTTTGTTAGAGTGTCCTATACTTGATTTAATCTCTTAGCTAAGGTGGTGAAACAAACAGAGTCTACTCTATGGCTTATCAGCTAATTTTCTAAGGTAACTGAAGGACTAATGAGTCTATAAGGGCTTGCTAGGAAACTATGAACTCAGAGGTCTCACTGTGATCACCATTATGTTGTTATAGTGGCAATGAGGTGGTAGATTCACTAGATATTATTTGATCTATTGAGGTTCTAAAGATTTTTAAGAGGTATTCATGTAGTTATGTACTCATAGGTCCCACCGTGATCGCCATTATGTTGGTAGTGCTTGAAGAAAGCTATAGTTCAGTTGGATGAATACTGAGTGTCTTGTTTAGGGACTTTCACTCAAAAAGTGTCCCATCGTGATCGTCATTATGTTGTAGTCCTATGATTTCGCAGATTGGCATACCAAGTGACAAGGCAACATCAAAAACAGTCTTTATAACTCTAGGACCTAGCCTTCCTAGTCTTAAAGAGGGATCTCTCAATTGTTTGCAAAGGTGTGTACTTGTTTGCTTTAAAGGGTTGATTTTAGGCTAGTTATGAAGCATGAGTTTGTTTGATTGTTTGGTTGGACATGATGATCTAGGCAACATAGATAGAAAGGGGAAATCTCTAAGTCATTGGGCAATGGAGTCAAGTGGAAGTTGTAACAAGTTTGTAAATGGATCAGGGGAATCAGAGGGAAAATCTAACTTGGCTAGTGGATCTACAATGTCTTTCAGGTGAAATGAAATGGAAATCAATGGTTTAGAGTGAAAATTAGAACTAAGGGAAATTAAGAATCCTGAATTATATGTACTTCTCAACAAAGGGACTTAAAACATTATCTGAACATAAAGAGGCATTCCATAGATAGGGCTAAACATAAATTCTAGAAACCACACTTCAACAAATAATAATTTCAAGACAGACTTCTCCAATGAAATATAGAAGGCAAGAAACTCATTTAACTTCTAGTGATTTCAGCTTCAAGGATAAGAAAACATTCAAGATTCACTCATAACTGCATTGATAGAAGAGGGAACTCCTAGACATCTTAGATTACAGCTATAAAGACCTTCAAAACAATTATTTAAGCAAGTACAAAGGGTATGATCGAAACAAACCTCTTTAGCAGACTTTAAACAATGGTATTTTAAAGGGAGACTTCAGAAACAGTTTTTAAGTGGCAGCAAGTAAGCAAGGAAAACCATAAATCACTCTTGAGACCAACTGTATTGAAATATTTAAGAAATAAAAAGCATAAGGGTTCTAGAGAGAAATTAAGAATTCTCTAGAATATCTTAGTAGAAGAAAACATTAACACAGTGAAGAGTAAACAGAACAAAGGTGCTTTCAGAAGACATTTCTTAGCCTAAACTTTTTACTCTACTATAACAAAGAATGATGAAACATAATGAAACAGGAAATAACAATAACAGATTTAGAGTACTTCACCAACAACCAAGCTTAGGGATCCAATGACAGAGCTTTCTCCATCAACAAACTGGTCAAAACATCCACAAGTTCCAAAACATCAATTTCCCTTTAATTTCAGCAAAACTATGTATTACTTCAAAGAGTCACCAAATGCCAACGCAGTATTTATGCTGCAAATGAGGAGGTGGAACTGATCTAGGGTTTGAGAGTCATTAACTATAGAGTAAATTCATTCCTAACCTTGAAAACCATGTAAGGCATAAGGTGTGAAGATGTTCAACTACTTCTCTGTTTCAATAACTCTGTCTTAACTTCTGATAGAAATATGGGAGAAAAGATTGACTTTCAAGGCTTAACCTTATCTTTATAATAATTGTCCTGATAGTTTTAAATATTTTCTTTAGTGTAGTAACTATTTGTTTGTCTTTGTAGGTAGAAATTAGGTCAAAGGTGTTAGTTAGATATTCCGAGAGAATAACTGCTCCTGGTTGATGTATTCGAGGTTGTCTTTAGCCTAAGATTTCTTAATTAAAGAAATAAACTATGCTTAATGCCTGTTTTTAGCTTTAGCCTTCATAACACATCATGCTGCCTTTAACACTTTTTAGACTTCTTTAAACTTCTGTTCATCTGTTTTTAACTGTGTTTTTAACCTTTAATCTTCATTTAAGCCTTAATCACTGTCTTCTTTTCTTGCACAAGTGTCTCCTATTTCTGCACTGGAGGGTTTTATTAAACCAATCAATTTTCATGAGACACCTATTAATCCATGAAATTAAACTCTTGATCTCCCTTTATGCATTTTTTGCCTTTGAGGATCGTCATCCTGGGCTCTGTGAAACTTGGATTTGTTGTGGGAGGGCCTGCATAATTGGCCGCCATTAAACCTATAACTAAACCATAAAAACATCAATAAAAACCTGCATTCTCAAGTTTAAACTGCTTATAGAGGCATGAGGAGTGGTTATGGAGCATTGCAGAGGAAGGGGACTTTGTAGGGAGGGGTTTTGTATGAAAAACCAGAAGAAACCAGGGCAAAATTTGAATAATGCCATGGGAATAGGGTAAGGTGGTTTTCGGGAATACCAGGGTGGTTTTCATGCAAGAGATGGATGGTAAGTGGTTTTTTCCTCGGCGAACGTGATACCATATGGTGTTTGACACGTGTCGTGGGGAAAACCACTTTTTTCGCGTTGAAAAAGGGCGTCAGACATTTTTGGTCAAATGGGTGCATTAATGGATGTGAATTGTTGGATCTGGGGGAAGCCAGATCAACGGTGAGGAATGAGCGTGATATTTGGTCGGACGGACGGTGGGACTAGGTGCTGACATCAAAAAACTTGTCGTGAAGCGGGGGGTTAGAAATGATTCGGGATTGGCGGTGACCATTCCATCTGAAGGATCAAGGGTTTATATCCTATCGCGAAGACGAGAAGACAGGGGATGGTTGGGGTAGATGGAGAAAAGGAGAGGAAAAGAGGGCCATTAGATTTTTACAATCAATGGCTGAGATCAATCGAGGATAATAGATGATGCGAGGCAAGATATATAAGGGAAAAGGAGCTTAAGATAGAGCGTGGGGAACGATCCGGTGAAGAAAAGAGACCAGGGGCTAAGATGAAAAGGGGATTAAGTTTAGCACATGGTCAAGCTGTCAGGTCATATAAAGAAAAAAGGGCAGAGGGTTAAGGCCGCAGGGGCTTAAGGCCCATTTTTAGAAATGGTCGGAAAAAAGGCCAAAAAAAAGGTTTTAGCCTTTTAAAGGACTCCGATAGGTATTTTTAAAAGAGGGGTTTTAACCAAAAAAGGTTTTATAATGGTTAAAGGGTTTTTAGAGGGAATGAAGGATCAATGAAGGGAATATGGGCTTTTTAGAGGGAAAAGGACTGATAGAGAATAGGAGTAGGAGTGATAAGATGAGGGGATGAAATGTAGGTAAAAATGGCGGGGATAGTCTGAAACAAGCTTTCTTTTGAGATAGAAGGGTGATCTTTTTGGAAGGCATAGATGAAGATTTTGGTGAACTGATAGACTTAGGATGATGAAGGCAGTGAGATTTCTAGAACTCACTATGTTTTTGCAAATATTGTTCCTAGAAATCTGAGATTTTTAACTTAGTCATCTTTGGATAAAATCATAATTATCGATGATTAACATGGTCCATTTAACTCCTATTTCTCATTTCAGCATATTTTTCATGTTTCTACAGATTTCAGCAAGGTTTGGTATGAACCTTCTTAAGAAATTTATCTTTCCGATGAAAGATTGCAACTCTTTGATATTTATAGGATGATTGATTTGCAATATTCCTTCAATCCTTTTTGGGTCTATCTTGATCCCTTCTTCAAATATGATGTGGCCCAAAATTTTTCCTTCTTGAAGGCCAAATAGATTTTTCTTTGGATTCAGAGAGAAACCATACTTTCTCCATTTTTCAAAGGCCTTTCTTAAGTGATTTAGGTGTTCTTGATCTATTTTACAATAGACTATGATATCATCAAGGTAAATCACAATGAAGTAGCCTATTTCTTCTGAGCAAGAAATATCCATGGCTCTTTGGAAGGTGGCACCAACATTAATTAATCCAAAATTCATTTTAACATACATGAAAGTGCCCCAAGGTGTAGTGAAAGTTGTCTTTTGTTGATCATCTGGGTGTACCAACACCTGATTGTATCCTGAAAAGCCATATAGCAAAGAAATTATTTTAGAACGCACTACCCTTTGTAAGATGTGATCCATTTTTGGTAAAGGGTAGTTTTCCTTTAAAGAGGTTTTGTTTAGATTTCTAAAGTCTGTACATAGCCTAATTTCTCCTATCTTCTTCCTTACTGATACCAGATTTGAAACCCATTCTGAGTATCTCAAAGGGATTATGATTTCAACTTCATATAGTTTTAATTTCTTTCTCAACTAGGGGTAGTTGGACAGGGTTTATTCTGTGAAATTTATTTTTAAAGGGCTTCTAGTTTTATTTGAGGGGTATCTTATGCTAAATTATCGATGTATCATAGGATTTTATATCTTCATAACTCCAAGAAAAAACATCAGTAAATTCTCTAAAATGCTCAAGATATTTATTTTTTATATGAGCTAGCAGTGTTTTAGATAGTTTGATCATTTTGGGTTTTTGTTCACTACCTATATTGCATTTTTCTATTTCAGTTTCAGTTGGTTCCATTTTTAGCTTTTTAGCAACATCATTAAAGTCAAATAGTTCTTCTAGAGGCACCATTGCTTTTGGCAAGTTATCAATATTATACTGCAACACTTCAAAGTCTTTTTTTCTAAATTAGTGCACAACTCTATTTTATGTATGTTTTCTCTTGTTAACAGATTTATATCAGCAGTGTCAGGAGGTTCTTCTTTGTAAGATTGATCCTTAGTAGGGCAATCTTCTTCATACTCTGAGTCTGAATTTGGAAGTTCAAACTCATTTCTAGACTATACGAAATCCTCTAACTTTTTATCTCCTTCAAAAACGTTCCAATACTTTATATTGTCAGGGATTGCTGGTCTATATTTGACTTGGACTGTGTATTGTTTTCTTTGATAAGGTTTTTGGAAAGTGCTAGCAGTAAAGGCTAAACCATTGGCAAGAATGTTTTGGTTTCTAGGGACAAAGGTAAGCTCATATTCTGTGAATGTTTTCAAGAGGTCAATAGCATCATCCCTAAAGGCTTTTAATCTTAGATTCTTGGCTGTGTATTCTCCATTTATTTTCCTGATGACTAACTCTGAATCTCCACGGACATTTATCCTCTTGGCGCCTAATTTCTTCAGTAATTGTAGTACTAAGAGGAGTGCCTCATATTTAGCTATGTTATTTGTGCATTGAAAGTTTAGCTTGTATGAGTGACCTTCTACATGATTGTTTTCTATGTTATGTACCCATTTTCCTGTTCCTGAACCAGTTTTTCTACAAGAACCATCAAAACTCATACTCCAAAGAGTTTCAATTTCATATTTTCATTAAAGTCATTGTTGACCTCATTATGTTGTTTATAGTGGCTTCCACTGTGTTGTTCACCATGCTCTTCTTTAGGGTATGTACTATGTTTATCATTGTTTTGCTTATCATATTTTCCACTATGTTGAGTGTTTTTTCTTTGTTCTTCATGGTCAAACCTATGTTGATGGTTGCTTTTTTTCCCATGGTCTTCATAATGTTTGTTGTAATGTTCTATTTGGGCAACCTTTTCTGACTCTTCCTCCTCCTCTTCTACTTCTGTTTGCTGATTTTTCTATCACTTGTTAATTAAGATTTTCTTCATTGTAAAGGATAAATGAATCAAGGTTTATGTGAATAGAATAAAGAGGGGAGTTATCAATTTTTTCTTGACTGCTAACCATGTATTTCATGTGTGTTTCCCTATATAGTCTTATTGGTTGACTAAAGACAGGGATGGTAGCATAATTCATGTCCATTTGTAGGGTACTTTGGAGTTTAGCACCCCATGACCTTAAAATAAGCATGCCATATTTAGGAGGTATATCAGCCACTAAAATATACATTACTAGGCTCTTGGCTAGTATTTGTGCTAAGTTGACACTTAAATATTTTATTATTCCTAGACATTTAACATTGCTGGAATCAAAAGAATATAAATATTTGTATGGTCTAGTTATCTCAAGGCCTAGTCTTTCCATCACTACTTTTGGCATAAGGTTGTGTGAGGCACCAGAGTCTAACATGGCATTGTGAAATTTTTTATCATGGATGTTTAAACTGACATAAAATGGAGGACCACCTCCCTCTTGAAATTTTCCTTATACTTTTGGTCCAAACAGAAGTTCAAGTTTGTCATCATTTAAATTAACAGAATCAATGTTTTTTCCTATGTTTAAAACCCTCAAAAGTTGGTATTTATATACATCTTGAGTGACTAGTTCAGTAAGAGGGATAGAGATTTTGATCTTAGCAATTTCATTCTCTATACTGAAAGGCATTTGAGTTTTAGAAATGTTTAAATCAGCCTTTCAAGTCACCGTTTTCACAGAAAATTCAGCTTGTTGGTTTTTATTAAGGATAGAAGTTAAAATAGTTCTATTAGGAGCACTAGCTGAGTTTCTAGTGCTACTTTTGTCACCACTATGTTTGGGATGAGGTTGGCTGTTTTTACCTCAATTTTTATCAGAACTTTCAGCCACTATGTTATTATTTTCTGTTGTCTTTCTAGAAAAATTTTCAGAATTGATCCTGGTAGAAATTTCAGAGGTTTTTCTTTTGGGAGTGTCTTGATTTTTCTTGCTTCTGAGGTCATACTATCTGTGCACTTCCATTATAGAATTTTCAAATCCCTATTTTTAGTCTTCAGATTCTAGACTCTCTTCCTCATAAGATGTAAATATGACATGTTCTTCCTTAGTGAGAAAAACAGTATCCTCATTGTTTACTTCCATTAAATTTATGTGACTTTCCTCTATTTCTTCAATCACTCCCTCATCTTCATCAGCATAGTTTTCTTGGAAAGGAGGTTTGATTTGTTGATCAGAGCCTCTTTGTCTAATTTGAGGGGTATTCCTTCTAAATTTTTGGTTTTGGTTTTGATTTTGATTTATGTTTTGAGGAGCTATTTGGTTTTCTCTAAGGTAAGCTCTCTCATTCATGTTTATTCTTTCATCATCCTCTCCATTGTCCTAACTAGGCTATCAATTTTAGCATCATATGTGGAGGGTCCATCTTCTTCTCTGTATGTAACATTTTTCTCTATTTTCAATCTAGCCCTTCTGGAATTTAGGTTAGCTTGTACACTTATTTCTCCTCTTTGCATGTCCTCTAAGGTTAGGGGATCTATTTCTCTTGATTGATAACACATGTATGGATCAAATCCTTTCGGAAATTTCACTAAGGCTAGGCCTTGTGGGGGTTTCACGTGGGAAGGGAGTGCATTATATACACTATTGAATCTAGTGCAGTAATCTTGGACACTCTCTCCAACATTTCTTTTAAGTCATTATATTCTGATAGGATTTGAAGAGGAATTTTCTTGAATTCCCATTCTTTTAAGGATATTTGATGAAAATCAGGGAGTTCATTTATGCTATTAGGGGTTAAGCCTTTAAACCATTTTCTTGCTTCTCCCCCTAAGCTTTGAGAAAACATTATAATTTTAATAGTTTCATCATATATTTCTTGTTTGTCAAAGTAGTCATTCATTTTTTCCACATGTTGTTGAGCGGTATTATAACTAATAACATCATATAAAGGAATCTTGGATTGCTAATCATGTGGTAGAAAAACTAAAGGTAAAGGAAGGACTAAGGGAGCATACCATGTTGCCATGATATGAGGTTGTGGAAACAAGGGAGGGCTAAAAAGTGGGGGGTTTACAACAGGAGGTACAGGGTTAAATAGAGGAAGGTGAACAGTGGGAGATGAAGTTAGTACAACATAATTATGTTGTAAGGTGGATGGGTCTAAAACTATCTGGGTTATCCAACTCTGGGATCTAGTCCTAGATAGGCTTTGTTCTAGGGATGAGTTAGAGAGGATATTCTGCAAGTCTTTGAGGTTTTCAGGTAGGGAACTTGCTTTGTAGATTGGTTTGCTAATAACTGAATCTTTAGATCTAGGAGACTTCCTAAGAATGCTTTCAGGATTTTCAACTATTGCAGGAGGATTTGGGCCAGGATAGGATCTAGTATGAATCCTTCTAGAAGATAGAACTTTGGACCCAACAAATTAGAAAGTTAAGAGGTGTAACAGTTTTAAGACAAAAACCAAACCGTGAAAGAAATACTTAATCCACAAAGTATTCTTGACTGGGTATTGTTAATTTTTTGAGGATAAAATAAGTTTCCCAGTAGAGTCTATGGAAAACCACTAGAGTTAGCAGGCCTACTGAAAACCAGTGGAGTCACCAGTTGGAGGATTTTTTCTTGCTTTATGGCTAATTGTTGTCCACCAACAGCAATCAGGAACCATTCTTAGCTAACACTTGATTCATATAAGTTTAAAATGAGGTTTTCTAAGTCTCTGAATCTATGTTTTTCTGTTTATTACTCAATATCCCAAGTACTGTCGCCACTATGTTGGCTCCCTATGATTTTCAAGATTGGTGAGAAAAAACATTATAGGGGCCACATCAGAACTACTTTGGAATCCTAGGACCTAGCCTTCTTGGATTCAGAGAGGGATCTATCTATATAAGTGTTTTCAAGTGATATATATTTATGCTATTTGTTTATGATATTAGGCTAGTTATGAAGTTCTAAGGACTTGTTTTTTTTGGTTGAATTAATCGATATATTGATAGATCTGTGGTGTATTGAAGGGATGTTTCAGTTGAATAGATATAATATGAGAAAACATTGATCCATTAGGATATGGAGTCATAAAAGGGTTTAATTGTTCATCAACTTTGCAAGGGTTTTCAAACGGAAAGATAACTATATCAAGTGGATCTCTTAGATTAGATTGTGATATGAAACAATAATAAGTTGTGAAGGCAGCAAAGATATAGTCAGTTAAGAATATTCTAGCCCTACTTAGACAAGAAAAGCCTTTTAAGTTAACTGTTTGAGGCAAACCAAAGGAAAGGGCATACCATATACTTATTTGGCCAGAATTTACTAAGAAAGCCTTTAAGACAATAATCCAGCAGTCCTAAGACTACTTTCAGACAAAAGAAAACATTTAAGATAACAATGAGAGTAGCTAAAGAGAAAGCTAAACCTATATTATTTAACTCAACACTCAAAAGACCTTAAAAGCAACATTTTGAGGCAGACCAGAGGACAGTGCATGCCATAGACTTCCCTGGTTTAGACTCTACTAAGTATACTTCAAAGAAAGGCCTTAAAAACAATATCTCAAGCCACACCAAAGTACATGGCTTACCATATACTTCTTTGGCTTGACTCTATTGAATCATTTCTAAGACAACAAGCTAGATGGAATTTGAGAGCATATAAGAATTCTCCAATCAGACCTTCCAGAAGAAAACATAAATATAAAGAATGCAAACAAAAATAGGGTGCAAAGACAGCATATCCTACTCTAAAATTTTTGTTCTTTTATGAGAGAAATTTGGGCAGAATGGAAAACATAAGAAAAACAATGGAAAATGAGGAAAATTTCACCATTAACATAGTTCAAGAATATTGTGAACATGCTTGTATTATTGATGATCAAAACAGTTACATTACTCCATGTTCAATAGCTCTCTACAACTCAGAGCTTTCTCAAATCCAGCCTAGCAATCCTCAACTAGCTCAGCAACAGAAATCAATCAAATAGACACCAACTAACCAACACTAAAAATTAAAATCATATGCAGTATTTATTTTCAAAATCAGGAGGTGGTACTAAGCTAGGATTTGGAAGGTCATTTATTACAGAGTTAGTGATTTTTGACCTTTGAGACCATGCAAGGCCTAAGGAAAAAATATCTAAAGGTGTTTCTATGAAAAAATAACTCCTAACTTAAATTCTGAGTTAATTTCTGTGAAATGTTTGACTTTAAGGCTTTTTGAAATAACTTTACA
Source organism: Pinus albicaulis (assembly GCA_034641835.2). Classification (NCBI taxonomy): domain Eukaryota; kingdom Viridiplantae; phylum Streptophyta; class Pinopsida; order Pinales; family Pinaceae; genus Pinus; species Pinus albicaulis. The sequence continues at coordinate 279,815,293 of CM076569.1, forward strand.
ATAACTACTGGTAGATGAAAAATATCTTTGATAGTATGAAATAACTGTTTGATATTTTATTGAAGGAAAAACATGCTATAGGTGACAAAATATCCTTTTGAAGAAGTTATTGTTGTGATCTGGATCATTCGAATTTGTTCCTATATTAATCCTCCTTTGTTTTATCTTTAAACTTTGTTTTAAGCCTTTAAACTCTGATTTATCCTTTCTTTGTCTGTTTCTTTATTCTGCGTTTAACTCTGTTTTTAGGATTTTAATCCTTTTTTACTAACCTTTTGATATTCTGTCTTAACCTTTTAATCCTTCAACCTTTTCTTTATTGACCCTTATGATTTGTGTCTGATACATGATTAGCCCTTTAATCTTTATTGCTTTATCACAGTCCTTTTGACTATCTTTCTTTTCACTGTGCTTTTTGTTTGTGCGTGTCTTCTATGCAGGGATGCATTTTTTGTTAGTGGAGGGTTTAGAAGACACCGATGATCATGATTCATCGATATTTTGATTTTTCTTGCACCTCTGGTCATTTTAAATTGAAATGTACATCTGGATCGTCACCCAAACATTTATTTTAATGTTTTTGGACCACTGGAATGCATTTTATGTATTCCGCCATTAAACCTACACATAAAAATGAATAAGTGGTTTTTAAATCCTGCGGGGAGGGTCTTACTGCATTTTTCTGGGGTTTTCAGGATTTTTTAGGGTGGAGAATGATGTTCTGGGCTTGGTTCCATAGGTAGAACTAGCAAGAAATTTGAACGGAAGAGGAGGTATTTTAAATTTTGGCGTGGGAGGAAAGGTGGTTTTTGAAAATTGGGAGGTAGTTTTTGCGCGATTGGGGAGGCGGTAATGATTTTTGCAGAGAGGATGTGATTCCACTGAGTGCATGCTGCTTGGTGGGGGAAAACCACCCATTTCATGCCATCGAAGATTATTTATCGCGGGTGAATTAAATTTGCGATATGCGAGGTCAATCGTTGGATCTCGGGAAATGTGATCAACAGTGATCGCAAGTCTTGGGAGCGATGAGCAAGTAGAGCAGTAACCATTGTATGGGTGAGGATTAGATTGAGGATGCAGAGTGATTTAATATGGGGCTCGAGAGTACATGACGTGGTAGGGTTTTTTCGTTTAGCGACAGAGATTTTAAAATGTATGTGCTTATATTATATGGTGGAAAGGTTTATAAAGCAGGCTTGGGTAAAAATATAAGGTCGGGGGCTATATTTTTTTGGTGTTATGGTTATATGAGCATGGGGTAGGTTCATGTGCATAGGGGATTTAATAAAAGGAGCCTAGGGATATTCGTGATAAGAAGTGGGGTTAAAAAAATTAAGCGGAGGGCTTAAGTATTTATATAGGGTCGGGTTAGTAAAACCAAAGAGTCGGGGTTTTTAGATAAAAAATAGGGTTTTTAACATAAAAACGCAGGTCTCGACAGTTTAATATTTCGATTAAAACAATGTAAAAGAGGGTTTTTTACATTGTTTTGATAAAATAAAGGAAAAGGATGAAGGAAAGGGGTTTTGAAGGGTTTTTTAGAGAGGAAAGAGGGCTTTCAGAGGAGGAATTGAGTGAATGAAACTAATAATAGGCAAGGAGGGTGAAAATGAGAGAGAAAAGCCCATGGTGAGTCTTTTAAGTGTAGCAAGGTAACTTTGATAAAGCATAGATGAAATATAGTGAAAATGGTTCTATAAGGATAATGAAGGCAGTGAGATTTCTAAAGATAGTTGATAGGCCAATAATGCTATCTTTAGCTTCTTGTGGAAAATAAATAGTCACCTAGTGAACTCTGTAGAATACAGGAGGATAACATAAACTTTAAATATTTTTAAAAAATGACAGTAAAAGGAAATCAAACCCAATTTTTTTTGTGCAAAAAACACCCTGAAAACAAAAGATGTTAATGCTGGGCTAACTTCTTTTTCTTTTCAAGGTAAATTTTCAACATTTTTTAGAAATGGCATTAAGCATAATATCATAACTCCAAAAAACCTTAAAATTCCAACGATTTTTAAGGATGAAATTAAAGATAAAATATCGCATCTCTTAAAATGCCTTAAAATTCCAACAATTTTCAGCCATGTTGTTAAAGATAAAATACTTATAACTAATTTCAACAATAAAATTAAAGATAAAATATCATGATTCACAAAAACTTTAAATTTTTGAGAAATTTTCAGCCATGACATTATGTAAAATTTTTATGAATAAAAAACTTAAAAAATGAACACCTCAATGAAAGAGGCATTATCCCAAGAGTAATTTATTTTTTAAATGCTAAAAGTATGACGACCTTAAAATATTAACTTAATAAAACTTGACACATTGCAAGAAGAATTTAAAAATCGACGGTCAAATGCAGACACAATGTAGGCGAACTCGACCCATTGTAATGAAAACTTAAAGATCAACCATAAAATTGACACATTTTAAGGGTGAACTCGATCCTTTCTAACGAAAATTTTAAAATCAACAATCAAATTGACACATAATAAGATCAGATTGCTAGTCGAAGAATGGCACGAACCCTGTAGGAAAAAAGAAAATAAAACAAAATAATAAATAAATATATAAATAAATAAAAATACAAAATACAAAAGAAAACAAATATTAAAATATTGAAAACAATAAAAAATAAAAAAAAACATAGGAAAATAAAAAAATAATAAGATGTAAATAAAATTATATATTAAAACATATCATCAATTAAAAAAAACATTGGAAAAAATAAAATTAAAAAAAAAAACAAAAAAAAAAAAACATGGGAATATATATATATATATATATGAAAACATACATAGAAATGAAAAAATAAATCAGAACATAAAAGATGTAAAAAAAAAAGAAATTCCAAACAAACATAATTAAAAAAAATAAATTAACCAAAAAAACAAAAAAAGCATTAGATAATTAATTTAAAAACATAAAAAAAAAAAATAAACAAAAATTAAAAAAAAAAAAAAAAACATTAACAAAAAAAAATGAGAAAACCACTGAAATAGGAAATTTTCATATATATATATATATATATATATATATATATATATATATATATATATATATATATATATATATATATATATATATATATATATATATAAAATAAAAATAAAAAATTGAAAAAAAAAATTATTAAAAAATAAAAAAATTATAAACATAAAAAAAAAAAAAAACAAAATAATGAGGTTTGGCATCCGATTCTGAGAATTGACTGCCAAGGACAATCGATTCTCGAAATGGTTTGCCAAGCCCAACACCCGACCCAACCCAGCAGGCTAGCTGGGCTTGTTAGCCGATTATGAGAATCAGTTGCCAAGCCCACTATGCGACTGGCCATTGGGCTGGGCGGGGCTGGCACGCCACCCTCCAGCCCTCCAACTCAATGAGCAACCGAACAACGGGCCTGGAAGTTGATTCCGAGAATCTACTAGAAATCTTGTTGGTCGGTTGGCTACTGGACTGGGAAGAGGTGGCACGCAGCTAACTACTGATATGAATATGGAAAAAACTAGTTTTGTTGTGCTAGCTTCCTCATTAGTAAAAATAAAAATAAAAATTCTCAAGGATCATCTCAAATAGCCAGTTATGAGAGGGTTTATGTGTCAAGTTTGTGTGCCTTTGATGAGAAATTCATGAGGTAAATTAGCTTTAAAAAAACACATAACAACAAGTAAATTGTAGAGAATATAATACACAGTAAAACACATAACAAAGAGCTCATAACAGAGTTAACCCCTCCTAGGCTACATCTCCATTGACCTCCTTCAATGGCTTGACTCTCTTTGGATTAATGGTCAATTCTCTGATTACATGCACCTACAGTGCTACAATGGATTCCCAACCTGCTCCAATGGATTCAGAAGATCCAAAAACCTCCAAGTAGTGTCTTTTGGCTCTACAAATAGTCTTCAGGTGATCTAGACATGGCTTCCTCCCCTAGTGGCCCTAATCATATTTGATATTCAAAGTGGAAAAATCACTTACAGAAGTGCTTCTTTTCCTCTACAACCTACACCATCATGCTCAGAGCATCCAAATCATTTAGGATTGAATCTTTCTGAGCCTAATTTGATTGAAATATGCCTAACTTATGGTTTCTTCAGTTTCTCCTAGGAAACCTCCACTAAATCTAGAGAAACTCCAGTTAAGCCCGGCAATTTTGGAGGTAGAGCCAAATTTCGCGAGCTCCACCAATTAGTGCTAATCCACACTTAATGTTAATTTGGATATTAGGTTCTAGTTAATGCGCACTTAGTGTTAACCATGCACTTAAAACTAATCCAAAGTTAAGAGTATTTAAATATGGCTTATGGGTTACTAAAGCATGTTTAGTGGTCTAACTCGTCATTAGAAAATGGACCTCCACCTTGTCATGGGCGTGTGGCCCCATGCAATGGGGCTGAACCTCTTTAACCTCACTGCAACCTTTGTATAACAACAAATATGTGTGGAATCCATAGTTTTTTAAGAGCTTGCATGGTGGTCTATTGGTGTGGTTTACACGTTGTGTGGGGAAGGTCACGGGGTCTACCCCGAGCTTCACCTTTTCACCTGTATACAAAATTTCCATACCATATATTATGCAATTTCGACCTTTCCATAGCCAAAATTCAGCCTTTGGGAGGGGCATGTGCCAGCCTTCGGGCTAGCCACGTGTCAACACATCATTGGTCCAACACAAACCTATTAAGTTTCCAAATCACCAACCAATCCAGAATGGACACTTGTCAGCACCTCACTGGTCCACTTGGGGGGAATATTATGGGAATATTCTAAGGAATATTCCTTGGAATATTCTTTTTGCTGGTTGGGCTGTAAATATGCCTAGTCAGCATCAGTGTCACAAAATTTTTGCATGTTTGTTCAATTGAACAAATCGCTCTATATTTCTCATACAGACTCCATTTTGAGCGAAACAAAGTCCGCCAAAATCAATAAGATAAGAGATATCCGTTCATTTAGGTTCTGAGTGATTCTGAGCACTTTTATTTTTTAACAAATTTTTGCCCCCAATTTAGTTTCTAATCACTCCTTCCCACTAACAATATTTTGGACCCACAAAAGTTGGTTATATGATGAGATTTTAATACTCTTCTCTTTTCCAAGTTCTATCAACTTGATTCTACTTGAAAAACTATCCATGAAAACCACTTTTGTTCATTGACATGCCTTACCTTGACAATGGTTTGGCACTTCAACCAATGTCCTCCTTTTGCTACTAACCCAATACAACAGTTGTTGGTTGCTTGCTGACTAATTAAACACCTTGATGTACCAAAGAGATCCTTCGATGCATGGAAAGCTGACTAATGGCCTTCCCATTGAGAATCCTATTCCTCCTTTGCACACACATGCATTCGATGCAAGCTTCTCCTTGGAAACCACTTTTCCAAGTTAAGCCCATCTACGTGAACTAAAATAAAGGGTTTCAATATCAGTAATCAAAAGAAAATAAATGGCCATTCTTTTTACCTCCATGGTTCCAAATTCCAGATCTAGAAGAATGTATTTTCCATCTCTTTTGTTTCTTAGCATCAACACATCAAATGGTGTACAATGGTTGTTGTTTTGGATGCAAACGTTTTTGGCATCTTGTCCACTTTCCACTTCTTGATTCCACCATCCTCTAGTATTGACATGTTTCTCATGCCATGATTTGGAAATGAAGACTAATCATGAGCCGCTCACTCAAGAGTGGACCTTCCAAAATATTGAGACATATTGTCACAATCAAAACCATTAACTTGAAAAACACATCGTGAAAGAAACACAACTTGCTGACCTCTTCCTTTTTCTCCTTCAAAGCACAAATGTCACATGCTATGAACATGGACATGCATTCTTACATCTTGGTGTACAAAAAAAACATCTGTGTAATTTTTTGATGGGTCTCAACAAAACATGCATCTTCGAACAACTGACTCTCAATTCAAACAAAATCATGTACAACAACTTGACGATTCTTCTCCCAAAACAACAATGATTTCACATCTCATGAAACAATTCATCAACATCTCCCTTTCATCTTTGGAGACAAAATCAACTCTTCCGATTCAATATGACATGCATGTAACACGCAATTGACCAACACAAGTCGAGGCTCATGCATGTGCCGCATGATCAACATTCTCAAGTTGACAAGCATACATGATAAACAAAGCAATCAACAAACACAAGTCAATCACTCATGCATGTTCAAGCACAATGAAACTATAAAAAATTCCACTATTCACACACATAAACTGTCATGCATGTATACAATGCTCAACTCTCTCACAAGTACAATCACAAGTACACAAATCCCATTTGTATTTAGAAGTAATTAAAGAGCTAAAATGATCAAATTTTCTGCAACAATAGTGAGTCAACATACTGCACTTTCAAACACCTTCCTCGCATAAACATGCAACATGCATTCTAGAGAAAAAGAATTTCATTCACATGCAAATTGTAGCTACAAATTGCCATGTTTGCTACATCTAAGTGAGTCAACATAAATCTACTTTTCCAACATCTTTCTTTGTGAAATATGCAACATACTTTCAAGAGATAAGAAATGAATTCAATAAAAAACAAATGAATCAATCAAGAAAGATTTTCATCAATCATCAAAAGAAATGAAATGCCTTAATTGGTTAATAAATCTAACCATCTCGTTCCAAACCATTTCGATGACGCTTCTTTCAGCTGCACTTCATCATGTGTATCATCCTGACCCACATCAATTATGGAATCCTCTTTTCCATTCTTGTCAATATCTCTCTCCACCTTCTTCAAATGTCATGGATGACTTGTTGGATACAAAGTTGAACGCTTGTCTACAAGATGACCCTACTCATGGCAATGAGTGAAAAATAATTGCATCTTCTTTTCAACATGGTTTTCATTGTCCATTGGACCTTTAGCTTTATGTCTCCTTTGTTTTTCAAGTTTCCTGTGTATGCCTATATTCTTCCAACATCTCGAAACAATATGGTTATTAAAACCACAAAAGGAACATGTAAATTTTCTCCAAATCTTATGTGATGATTTTACATGTTTATCATAATCAAAATCAACTTGATTAAAGGCATATTATACCTTGCACACTCACGTTTGTCGCCTTCTTGAGGAGGTGAATTTGATGAGGTAGTGTCTTTCTTCATAATACCAACATTGGCTTCAATGACTTTAGAACTTTCAACATCCTTTGGTTTGCCATTTCCATTAGTTGCATGCTTATGAGCATCTTCTTGAAAAGTGGGTATAAAATTTTTGCATTCCTCATGAACACAAACTTCACAAGCTTGAGGTAATGAACATGTAATGAAAGTATTTCTTCGAACACCTTCATGTGCCTCCTTGGCTTTGGAGCATTCTCTATCATGTTGTCTATTGTAACTCCTAGAGACAACCTTTAGTTGTTAAAGACCAGTGCCTAGGACATCTTAAGGCAAGAGGTTTTAAAGGTATTTTGCATATAGATAAAAGGAAACATCCTGTTATGAAAAGGTAATCAAAGTTTTGAATATTGGTCCAAGATATCAGAGACAAAATATTGGTAGGGATGAGCTTTATCTTTATAGAGAAAGGGCTTCTTAGAGTGGGCCCGAATTAGTCCTAAGGAAACATTGTCGTAAGCTGGGCTGAATGTGAAATAGGTGAACAGTTATAAAGGTAAATGGAGATGAGATACAGTGTAAGAAAACGTCAAAGCAAGGTAGGCTTATGTCATCACAAGAATTCACCCTTAAATGACATAAGAAGAATAATGGTCTATAAGAATAACTTGAAATGGGAATCGTGCCTCGAGCCATATTTAAAATGTTATAGAAAGATAAGACATGAGTACCATTTAAGATAAATGCATATCTAACCTACAAAACATTCGCATTCCGAAAGAAATGATAACACGGAGATGATGCAAACACAATGAACATTCAATTGAGTCACTGCCAAGAAAATACATACTGTTCAATTATCTCTGTAGGAATCCATCAAAACAATAGACTAGATTGTATTACTTTTCCCAAAAGTACTCTTCAGATATGCACTATAAGAGAACCTCAAAATTTACAAAAAGAGACAATTCACAGACTAACACTTCTTCTCTAGAAAATCCGGAACCTTTTGTTAGTATGAATTCTTTGTCGAAGTGTACGAAAAAGGACCACTTTAGCTACGCATAACTAATATCCCTAACAACAAAAGTGGCTGCCAATATCTTCAGATCTGCGGTTAGTTGAACAAGAAAAGAGCTGCAAAAACCAGATCTATGCATGAAAAGACATTAAGCAGTAAAAACAAGGGTTTGCTCCATATACCAATAGATGAGACAAGAACAATTTTTGAAAGAATTTTTGTATTAATTGGGCACCTGGGAGGAAAACAAGAAGGCATATCAAATTCTCCTCAGTAGGATGGGTTCTTGGAAGTCCTCAGCACTTCAGATCTAAGATTTCTCTCTCTTGTTGGTGCAAAAAACCCAATGCAAAGAATAGAGCTCAATGGGAGCTCACACAACAAATGATGGAAAAATGTGACCAAGTGTATAGATCCAGAGTGATCTAATAGGCAACAAAAGGTGAAGAATGGTAGGAAAAAACCATCCTATTTATAACAAAATATTGGGTCATTCTAGATCTTGGTGCATGATTGAACTAATGTTAACCAAATCTAGATCCACCTTTTATGGAATATTTTATTATATTTGTTGGAGGGAAAAAGTATTTGACTTGGGTCAAATCCCTTTATTTGTCAATAAAAAATAAATAAATGATTTATTTATCTTTTTAAGGAAGTGGTTGAAGGATAATCAAATAAATAATGATTTATTTAATTATTTGTGGGTGATTTGGTCATATTTAACAAGGAATATTATCTAAATAAGATTAAATAATTATTCCTAGAAAATAATAAGATAAATAAAGGTTTATCTAATTAATTTCTTTGTTTTTTGGTTAAACATGACTAGGACTAATAATTAAATTATGGTTTAATTAATTATTCCATGAGGAAAATTAAACAAAATGGGTTTGTTTAATATTTCCTTTTGGGGTTTCCTGTTTTGACCATAAACAACCTAATAAATGTGGTTTATTAAGTTATTTTACATAGTGAAAGCAATTTTACTTAGGGTAAAATTGGTCTTACATGGCGTACTTCGGTCCATTTAATGATAATAGGTTAGATGACAAAAAAACGGTGTAACACCTTTTCTTGGTCTCTGATTCCATCTTTTATAGATTTTCACATGAACATTCCGAGAACATATTTTCTGAAACAAAATATTCTCTGGGGATTTTGTCTGTTCCTAGTCTTAATAAAAAACCAAAGTTGATTATGAGGCAAAACAACCTCTCATCTCATACAGTATGGCCTGACACAGGCTCTAACTAAAACATAACTGAAAACAAAAGAGTGTAGAGGGTGAAATCGAGATTTCACTCGTTTTTACAACAAAATATAAAAGTGAAATAGGCCGTGTGGGCCAAATCATGAATTTCATCTATTGATGTTCTAGCGAGGGGTCTCGGATGAGGATGAATTTGACTGAGATGAAGATGAAGAGGACACTGGTGGACGAAGTGGAGGAGTTGGCATCTGCTGAGAGGACGAAGAAACCAAAACATTAGCATACTCAATGCTCTTTTTCCACGTACTTCTTCCTGGCGTTGTGAAGAAGGTTTCAATAAGGGTCTGCATGGTGTTCAGCTCAGTGTAACCGACTTGGACATCGAGGAATTGCTTGAACTATAAAAGTAGGAAGAATTATTTATGCAGTGCGGTTATTATTGTATCTGCCTTTAGCTTGTTTGTTCTTTCCAATGACATGTCCGCATTGTTCATAATTTGTGTCATTTTCTGCTCATAGACTGTTAGCTCAGAGAATGCGCCTGTTTGCGGATCCCAACATGGCGGGAGACCTGATTCTACTAGTTTGTTCCACTCCTAGTCGAGCTTCTCCACTCCTTTTGAGGCTAATGTTAAACAACCTAGTGCATTTGTGCACGCGGTCTCCTTCTCAACTACTCTTCCAACATCCATGACCATTTGAAAAGAAAAAATAGAAGGAAAATGGTGATACGAAGAAAAAACAAAATACCTAAGAACAATGAGGAAGCCTAGGGGAAAGTGACGTGGGGTTGAAAACGACCTTGCACTGCAGTTTTAACCTTATTTGCATGACAATTCCATAAAAACTAGTATTTTACACGGTCTGGGGGTTAAAAAAGATTATATTAGACCGAGTTTTGTGGAATATGAGATGGGGGTAACAACTGTGGGGATGGCATCATAAGGAGACTGAAAATGGGACACATGGCGATGTTTTGTTGGCTGATAGCAGCCATGTAGGTGAAAGCCACGTTCCAAGTTAACGCATGTACCAGTCTTCGTACTACCCCCCCTAGACTTACCTTACCTTTACTTACTGGTACCAGTTGTCTTTCTTGATGGGCCTGCTTAGGATTTCGGCAGGTTTCGTGAGAGCCTTGTGCTCCATTCTCCCACCCCATGAAACATGTATAATTGGCCCGTCGTGAGATGACATCACCTTCTCTAGGGGCCTGCCTTTCTACCTTACCACCCTCCTTTGCTGCTGATAGAAATTCCCACTAATGCTTTTGTTTTTTATGGTTCCGACATGGAGTTTTGAATGTGGATTTCTGCTATTTTATGATGCCAATCAAGTCTAGCATCCACGCTTATACCTTGAGGAGATTTTCCTTTCAAAGTCCTTTCCAACTTAGCCAATCTGACCATCTTTATAAATATTCTCGGATTTTGACTTGGCTACTCATTTTCCTTGATGTATGAGGTGGCTAAACAACATTGGCTCCACCTGGGGATGGCACACTCTTCCTTAAGGGTGTCGAGAACTTCACAGACTCTTTTCATGCACAGCCTTCAAAATCTGGGGCTCCTCCAAAATATTGATCATTTCTTATGATGAATCGAAAAAAAACAAGAACCATAACCTAAAAATGGAAAGTATATACAATATGAGGTATATGTACAACATGCCGCTAAGGCCTTTGTTAGTACTGGAAGTAAGGTTTCAAAAACTGCCCATTAACGGGTGCTTCAATCAGATCACTTTGCAAATTTTCCAATATAAAAGTATTGTTTCCTTTCACCTCAGCAATTTTGAATGTTTTGAACCATAAGGGGTCGAAATTTCCATGTTTACCCTTATCTTCTCTCCTGACATCCCACCTCAGCACCAGGTCTCCTGCTTGAATTCCTTTATCTTTCGCTCACTGATCGAACAAGCTTTTCATCTTCTCCTGATAATCTGATAACCTGCTACTTAATTGGGTTTGAATTTCTTCCAACTCAAATAGCTGGTTCATTCTCTGAATGAGATCATTCGGCTCTTATTGTTTGTCTCTGAGAAACCTGATTGGAAACACTAATGCTCGGCCATATACTAGTTCATAGGGAGACTTACCCATGGATCTCTTACTGGTAATACTGTTTGCCTAGAGTGCGAATTTCAGCTGGGAATCACAGTTCTTCTAATTTTCGCTTATGGTATTATTTAATTCCCTTACCAAAATTTTATTCGAAGACTTGGCCAACCTATTCCCCTAGGGATAATAGGCTGTAGAGTGCCCCAAAGAGATATTATACTGCTCGCAGAAATTGCTGAAGTTGGTGGACTTGAAATCTTGAGCATTTTCTGTGACAATCTTAGCTGGACACCCAGACCTTGATATTATATTCTCCTCAATGAACTTGATCACGACCGCATTGGTAGAATTTCTTGCGGGTATCGCCTCTACCCATTTAGTGAAGTAGTCAGTGGCAGTGAGGATCCACTTGTGTTGAATACTTGATGCGGGATGAATTTCCCTCCTAAAATCAATGCCCCACTACTGAAAAGGTTCTTCTATATGTACTGGTATCATGGGTAGGGGAGCGAAATTCTGCTTCTTTGTGAACATTTGGCATTTTTCACATGCCCGAACCTGAGTATGTACATCTCCGAACAGTCGAGGCCAGAAGAAACCAGCCTTCAATATCTTATGAGCAGTGGACTGCTGGCTATAATCTCCCCCACAAATGCCTTTGTGAAATTCAGCCATTACTTCCTCTACCTTCGACTCTGTAAGACATAGGAGCAGAATTCCTGAAGGGTCCTTCCAATACAGTTGACCATTTGCTACAATGTAATTCTTAGATTTAAACCTCAGAGTATGATAATTTTCCTTGTCAAAGTTTAAGCGACACCTCAGAGTTAGGTGATATTCTACGATATCTTTGTACCACGTGTTGAGAAGGTACTTCATCTTCATTTTTTTTACCATGGTTTCTATTGCAGGTGTTGAGACCCAAAGATGTTCTTCTCTTTCACCACATTCCACTTCATTTTCTTTGTCCCTCATCAATTATAGGCTTAAATGATCAATAGGATTAATTAAAATTGCTTTAAGAATTTATATAATGACTAACTTGCTATGTTTTCATGATTTTGTTGTTGTAGTAATTTTTGACTAAGACTCGGCTACAGAATACAGGCATTCCATAGCTAGTCGTCTATTCTGCAGCTATCCTCATGTTTACGTAGGTTCCAGGTGTCACTGCAAAGAAAAAGGCATATGGCTGAAATCCACAACACTTCCCCATCATCTCTTTCTCCCCACGAAGTCTGAGTTAAAGTCTCCAAGCAGTTATGCACGAAAAAGGGAAGCAGTTTCGTATCAAAACACGGACTCTACAGATGTCCGCAGTAAAGCACAAGACTATTAATAAGAGTTTTAATTTGATTAGAAGTGGGAAAGACACTTATCCCTATTTTTCTCAAGAGTAGTTATGTAATTTCATTATAAGTATGACTCGGGAGACCGAGAAACTGTTGGTTAGATTTTGTTTTGTTGCTAGATCTCAGAGAACCGTGATACTCTGTTTTGAAATATTTCTCCTTTAATGAAAGAAGCATCACTTTATTGCACGAGCTGAGTCAATATTGAGTAGATTTGCGTGCTAATCCGGTAGTAGAGGGCCCCTGCTACCTGAGAAGCTTTGTTCATAAGATTTAGATAAGTAACTTAGCCTTGTTTCATTCCTAGTTTAATTAATTTTCCGAACTTTGTGTTCCTTTACTTATTTTCTTTAGATGCTACAGTTAGTATTATCCTCACAAGTTATTCAAAAATATCACTAAACAATGAATGAGAGCTAACTGTAGTATTTAGGAGTTAGTTGCATTTATCTTAACTTTTTGATTTTGTGCTCGATTACATCAGTTGTTACAGCTAGTCATGATCTTATAAACTCTTCCAAAATATCACTAACTTCGGATGAGACATAGCTGTGGTGTTTTAGAGCTTTGTTGTGTTTTGTTGAATTTTATGCTTTCATGCTCATTTACATAACATGTTGCAGCCAATCCTGTTCTACAAACTATTCCAAAATGCCACTAATTCCGAATGAGACAGAGCTGAAACATTTTAGTGATTAGTTGCATCTTTAGTCTAGTTGTAATACTCCATAGGTAGATGTTACTCTAGTTTAATTCTATCACCGTGTTTCAAGTTTGATAATGGCACTCTAGTATAACTCTGTCCACTGTACTTTAAGTTAGATTAGTGAAATTCTAGTTTAGTTCCAGTTCACTGTATTTCAAAGTTAGGCTAAAAGCATTCTAGTTTAGTTGTGATCACTGTGTTTCAATTGCATTCTAGTTCAGTGTCATCCATTGTTCTTTAAGTTGTGTTGACTGTCAAAATTAAACTTCATGGCCTTCATTGTTTACAAACTAATTTTGTTCTGACTTTCTATTAATGCATCATCATACGGACAGGAATGAATTAGTGATATCAATTTAAGGCCTTGATTGTTCTGCAATCTTTTGCAATTTCACAAATAAGCCTTTTTCCCAAAACTATTATAGCAAATCTCTAACTTTTAGATGAGGCTTAGTAGTGACAAGCTGAGCTGCAGAATGGACTAATCTTAAGTCAATTCAGAGTAGAAATCTTATTGTGTTACAAATAATCTTTTCAATTGTGTTCCAATAAACCTCTAGCCATGGATGAGATTCTTTGTAATATTGTAAGATGATTGTGTACTTAGGAGAACCTCATTTGTACTAAACCTGTCCTTTTCTCAAACTATTCCAACATATTCCTAATGAATGAATTGGATGAGTTCATGCTATGAGTTATTGAGTTCATGCTGTGATTTATTTCCTTACTAGGAGTTATTATCAAGCTTTTCATTTGTTAGTTTCATGCACAGTTTAGAATAGGTTTTGCTCTGTTTTAGTATAACCATCCACTTCTCTTTACCAACATTTAGTTCTTTTCCTTTTTAACATAAAACCATAAAACCAAAAACATCAGAAAAACACTAAATACAACGTAGTGAGAAATAGATACCTAGGCACATATAGTGCACCTCACTTCAGCAGTTTACTAGCCCTGGTTGATAATTTATGACCTCAATTTAGGAACACTAAGTTGAGCACTACACCAGGATGTACCTCTGCACCCTTTGGTACCTCTAATCCTTCCATCGACAGATTTATGCCCAATGCTTGACAATTTGACTCGGACAAGATTTTTGCTAGCCCTTGTCCTTTAATGAGCTTCGTGGGGTGGATGTCCCATTCGTAATCTTGAATCTTGGAAATCCATTTGCCTCTCTTTCCTTCAATATCTCCCTAGATCAGAATATCTTTCACCGTAGTTGTGGGGAGAAAAGCGTTTATGGCAGACTATAGCACATACATTTGAAAATCTTTCAGGGACTTAACCAAGGCGTACGCCTGCTTCTCTAGAATATTATATTTCAACTCTATGTCCCATAGTACCTTGCTAAAGAAGGAAATGGGTTGCTCATACCCATCTACATTCTTCTGCAGTAACACTGCAACTATTGTGTGTAGAGATGCAAAGGAGAATATCATAAATGACTTACTGTAGTCAGGAACTGCCAATACCAGTGCTTCTCAAAAATCATGTTTAATTATATTGAAAGCCTCTCGTGACTCTGGGGTCCATTTTAATTCATTGTTCTTTCTGAGCATCTTCATGATGTGTCGAACTATCTTAGCATAGTTTTGGATAAACATCCTTAAGAAGTTTATGTGTCCTAGGAACACCTGGACTTATTTTTTATTTCGAGGTAGTGATATGCCATTGATTAACTCTACCCTTTTGGGGTCAATTTTCAACCCTTCTTTTGTTACAATGTGTCCCATCAATTTTCCTTCCTCTAGAGAAAACATAGAATTTTGAGGATTAAATGATAAACCATACTTGCAGCACTTCTTAAAGGTCCAACACAGGTGCTCGATGTGCTCGGCATTGTTCTTTGAAAACACGGTGATATCATCCAGGTATATCACCACAAATTTGTCTATTTCTCCAACAAAAGAAATATCCATCGCTCGCTGGAAAGTGGCTCCTGCATTTATTAGGCCGAATGGCATCCAAGCATATATGAACGTCCCCCATGTTAGTGAATGCTATCTTCTTCTCATCCTCAGGGAGAACTGCTAACTGATTATATCTAGAGAAGACATCCATCATGGACATTCAGGAGGATCCCACCACCTTCTGCAGTATGTGGTCCATCTTGGGGAGAGGGTAGTTATCTTTGAGATATGCCTGGTTTAAATTATGGAAATATACACACAACCTTATTTCCCCATTCTTCTTTCTGACCAGGAATAGGTTGGCCACCCACCCACGCTGAGTACCCCAAGGGGACTATAATCTTGGCCCTCAACTTCTTTTTGATTTATTTTTCAATATATGGAGGCAAAAATGGATTAATTGCCTCAGTTTCTGCTTATGGGACTTGGCATCTCCTCTGAGCGGGATCTTGTGCTATATGATTTCTATGTCAAACGTTTTCAAGTGCTAGTATGACCATGAAAAAACATCTCTGTAATCTTGAAATAACTGGAAGTATTGATCTCTATACTCCTATGGGACTCCTTTAGATAGATTTACTATTTTCAGATCTCCCTCCATCCCAATATTTATATCATCCACCTGATATTCTTGCATCAACTTGCTGGGGTTAATCAGGATGTCATTCTTGTCAAACAATATCTCCAAGGGCACAAGGCCTTTGGTGATGACATTCCCTTTTAGTTGCAGTACAGAATGTCCTGCCACTGACTCTTCCAACTTTTTTTTAGATTTCTCTTCAAGCTCCTCTTCCACAACATCAATCACCAGGTTAGAGAACTCTCCAACGGTTTCTATGAAAGTTTTCACTTTCTCCTTGTCTTCAAACACCTACCAGTGTTTAACATTATCTAGGATAGAGGGACGATAACATACTCCAACCTCATACCTGAGGAGAAGGTTCTGCAGCAGGCAAAAATTTCTAGCCGCAACAGCAAGCAAATCAGCTATCTGATTATGATCTCTCTCCATGAATTGTATGTTAAAGGCTAGGAAAAGGTTCTCCACCAGATCCCATACTTCATTCCTCTAAGCTCTAAGCCGAGTGTGCTTAGCTTGGCATTGATTCTTGATTTTCCTTACCACCAGCTCCGAATATACGAAGACTTTGAGGCTCTGAATATTCATGCTCTTAGATGTCTGTAGCCCCAGGAGTAGTGCTTCATATTTTTCCACATTGTTTGTAACTTCATGCAACAACTTTAAAGAAAAAGGGACCAATTGACCTGTAGGTAATATTAGAAGGACTCCCACTCTATTTCCTTCTCTCAAATTTACCCCATAAAAATGTAGAGTCGATATGCCCCTCTCTTCATTACTTGCGGATTGTTCCAGTCTCAAAGGGTGGAACACTGGTTCCTGTAAGAAATATTAGTCCTCCTCAAGCATTAAGTAGGAAAAATCACCTTCCTTGCTATACATGGGGAAATTGAATGAACCATCAACTTTAGTCACCATCTTCACGAATTTGGACTCCCGATATAACCTCCTTTCTTGTCCTCCGAATACTGGGATGGTAGCATAAGTGAGGTCAAGTTTAATCGACCTGCATATTTTAGTCCCCTGTGATCTAGACAACATCATCCAAAATCAGACTGGAATATCGGCGACCACGATGTCTATCATGACACTTTTGGTTGGGATCTAGGCCAGGTTCACCACCAGATCTTTAATCATTCCCAAATATTTAACCCTTTTGGAATCGAAAGACTACATATCCCTATAAGGGCGAGTAATCCACAACCCTAGTTGCTCCATCACTGAAAAAGGCAACAAGTTGTGCGAAGCCCCTGAATCCAACATGCAATTGTGTAGCAGCGGATCATGGATGGCCAAGGATGCATAGAATGGGGGGTGGGGTGCTGAGTCTAATTCTTCCACATGCGGGCCAAAGACCACCATAGGTCTCTCTTCCTAGAGGTTAAGACTATCCGGGGGAGGAGCTACTCCATGAGGGAGCATAAATTGAGACACCTGAGCTTTATAGGAAGGTTGCTTCAAAATCTCAACTAAGAGGACCAAGATTTTCACCTTCTCTAACTCTTTTTGGAGATTAAAAACAACTGGGTTCTTCTATGGGATGACTTGTTTAGGTTTCTCTTTAGGTGACACTGACGGTTTCATGATGGATGAGGTATCCTTAGGATTTATAGGGGGCTCAGGAACTAACTTAGAGGAATAAGGAGTGGTAGCTTTTTGATGCAAATGCTCTTTTGCAGGCTTTTTACCTTTACTATCAGCTTTATAGGGAACCGACTCTTTTGAGGTTGATTCTTCCTCTTGATCCTGTGTCTGGGTCCTCTTTCTAGAATATCTGAGATCGTACTTCTTGTGGAACTGAGCTTGCATGAAGTATACAAACTGCCTACAATAATCATCAATGTTTGAATATTCAAGGGAATTTACTTTCTCTTCTTCATATTCCCATAGAGTAACTCTACCTCTTCACCTTCTAAATAAGAAAGATAGTGATCATCCTACTCGTTGGGAACATCTTCAGTTGGACCTTCCATTTTTCCTTCCAAGTAGAGAGGAGGCTGGATATGGTCTTGCTATTCTTTCCTATCTCTTTGTAGTATTTGCAGGGGTGGCTTGCGGTATTTTGGGTTAAAACCCCTGTTAGGAGTGACCTAGTTCGGTCAAGAGGAGGAACCTTTACCTTCCATCTCTAATTTCACCAATTTATTGGAGAGGTTATTTATCATCTTCTTCATTTCTTCAATCTTGTAGTCTGCTACTTGTTTTTCTTGATTTGAATAAGAAGCCTCCCCTTTACCCTTTCTTCTAAAGTCATGATCTATTCTTCCTTTAGATTTCCTTGTAGAGGAAAAATTGGTCTCGACTTCCAACGCATTAGTCTGGGCCTGGTCCAAAGATGCATATTTTCTCTCTCTCAAGGTGAAACCAAACTTTGATTCAAATTCTCCCACAAAAACTATCTTGGCTACTGTTTGAGGAGGTTTCATATCAACATGTAGATTATTGTACAACTTGTTGAACCTCTTGATAAATTCAGTTACATACTCATTATGTCTCTTTTTCAAGGCATTGAACTCTGTAAGAATGTAGCCATGATCTCTCTTCTCTCCCTATTTTAATGTGAAATAATTTTCCATCACCTCCCAGGTGCTGATGTTGTGGTCATCCAGAGTATTGAACCATTTTTTAGCCTCTCCATCCAAATATTGGACGAAGAGCCTTAGTAGTACATCCAAGTGTTCCACATTGAAATTATCAACAAAAGCACAGAAATATTCAATATGCTTTTGGGCAACACTACTGTCTTCCCCGACAAACTGAGGCAAGAGCTTCATCTAATCTTGAGGCATATCATTTAAAATTTGGGGGAGCGCTAGTGGAGCATATTTATTTAGTAAAAATCTGGGAACAACCATGGGGGGTGGTGGATTCTGTGGGGGGGTTTGATAAATGATAATGGGTATATGCTAGGTAGTGGCTTGCAAATTTATTTGAGGAGAGCTCTTGAGTATGGTAATTAGTTTGATCTCTTTAGCTTCAGGAGTAGGATGCAAGGAGACCCCAGATGTATTTTTTGACTCTGCCTCATCTTTTATCTCAGTATGGTCTAAAACAGGTTTATTTTGGGGGTATTCAAGTACTCAGGCGGTGGAATCAGGGCCTTGGACTTGAGCTTACTAAGAAGAGGATGGAGAATCTTCTAGTGAGAATTTGGGTATATCAGTTTGAGCTGGCTGCTTCTCTTTCCAAATTCTCTTGATATGATTTTTTCAGGATCAGAAATAGAGGGTGTTCTCAATTACGAGGTATCTGACCTTAGATGTGGCTTGTGATAAGCTAGGATTGCAAGTGATTTTAACTTTAGATAATAGTGGAGTCGTCAAGGTGAGGGATATAAAACTCTCAACCCTTCTTGCTCACCTAACTAAAGGGTGAATTCAATTGTCGTATTCTAGGGAAAATATTTTCAACTTTTTTCCCTAGCAACGGCACCAAAAATATGTTGTAACTCCTAGAGACAAACTTGAGTTGTTAAATACCAGTGCTTAAGACATCTTAAGACAATATTTTTTAAAGGTACTTTGCATATTGATAAAATTAAACCTCCTGTTATGAAAAGGTAATCAAAGTTTTGAATATTGGTCCAAGATATCAAAGATAAAATAATGGTAGGGATGAGCTCTAGCTGTATAGAGAAAGGGCTTCTTAGAGTGGGCCCGAACCAGTCCTAAGGAAACACTTTTGTAAGTTGGGCCGAATGTGAAACAGGTGAACAGCTATAAAGGTAAATGGAGATGAGATACAATGTAAGAAAATCAGGAAAAAAGTCAAATTAAGGTAGGCTTATGTCAACACAAGAATCTACCCTTAAATGACATAAGAAGAATAATGGTTTATAAGAAGAACTTGAAACGGGAATCGCTCCTCAAGACGATTTAAAATGTTACAAAAATATAAGACATGAGTACCATTTAAGATAAATTCATATCTAACCTACAGAAAATTCGCATTCCGAAAGCAGCGATAACATAGAGATGATGCAAACACAATGAACATTAAATTGAGTCACTGCTAAGAAAATACATATTGTTCAATTATCTCAGTAGGAATCCATCGAAACAACAGACTGGCTTGTATTACTATTCCCAAAATGACTCTTCAGATATGCATTATAAGAGAACCTAAAATTTTACAAAAAGAGACAATTCACAGACTAACACTTCTTCTCTATAAAATCTGGGACCTTTTCTTGGTCTCTGATTCCATCTTTTATAGCTTTTCACATGAAATTTCCAAGAAGGTATTTTCCGAAACAAAATATTCTCTGTGGATATTGTCTATTCCTAGTCTTAATAAAAAACAAAAGTTGATGATGAGGCAAAACGACCTCTCATCTCATACAGTATGGCCTGATATAGGCTCTAACTAAAAAATAACTGAAAATAAAAGAGTGCAGAGGGTGAAATCGATTTTTCACCCATTTTTACAACAAAAATAAAAGTGAAATAGGCCGCATTGGCCAAATCATGATTTTCTTCTATTGGCATTCCGGTGAGGGGTCCCGGATGATGATGGCTTTAACCGAGCCGAAGATGAAGAGGACATTGGTGGATGAAGTGGAGGAGGTGGCAACTATTGAGAGGACAAAGAAACCGGAACATTAGCATACTCAATGCACTTTTTCTACGTATTGCTTCCTGGCGCTCTGACGAAGGTTTCAAGAAGGGTACGCATGGTTGTTAGCTCAGTCTAACTGACTTAGACATCAAGGAATTGCTTGACCTGGAAAAGTAGGAAGAATTATTTACGCAGCGCGGTTATTATTGTATCTGCCTTCAACTTGTTTGCTCTTTCCAATGACACGTCCACATTGTTCATAATTTCTGTCATTTTCTACTCATATGCCGTTAGCTCAGAGAATGTGCCTATTTGTGGATCACAACATGGCGGGAGATGTTATTCTACTATTTTGTTCCACTCTCGGTTGAACTTCTCCACTCCATTCGAGGCTAATGTTAAACAACCTAGTGCATTTGTGCGCATGGCCTCCTTCTCAACTACTCTTATGACATCCATGACCATTTGAAAAGAAAAAATAGAGGGAAAATGGTGAGATGAAGAAATGACTAAATACCTGAGAACAGTGAGGAAGCCCAAGGGAAAGCGACGTGGGGTTGAAAACGACCTTGCACTGGATTTTTAACCTTCTCTGCCCAAAAATTCCGTAAAAACTAGTATTTTACACAGTCTGGGGGTTAAACAAGATTATATTAGACTGAGTTTTGTGGAATAAGAGACAGGGGGTAACAGTTGTAGGGTTGGCGTCATAAAGGCACCAAAAATGGGATACATGGCAATGGGTTGTTTGCTGATAGTAGCCAGGTAGGTGAAAGTCATGTGCCAAGTTAAGCCATGTACCGGTCTTCATACCACACTCCCTAGACTTACCTTACCTATACTTAGTGGCGCCAGCTGTCTTTCTTGATGGGCCTGCTTAGTATTTCGGCGGGGTTCATGAGAGCCTTGTGCTCCATTCTCCGATATAATTGGCCCGCCGAGAGATGACGTCACCTTGTCCAAAGGCCTGCCTTTATGCCTTACCGACCTCCTTTGTTGTCGATGGAAAGTTCCACTAACACTTTTTTTCTTATGGTTCCGACATGGATTTCTGAACGCTACTTTCTGCTATGCTGTGATGCCAATCAATTCTAGCATCCATGCTTATGCCTTTAGGAGATTTTACTTTCAAAGTCCTTTCCAGCTTTCCCAATCCTACCATATTTATAAATCTTCTCGGATTTTCACTTCGCTACTCATTTTCCTTGATATATGAGGTGGCTCAACAACATTGTCCATAAACAAGATCCAAATACCTAGGCTTTTCCTCAACAACAATTGCCTCAAATATGCCTTGTTCATTTTTGCGCAATCCCTTACCTTCATAGCCCATCTTCATCAATAATTTGGAATGTATTCCTCTAGTGTGTCTTTCAAAAACACCAAAACATTCATCTCGAGAGGAAATTGAAGATAAACTTGATTTGCATACCTGATTCTCATGCACATACTTGGCTAAGGTTTCCTTTGCAATATGGAGCTATGTCTCCATCTCATGCATCTTTTCAAGAAGCTCTTTCTTGTCATCCTTCATGTAAATCAACTGCTCTTGAAGTACAGTTCTCTCCTTCTTATCTTCATACATCTCTTGCACCATATCTCTAATGATTTAGAGCTTTTGCAACATCTCTTTATCAAAGAGGCTTGCTAAGGAAGATTGGTTAGAAAAAATTCTTGATGAAGCTTCCATCACACTTGTAATGCATAAAAATATTATTTGTTGTGATTTGAGAGCTGAGCCCTGAATATTGACCTTATCCTTTCTTCAACTTACACACATAAACTTTCACACAGTTAAATTCTCCTTGGACAAATAAAAAATTAATAGCTAATTTTCTATCTAACCTTGGAAAACCATCTCAAGGATAAAATGAGCTAAACTTTTCCCTAATACCAACTTGATCTACATATGGACAAACTAGTTTTTTTGTGCTAGCTTCCTCATCAGTAAAAAGTAAAATTGTGCTTAAGGATCTTCTCAAATAGCCAGTTATGAGAGGGTTTATGTTTCAAGTTTGTGTGTCTTTTATGAGAAATTCATGAGGTAAATTATCTTAAGAAAAACACATAACAACAAGTAAATTGCAGAGAATACAATACACACAAAAACACATAACACATAGCTGATAACAGAGTTCACACCTCTTGGGCTACATCTCCATGGACCTGCTTCAATGTCTTGGCCCTCTCTGCATTAATGCTAAATTCCCTGATTACATTCACCTACCATGATCCAATGGATTTCCAACATGCTCCAATGGATTCAGAAGACCCAAAAACCTCTAATTAGTGTCTTCTAGCTCTGCAAATGGTCTTCAGGTGATCTAGACATGGCCTCCTCTCCTAGTGGCCCTTAGCATATTTAATCTTCAAAGTGGAAAAATAACTTACAAAATTGCTCCTCTGCCTATGAAACCTACACCATCATTCTCATAACATCCAAATCATCTAGGATTTACTCTTTCTGAGCCTAATTTGGTTGAAATATGTTAAAGTTATGGCTTCTTTAGTTTCTCCTAGGAAACCTCCACTAAATCTGGAGAAACTCCATTTAACCCCGACAATTCTGGAGGTAGCGCCAAATTTGGTGGAATTAGCATATTAGTGCTAATCTGAGCTTAATGTTAATCTAGAGATTATGTGCTAGTTGATGCGCACTTAGCGTTAACCATGTGCTTAAAATTAATCCAATGTTAAGCACATTTAAATATGGCTTATGGGTTGATAAAGAATGTTTAGTGGTCTAACCCACCATTATAAAATGGGCCTTCACCTGGTCACAGGCACGTGATCCCATGTGATGGGGTTGGTCCTCTTTAACCCTGTCGCAAACTTTGTATAACAACAAATATGTGTGAATTCCATAGTTTTTTAAGAACTTGGATGGTGGTCTGTGTTATAGGTCAATTTGGGCACCATTCCCAATGACCTGGTTAACTGGACATCATCTCCAAAATCAATGAATAGGGTCTATCATCCCCTATCATTTCAGTTTCTACATGCCCTAAGACAAAGAATAAGACAAATCATCCATGACTTTCATGTGCAGAGGTTTCCAAGATTTAAATTTTATAATATATCATATGAGAGCTCATCAACGCTGCCTCTAAAGGGACTAAGTGTGTTGCTTATGCAAGTGACCCCACTCAAGGGTGCTCTGCAAATCACTTCCCGACATTCAAGGGTGCATTGGTCACATTGGGAGAAAAATTCTCATTGTTCCAGAATCTCCACTTGGCTAGTGCCTTCTAGAAGAGTTCACATGTGTCAAAATTAGAATCCATGTGTCTATTTGACATCTACAAGATTGGGAACATGTCTTGCCTATTATTGGAAAGTAAATGATTGTAAAACTACCTTCAGCTCCTCTATAAATTTAGCACAGATATTAGTGTTTGAAAAGGAAGAATATGAGTAGAGAAATGTTGCTGGAATTTCAATTGAGGAATTTATTTGAGTGACATAATGTTGGAGAGATGTGCATTGTGATGAGGCTGGGATGCTGCTGGAGATGGTGACACTAAGTCAATCACTCTGCTGTAACCACCCCTTCTATCCATTAATAAATATTTCTACTTACTTTCCCACATATGTATCTGTATAAGCTCATGTATTTCATATTATGAATTCTTATTTGTTGCATATGGTTCATGTTTCATTGATTTAATTGAATAACTTGAATAGAAATCTGTATTATTGCTATCTTTTGTTGTTTAGTTTTCATCTTTGCAGAGAATATTTTGGCGACTTATCTCAGATTTGAAGCTACAACAAGATCGACAGAAGGAGAATAGGAAGCTCTTGGACTCCAAGTAAGTTCTTTGAACTATTCTGTGTGTTTATTTACAGTTAGGAAAAGTAGTTGCAAAGACTTTAACCTGTTGTTCTAGATGAGCAGTATATCTAGGGGAGAATGTTTTATCCATAAGCCATAATTCCGCATAACAAATTGGCGACTCCACTGGGGATTTTACCCTTCATCGTTAGTGTATTTCCATCTGATTTTCTCTGTTTATTCACCCAATATCATTTACTCAAAAATATTAGGTTTTTTGAAATCCAAATTTTCATTAGAAGTGTGTTAAACAATTGTATTTTTTCTTATACACTACGCGCAACACACTGTTGGACAAGACACAGTGCTTTGCATAGCACTTTCTCCCTTTCAGACCTAAGTTGCAACACACTGTCTCTCTTTAGAGACTGTGTTGCCTCCTAAAACCATCCAAATTCTATTGAATTTTTCATTGCAATTTGTTTTCAGTTTGTTGTTTGTTGTGTTTTAAAGAGCCTGATACCTCAGATTGACCAGTGACCTTACCTACCTCTTCCTCCTTTGAAATAAAGTTTGTTCAATGTTGTTTAAAGCATTTTTATTTATCATTGGTGAACTAATTTCAAAGTATTTCATTGCTGCATTAGATCCATTTGATTTTGAAAAGTAAATTTTCGTAAATTATTAATTTCTTGGTAGGAGAAATTGTTGTTTAATTTCTCATTTTTCCTTCAAAAGAGAAATTGTTGTTTACATTCTTCATTTCTCAAAAGCAAAAGGCATTTTTTTTATTGATTTAGTGCACTTAGTTTCTTTGCTGCATTCATAACATTAAAGGAATTGAAAAGAAAAAAATGCATTTGCATGTACTGGATTGTGTATTTTGCAAAAGGAACGATTAGGAAATATACATTTAGTTTGTGCTCTTTGATTTGTTTTCTCTCAAATTGATTACTCTTTCCCTCTAGTAGCTAGGATTTTTATTGAAAAACTAAAATTTATCATTTAAGTTTGAATTTTAGGAATTTCCAATACATCATCGTGGTGAACCTTGAAAGGAAAATTGATAAAAAAGATCAACTTAAAATTTATCTCAATTTACCTAACAAAACATTGGATAACGATAACATTTAGAAGGTTAGGCTAGAGATGTGTTCTGGCATCGTAAAACATAGCAGTTGTCATTAACTTGTCTGTGATACATTCTGAGTGTGATACCTCACTTCACGTGCGTAATTATAGTGTAGCTTGTCCATGTACTTTCGGGTATATCGAGCGGTGTTATAGTACGAAAAGTATAAAGGGGTTCTCTCACTGTGTGGTTTCTCATCAGATATCGCTAATACAGACTTGGGCCTCTACGTACCTTCGGGTATATTTGGGAAGACAAATTTATTTTGCTATTTATCCATAGTGAACCAATTCGGCCACCTTGTAAATTGTGATACAATGAACACAACATTCAGGGAGATTTCCTGCTCATAATTCTTGGTTTGCCAGGAGGTATTCTGCAGTTCATAGTTTCTTGGTGAACCCTTTTTCCTAGTAATACCCTTTTATTTTGTTTATTTTTTTTTGGTTAAAATAAATCAGTAATCGTGGAAGAAAAAATCTTGTCCCTTGTTGTTCGCATAGATTAGCATTAAAACCACCTTTACCACCAGAAGTTACTCCTGGACGATAAAGGCAATCACACTCTACTGAATCAAATACTATTCATACATTTGGTGAAGCATCATATTCCCATATACCAGAGTTAGTTCAAGTTGTTTCTACACATATCAGTTCATCTACTGTTGTTGAAACAGAGTCCTCATAGCTACCCATGGTCACGATCCATCTAATCAGTGAGACCATACCTCCTGGACTTGACGTTGTTCAACCAGAAGTTGATCCAGATCCTGTCTCTTATTTGCAAGAACATATGAATCACGAATTTGAACAAACGGAAGTTGTTCCTGCCTTGGTCATCCCACAAATTTCTGTAGCCATTGAGTCTCCCATATCACACAATCAACCACCTGAAATATAATTTGGGTCTAATGGTGAAATACTTCCACCTGGTTTAATTGTGATTGAATAAATCCCACAAGATGAGACACCTTTAATTCCAACCCATTTTTGGGAGGAACTTTACCTGTACAAGTCTTTTTCGCAATCGTCACCATCTACTTTTGTTGATCCTGTTAGCATTCAAACTTCCATCAATCCAAACGGGTATACATTTGGTCAAGTAACCATACCTGAACCAACATCTTCGGTTGGGAAATCTATTCCAATTACGTCAGAACCTACCCTCGCTACCCCATCGATGTTTACAACTTCACCATAGTCATATTTTCATGGTAGCCCTATGGTCCCATCAGGTTATAAATCACTATCTAGAATTTTCTCTGGTGCATCTTCAAATCCATGGAATTTAACAATGTCATCATCTGGTATTATAACTGGTAAACCTATAGTGAGTACTGAATGACTTGATTCTTTATACACATCATCAAGGAAATATCAAGCTATTCCTTCTGGGTCTATTCCTCCAAGTACCATATCAACTGGACTCCCATCATTTGGAGAACAATATTTTCCATCTTATTATCCTTTTCATGCTAGGGGGAAACCTTTGGTCACCCACTATGACAGTACTCCATCACTTTTTGGTCAACTTAATTTTGAAATGAATGTTTGTCAATGGCAGACCACTCTGCCTATCCAAACAAAAATGGTTGTACACTCATATCAACCAGTTCAACCTGTTAGACCCACATCATTTCCACTTGTTAATAAATCTTTACCCCTATTACAGAATCAAAATGTTGTACAACAACCTTATCAAGCGGGTACTTCAACTCAATACCTTCAAATATTGGGTCCACAGACTCCAAATCCTTCTGTTAATTTACAACAACCTCTATCTGGAATCATTTATTCATAAGCTAGTTTACCATTTTTTGGGATGTCATAGTCGCAACCTAGTTATACTTATCAACCAAATCCAAATTATTCTAATTTGGGTTATAACATTGGTTGACAGGCCCCTTGGCAGCCTTAGGCACAAATACCTTAGCCTTCATTTCAACAAGTATCATATCCAAGTTTTGGTCAAAAAAATCCTCAAGCGTTTGATTTTCAAAACAACCCCTATCTGGGTTACCAGCATCATATTCCTTATGCTAGTGCTCAAAAGCTTGTTGCTCAAGCAATTCCATCTTACCCTAGCTATTCTCAACCTGACCTTAACATACAATTTCCCTTTGTTGCAACTTTAGAGTTACTAGATTTAAATCGACTAACCAATGATCCAAACAACTATGCTCCTTGGTGGCCGGTGATACCTCAAAAATTACCCTCAGATATTCCTAAATTCAATGGAAACTATGGAGAAAACCTATCGACTCATTTCATGACTTATCATTTATGGTGTTCATCAAATTCCTTAAATGATGATTCTGTTCGACTATTTCTTTTCCAACATATGCTCACAGGTCCGACTACAAAATGGTATATTGAGTTACCTAGAGCTTATTTTGATAGTTTCACTACCCTAGCTACTGTATTTTTGACTCACTTCCAGTTACCCATGAGATATGAAACTGGAACGGAACTCTTGACCAATTTCAAACACACTAATGCTACTCACATTTCTGATCATATTCATGAGTGGTGTCATCATCATAGAATGGTTAAAACATTTGTTTCGGATCAGATCCTTGTTGAATGGTTCATTAATTCCCTATTACCATCTATAACTAAGGATGTGGCTAAGGGTGGCATTGTCATAGAAGATCTATTTATTGCTCGTGCCCATTATTTAGATTTGATTTATACTCACTCTGGCATGCTCTATGAAAAAATTCCTAACGCACCGATATCTAATTTTACTATTCCTCCTCAATTAAAGGAATCTAATGCCATGGACGGCTTGATTGAAACTGCAAGCACACATCATACTATTGCATCTGATCATATGCCTTCTTCCAAAATTAATATGGTGTCGTTTGACAAGGAAAAAGTGACAAGCAACCCGGAAGTAAGAAAAAGGGAAATCTAAGAAAAAGAAAAATTCTAGCCCGTAGGAAATATCATCAGATCAATCACCTGGACCTAGGAATCCTCATTATCCATGCATATTCTGTAATGAGGAACACTTTGTTCAGTATTTTCCTCACCGCGCTGAAGTCTCCAAAATAATTAAGACTTCCAAAGCGTTAGATGTGTTGACAGATCAGTTTGCGAATCTGGACACAAATTTGGTTGCTACGAATCCAACTTCTAGTTCCCACGTACTTATGTTATCCATCACAAAAACTTCAATGGATATTTTGATGTCAACACGTAATAAATATTATGGTATTCAGGCCACTGATCAACCTACTACCTCAACTACGAATCCATCTACGGAATCAGTACCACCTACTGCTATTCTTGAATTGACAATCAAGCCACCAAAGGGAGTAATTCACAAATAGACATATAATCCTCGAGCAAGAGCTGCTCAAAATTATAATATAGTTGAATATTTGGATCAATCCCCTTCCACCATGTCTACTCTTGAGGTATTACAAAATTTCCCCTCCCAAAAACAGGCTTTATTGTTGGCTATTGGTGGAATTGATCCAATTGATTCTAATCTTGTCGTCTTTAATCAGACAGGCTATGTGCCGTAACTACTAGTAGAATTGGCATTCTCCATAAAAGTAAATGTTCTCAACTTCCCTGTTCATCGTACTATTATTGATGAGGGATCATCTACGTGCATAATGTCTCTAAATTTTTGGAAGTCACTTGCCTCGCCGCGCTTATCACAATCATCAATGACACTAAAGGCTTTTGATGGACATACATATACCTTGTGGTATTATTAATAACTTGCATGTTGAAATAGGGGGAAAATAGTGAATTTCGATGTCAAGTTTGTTGATGAACCCCTTTACTATAATATTCTACTTGGAAGGCCATGGGTATATGCAATGACTGCAATTGTTTCTACATATTTTAGAATGATTGCCTTTCCATATAAAGGTACTATCACAGTCATTAATCAACTATCCTTCTTTGCCCCATCTTTGCAAGTAATTGGAAGTGTTCCATTCATTCATTCAACCCAACTAGCACTTTAGAACATTGGTGTAGGACTTTTAAAGGATTCCACCCTCATGGGAACCTTTGCATTACCTCCGCCCGCAACATTGACATAAATTGCAAGTATCGAGACCTGCTACATGATCTCTTCCACTCCATCTGGGTTAAGGGAGAGTATGGATGATTCTGAATTTGTTACATTGGATGATTTTCTTCCCCCTGTTACACCATTTTTTGGTCATCTAACCTATTATCATTAGATGGACCCAAGTACACCATGAAACACCAATTTTACCCTAAGTAAAATTTCTTTCACTATGTGAAATAACTTAGTAAGACACCTTTATTAAGTTGTTTATGGTCTAAACAGGAAACCCCAAAAGGAAATAGTAAACAAATCTATATTTGTTTATATTTCCTCAAGGAATAATCAGTTAAACATCAATTTAATTATTATTCCTGGTCATATTTAACCCAAAACAAGGAAATCGATTAAATAAATCCTTATTTATTTGCTTATTTCCTAGGAATAAATTATTTAATCCTTATTTAAATAATATTCCTAGTTAAATTTGACCAAATCATTTATAAATAATTAAATAAATCAATATTTATTTAATTATATTTCCACTATTTCCTTAAAAATAATAAATAAATCATTTATTTATTATTTACAAATAAAGGATTTTACCCAAAACAAAATCCTTTTCCCTCCAACAAATATAATAAAATATTCCCAAAAGGTGGTTCTAGAAGTTGGTTAATAATATTTTATTCATGCACCAAGTTCTAGACCGCCCTAATAGTTTGTTATAAATAGAAGGGTTTTTCCATTCATTTGTCACCTTTCATTGCATTAGATCACTCTGGATCTATACTCTTGGTCTGACTTTGAGCCATTATCATTGTCACATTTTCCATCATTTGCTTTGTGAGATCCCTTTGAGTTCTATGTTTGTCTAGGTTTTCTACACCAACAAGAGAGAGAAGGTTTAGATCTGAAATGCTGAGGAATTTCAAGAACCCATCCCATTGAGGAGAATTGGAAACACCTTTCTTGTTTTCCTCTTAGGTGCCCCTTTTAATACAAAAATTCTTTCAAATATATTATTGTTGTTTTATGTATTGGATGCATGGAGAAACATTTTATTTTCACTGCTTAATGTCTTTTATGCATAGATCTGGATTTGTGCAGCTTTATTTGGATCAACTAACTGCAGATTTAAAGATATTGGCAGCCATAATTGATGTTAGGGCTATTTTTTTATGCATAGCTAAAGTGGTCTTTTTCCGACGAAAGATTCATACTAACACCCCCCAACCCTATTAAGTCGGCATAACAATTAATCTATCTAGCTTTGGTGGCGAATCCAAAATCAACGTCACCGATTGTTTGGGTTGATCGTTCCTTAGAATTTGGTACTCCACTTGATCCATTTTCCTCATTTTCTTGAAATATGAAAATATTTTGGAAGCCATTATGTCAAAAGGAGAACCATGGGAAGATTATCATCATCGTTCCCATCTTCCTGATTGTGAATAAAATAATCTTAGTGAACTATATCACCCATCAATCAAAAATTCCTTTTCAAATTCTTTACCTATTAATGTAATCGATTTCGAGCAAAATCTTTCAAATATTGAAGAAACCATTTCTATTGATATTTTGACCAAACCTAGCATTGTAGAAAATATTCTTGTCAGTTTATCTTGTTCTCCATCAGAACTCGAATCATATCATTCTCTATTTCATGAATTTCATGATGTATTTGCTTGTTCTTACGAGGAAATACCAAGCATAGATACTAGTATTGTTGAACACACTATTAATATGTATCCTGATGTCAAACTGGTGCCTTAATGACTTCGTCCAATTCATCCAAAGAAATCCACTGCCATCAAAGCAGAAGTTGAAAAACTTTTGCATGATGGTTTCATTTACCCTGTTCTACTAACTAAGTGGGTTTCCAATATCGTTTCTGTCATGAAGAAACAAGGAACCATTAGAGTGTGCGTCAATTATCGGGACGTCAACATTGCTTGTCCAAAATACAACTATCTTACTCCCTTTATCGACCAGATTATTGACGATTGAGCTTGATGTGAAATGTTTTCATTCATGGATGGATTTTCTAGCTACAATCAAATCAATATTTTCCCAGACGACCAACATAAGAAAACATTCATCTGTCCCTGGGGCACACTCGCTTATAGGAAACTACCATTTGGTTTAAATAATGTTGGGGAAAATTTTCAGAGAGCAATGGATTTTGTTTTCAATGACATCAAGCACATTTTTCAACCTTATCTATATTATTTAACAACGCATTCACTAAATCAGACTGATCACCTAATGCATTTAATAACCATCTTTTTACACTATCGACACTACAAAATATGCCTCAATCCACATACATGTGTGTTTTCTGTTGGTTCTGGTAATTTTCTTGGATTTGTAGTCTCCAAAGCAGGAATTAAAATTGACCCATTGAAAGTTCAGGCCATTCTTGATTTTCCTGCACCATCAAATTTACTTCAGATATAGAAACTTCAAGGAAAGGCTAACTTCCTAAGAAGGTTCATTCCAAACTATGCCGAAATGGCTAAAGGATTTACTCGACTCTTGGAAAAGGGGTTTCCCTTCCATTGGGACCAAGTTGCACAAGCTTCTTTTGATGATGTCAAGGATACTCTTGTCTAAGTGTCCTTAATGTATCCCCCATATTATCAAAATGATTATTTCCTATATATAGCTACGACTGAAATGACCATTGCTATGGTTTTGGTCCAAGTAGAAGATGCAATTGAACATCTGATCTATTATTTGAGTCGTAATATCAATGATATAGAAGTTAAGTATTTATACGTAGAAAATATTTCCTTGGAAAATGTTCAGGTTGTCCAAAGATTTCGCCACTATATCCTGCTCCAAAAGACCATTGTTGTTTCAGATTGCAACCCCATGAATTATATCTTATCACGTCAATTGCTTGGGGGGAAATATTCAAAATGGATTGTCATTTTGTAGGAATTTGATTTTGAATTCATCAAATCCAAGTCAAAGAAGTCTTTAGTTTTGGCTAAGATTCTTTGTGACCTTCCCTCTGATAATACTGCAACTACGTCGGAACCATAAATTCCTGACGAGTATCTATTTATGATCAAATCATCTGATCCTTGGTATGGATATTTCATCATTTATCTCCAAACTCAAACTTTTCGACCTTATACCTCTCGCTCTAAATAACGACGTATTCGATAGCAAGCCAAAGATTATCTAATTATCGGCGATACACTTTATTGTTGTGGTGTCGATACCATTTTAAGGAGGTGCCTCACTCATGAGGAGGCCAAAAAGGTTTTAAATGATTGTCATGTTGGGGCTTGTGGTGGAAATTTATCTGGATACACTATCGTGCAAAAGATACTCCACACTGGTTACTTTTGGCTTAAAATTTTTTGAGACTACATCCTCGCAGTCAGAAGTTGTCATGTGTGCCATATTTTTTATGGTAAAATATGAAAAAATCTAGCACCAATGCATCCTATTGTCTCTGTGCGACCATTTTCGAAATGGGGTATTGACTTCATGACCTGTAACCCTCCTTCATCTGGGGGGCATTGTTATATTATTGTCGCAGTCGACTACTTTAACAAATGGGACGAAGTGATGCCTACATTCAACAACACAGGACAAAAATATGCATTTTTTTTCTTTAATCATGTCATTGTATGGTTTGGGGTCCCGTGGGCTATAGATACAGATCATGGGAAGAATTTCATCAACCACATGATGACTGAGTTAACTACCAAGTTAGGATTGTCACATGATAATTCTACTCCTTATTATCCACAATCAAATGGAAAAGTTGAGGCTATCAGCAAGATTCTTAAACATATGCTTCAACGAATGATAGGAGTTATTAAAAGAAATTGGCATTTAATCCTGTACTCAGCCTTGTGGGCGTACCAAACCTCGGTGAGAAATGCAATCAGATTTACTCCCTTTCAATTGGTGTATGGTCTAGAAGCTATTTTGCCAATGCAATGTGAAATACCATCGTTAAAACTCGCAATTGAATTCTTACCTGACACCTCAGAAGAATAAGCACTTCTTTTTAACCTCACCCATATTGATGAAATGCATCGTGAAGCCCAATTGGCCAACGAAGTGCATAAGAGATGTATAAAGGAACAATACGACAAAAATTTCTAGCCTCGCATTTTATCAGAGGGTGACTTGGTCCTACTTTATGATCAAGAAGATGATGTAATAGGTATAGGAAATTTTGAGGCATTATAGCATGGCCCCTATATTTTCAAAAGAATTCTTGCTAAGGGTGCTTATGAGTTAGTTGATTACAATGGAATTCTGTTGGTGCAGCCAAAAAATGGGTTGTATCTGAAATGTTACTATGCTTAATCATGGGCATAGTAATTTTTTGTATTATATTGTATATATATGTTTTTGATTTGCATTCACTATCTTATTTTGTTTTTAGATTTTTCTTGACGTTAGTAATCCAATTTAAATTTCATCGCAGATGTATGAATCTTCGGAACCATTTGTTGGATATGCTGATGGTGCTAGTCATAGTACGCAGAATCTACCCTTTGCAGCATGGGCCATTTTCGCTCTGAACGACGAGTTAGTGAGTTTTCAAGGGATTTGTATTGGTAGATCGAAAAACAATATTGTTGAGTATAGCGCATTGATCGGACTTCTCTCTGATTCCATTTCATTTGGTATTAACCGCATTATCATAAGGTTAGACTCACAACTTGTGGTATTACAACTTACTAGTGTTTATACTGTTAAAAATCCAACACTGCATAGATTGTTCATAAGAGTTTGAATTTTTGAAAGACACTTTGATTTTATTCAATATCAACACATTTCCAGAAATTTGAACACATTAATTGATTCTTTAGATATTCAAGTTTTAGACATGCATTTGCAACAATTGTAAAGAAAACATTCACATCATTGAATAGGATTTTAAAATAAACACAAGAAAAAAAATGAAATCAAATTGATAGATAGTTATAGTTTTTACAAATTTTTTTGCCCAAGACACATTGGTCATCTGACCTCAAAATGTATGTAAACTGTCAAAAGTAAACTAGTGGTGCTCGTGGTAACATGTTATAGATCTAGCTATCCTACGTAGTAACTGCATCCAAGGTTTAGGAACACCTATAGTGTGACGTTGCAGTCGCATGGGTAACTCTTTGATCTGGCAATTCGGAATCCCAAAGGTCAACCCATCTATGTGATGTCGACGCTCAGCCAGAGTTTCAGCCATATCAAGATCCTGAAGGACTGCTCTCCTGACATCCCTCTCTGATGGCTCATCTGCTACACACTCTGGTTCCTCCACCGGTTGAACTCGCCCAACATCTGCATTACATCAACCATTTATTTTAGTCTTGGGAAAACATAAAAAATACAAAAAAATTATATTAACCTTAGGAAAATAAAAAACATGGTAAAAAAATTCTTAACCATTGCACCCCATTAAGCACCTTATGGTAAAGCTATATTCAGATCCCCTCAAAAATCAATGCATGCGTATACATACTCATCAATGGCAACAATATGTCATCGGAACCAGGTGAAGAACGTAGTCGAGAACACAATAGTCGATTGGCCTGCATGCCTACCCATTAGTTCTACCCATCTCTACATCCGTCAATATCTAGGATTAGACACATCCAGTGTCACATGTTGTGGTTGCATCAGTGGAATCCATTCTAAGGCAAATGATATGAGGATAAAACCATAACTGAAGTCCTTCTTCCTTCCTCCCTTTGCTTTGTTCAGTTGTTCCATTATATGAGAAAGTACAGCTTCAGACCAGTTGAAGACTATTGGCTCCATAAAATCTAGCATGTACTACATATACGATCTATTCGCTACATGTAGTGTAATAGTGGCAACAATTTTTGCAATTGTGAAAAGGATAGTTCTCAAAGGAAAATATCTAACATCCCGGATGTTTATTTTTCCATATTTTCTTGGCTCTGCCACTAGATAACAATGTTGCAAAACATTATCTCTCACAGTCTCTCCTCCAACCATAGACCCTGAGAGAAAAATAGGAAAGCTTCTCCTTGAAAAAACTATAAGAAAGTATACATCCTCAACTGTTATATGAACCACTTGGTTCTTAATATTAAATGCCTCGATAGCTAGATCCCATGCTAGAACTAAAAACTCCAAGAGTTATATTTTTGCCTCATCCCTGACAGTTGAAAGTACTTTAAAAATACATAATCTCTTAGTGCTCTTACAGTGCCCGGATAATTTAGGGAAATCATATCCTGTTATTCATGCTCTCTTTCCCTCCATGTAATCGTCATTATAATCCAATGGAAACCTGAAATGAAACCATAAGAACCATTGGATTCCATTCAATGTAAAAAATTGGGAAACTTTTGGGCAGAATGCAAAAAACAAAAATGTAAATTGCACCCAATGCATGCTCTAGCAAGAGACAATGCATTGTGTATGCAAGTAGCCTTCAATTTAGCTACATGCAATGCACTTTTCGATGTCTAAGGGTGCATTTCCCTCTTTTGGAGTAGAATTTACCCTAGGGACACCAAAACCATAAAAATTTGCAATGAATGGAAATGAAATGATTACTGAATGAAAGAGAGGGTTCATGTCACTAACCTAGATCAAACGGAAACGAAATCCATCCACAGAAATGATCGTAATCAACAACTGAATTTCAGAGGAAAAACCAGGTTCAGAGCTCCAAAAATGAAAATGGTAACTATGGAATGGTAAAAATGAATAGTGAAACAATTTTTAATAGTTATTTAATTGTTTGAAAATCGTATTTATTTCTATGACTATGATTTTATTAAGTTTTCTATCATGAAACAGGTATTTTTAATCGATTTGATTTTTTTCTGAACATGTATTACAACTGATGAACGGATTAGTCATGCAGATTTAATTCAAGAATGATTTGATGACAAAGCATACTTTTTCTCCATATTTTTCGAGCTCTGTTAAAAATGAAAAAGGATTTGAAGTGCACTTTTATGTCTTTTTCGAGCTTCAATAATAGCAAAAAAGGAACCCCTGGAGTCTTCTTTCAGCTCTTTTCAGACTCTGATAATGTGAAAAGAGTGCCGAGCACTTGTCTTTTCGAGCCTGTAAAAGTAAATTAATTGATATCTACTCAGTATAAGTTTAACCCTTTTTCAGACTAAGATAGATTATTTACGAAAAATGAATACCTTGGTCAAACATGACTGAAGAGGTTCTCTTAAATATTATTTTACACTTTTTCAGATTTGAGCGATAACGCTACGAAAAAAGTACTTATGGAGTTTTCTTTTGTCCTCTTTTTGAAACTTTCTAAATATGAAAAAGGACTGGGCTATCACTGTCATTAAGCTCATTAAAAAATAAAATATCAACAAGCTTGTCGATCATGGAAAGAATCAAGTTTCATTCATCGTTATATTTGTTAAATTGTTAAATAGCGATACATTATTCACTCGAAGGGTTGAATTATAGATCAAGAAACCATTATCCTCCTCAAGCTTGTTAAAAAATAAAGAGGTATTGGTCGAAAAATGATCAGTGAAAATTTGGGAAAGTGAACAGAACTTTTTACGGTAGCAGGTCACTCTTGAACATGACACTTCACTCCATCACTGTTACTATTTGGGTTGGGTAATATTCTTGACATACCTATGGTTCATCATACCTTCACTTCGGTTTTGGGTAAATGCTGCCAACTCATCTCAGTGTCGCTGATATGTTCAAGAGAAGTCATCCAGTGAATACTCATCCTTGTGCAATACTCATAAACGTTCATTCTCATGACAGTCATTCCTAAACATTGCTATATAAAGTCATACCTTTGTCTCTGAAATCAGTAACTCATGTTCCGCAATAAGGTGGCTTCCTATCAATGACAAATCATTATCCGGGAAGTTCACTTAGAAACATTATATTCCAGTACCATGAGCCTTGTTATAGCATCGACAAGATCCTCGCTTCCGAAATTTTGGCCGAAAGATTTTGTTTGGCATTCGACATCAAATCATCTATTCACACCTTATGAAATGTACTACAGTACCTTGAGGGCCATTGACATCAATGGTGGTTCTCTCATGTTTGTTAACATCCCACATCATTGGGTGGTAATCAAACGATGTCTTTCCATGTTTGACTACAAATATTTGCATGGCTAGACTTGTACCTGAATGATCAAGTGAACGAGATAAGAAGACCTCGGATCTAGTTTCAGCCATCCAGGCTGCGATTTCAAGATTTTTATACACATCATCTATACGGTGACCTTACATACAGATCGTCATCCGAACATGGGCCTATATCTGTAGGCATGTCTGTATTGGGCAACATTCCAATATAGGCGACTTTTTGAATTATGTACATGTTATTAGATTGTTTATGTGCTGAACATGGGAATGCCTACCCTCAAAAATTATGATTAAGAGGATATATCATGATGTAATGTATTGTAATATTGATGCAGGTTGCCACTCTGCTTCATCTCCAGCCCATCATAGTGTAGATCATCTCAATCAAAATATTGTTATTATTATTTCGAATTCATGCTTTAGGGAGAAATTATTATAGGTAAATTTGGGCACCATTCCCAATGACCTGGTGTTGTAGCTGCTACAACACCACCCAAAATTTTGGGTATATTTAAAATTTCGGGTTCCCCCTTTGCTCGCCTAGGTGTTAAAGTCTTTCACCTGACCTGTAGTCAACAACATCCCACCGACCTATCCCCAACCCCTCACGAGTTATCTCATCACCATGACTTGATGGTGTCGCTGCAATCACGCTATATGTGGGAAGGATCATCTAGTGTATGCTCAAACATTCTTATCGCAGTCACGCCATGTGTAATGAGATTGCCATGCATACGTTTGAATGGAAACCTTTTGTGTATTGATAATTAAAGACCCTCTCGCCGTGGGTCATTAAGCATGTTGACTGAATGCATATTTTAAACTCTTAATCTCATACGTTTTATCTAGGGGCACCATTCGCGAAGAATAACTGTGAACTAATTAATGTTATGTTGATTATACAGGTCCATCCCACGACTGATCAACTCATCAATGATTGTCATGGCACCGAGAGAAATAAGATTAAGCCTCTTACATCTGAAGAGATTAAAGAACCTGGGCTTGTCGACCGTACTGTGGTTTCAAACGAATCTCTAGCTAAAGTTATGTTCGAAATCCACCGAATTATTCTAACCAAAGTGAAAGAAGTGATGTAAAGATGCATGTCAGACGGACCTTCCTCTGAGGGTGGCAGCCAACATAAGTATTCTTTTACTATTGGAGGTGTTGAATCCTTTGAGTAGAAGTTGGAAGACGCACAAGAAGCATTGGGTATTGGTCCTCATGATTATGTTCCTGTGACATATGTTTCAGAAATGGTCTAGTATCAAGAGTTGTTGAGATGTGCACCTATATTATTGATTCTGGGGTCTCTCATTTACTTTGGGTGAAGAACACAAAGTGGTTTGGGTGTAAGTGGACCTAGAGGCAAAGGTGGCCGTAGACTCATTAACATCAGCAAAACTATGTGAAAACATTATAAGGAGCGCACATTCAATGAAGCAAAGTTATGTTGCACATTTAAACAAAAGTCAAGTAATGGCGAAGCACATTTTGTTCTTGGAGATTGTTCAAATTTTACAAAAAAGTCATTTTTGAACCAACAATCATTTTGAGTTGTGTGGACAACTTTGGCAAATTGGGGACAAGGGGAAATTATGGTTAAATTCAAGCTACACGGTGGATGCAAAATTTATGATGTTATACAATTTAACCAGGGTAAAATCATATGGGTTAAAAGCCATAAGAAATGGCGGAGCAAAACCATGTCAAGACATTATGAATTGGCACACATTCGATCGGCCTAAGTTTTGTTGTATATGAAACCAAGGCGCCAACCATATGGTTTTAAAACCATATAAGGTTAAAGGAACGATATCATGAAAACACTACAAATGAACTCAAATATTGAAACCTATATTAAAAGGGTGAGGCAGAGTTTTATTCTTTAGAGGAGATATGAAATATGTGGGCAAAAGGTGTTTTTTTTTTTTTAAACATGAAGTCAAACGTTCCAATGGTGGGTTTAAATCTATCATGAAACATTTGGAACGTATACATATAATGGCCAAAGTTTATGTTAAAGCATGGAACGGGATGTTATGACTAACCTTTTGGAACGTATGGTGCATTACAAATGGGCGAAAAGGTCGAAGGTGAGTTTTCATCCTATGGTAAATATTTGGGAACAGGCGTATATATATATTTTCAATGGTCCAACGGCATTGCATGGAGTCAAACGTACCATATTTACGTTGCATGGGGATAAATGTT
Source organism: Pinus albicaulis (assembly GCA_034641835.2). Classification (NCBI taxonomy): domain Eukaryota; kingdom Viridiplantae; phylum Streptophyta; class Pinopsida; order Pinales; family Pinaceae; genus Pinus; species Pinus albicaulis. The sequence goes on from CM076569.1 coordinate 279,855,061, forward strand.
CGATGGAAAGTTTTGTTTGAGTGAAAATATATACGTATACTGCAGCCCAACTTTATAATTAGGGCGCAAATGTTCGATAACGTATGTTATATAGTGGTCCAACCTCATGATAAAAGGTGGAACGGAGCTGCACGGACACGTTGGTCGACTCTACGTTGGAGATCGTGGGAGCAGAACTTTGAGAAACCGTTGCAAGTGGGCGCGCATTCATGGGCCAAGGTTGCATTGCAAATTTACACCAAGGCACAAACCCATATGCTTTCAAAACCATAGTGTATGTTGAGGTTTCAACGTTGGAATAGATATATGGGAGCGAAACATCATAACTAACCCACCACGGCATTGTGACATTTATGATTAAAACAGGGCAGGGTTGACGGTCGAACAACTTACGTTGAAACATACATTTCAAAACCATGTGAGGTGGCAAGAAGAACCATCTAAAGCATTGCATGGAGCTACACGTCTGATGCCAGGTTTTCAATCTATAATAAACATGCGTAGCATATACATATAACGGCCAGATTTTGTGAAGCCCCAACATCGTAATGAATATATGATAACATGCGAGCATGGCGCCGGTGGAGACTGGAATTATGGTGAACATTAAAGTGGAGATAATGATGGTCAAAATTTACGTTCTACAGTAGCAACGTTGTAATATTGGTATGTCGACAGTCAAAAACCGCAAGGTGGAGTTTTCCACGTGGCTATCCCAGATTTATGCGGCAAAATCACAAAAGGACCTCACGTTTTGAGTAAGTATGAAAAGCTTATCGATACTGAAGGTGAATGGATTACAAACTGTAGCCGTGAGCCAAGAAGTCAGTGCCATAAAAGGCATGCTGCACTACATTTCAGAAAGGCGGATAGGATCTGATTTTTGCAGCCTTGACAGTAATATTCCAGGAGATGATCACGCTGCAAATATACTATTAATAACCTCCGCTGGTCACACTCAGAAAAACGTTATAGCTACATATTCGCGGGGATCTGATTTTTCAATATTTCCATTACTGAACACGCCGAGCTGTCTTCACAAAGCTCAGTTTTCGATAATGCCTAAGCGTGTGTTGTTACTCCGTTCAAAGGCGCTGGAAAACCAGATCACACGTCCCAAGTCGATTTCATGCAGTGCGTTGCTCACCACAAAAGTGAAATTGTCCATAATCCGTTCGCAGAAAACCCTTAACAACACACATGTTAGCAGGATATCGGTTCACTAACCCTCACCTTTCCGGGGCAAATAAATCTTTCGTTTTATTCTAGACCCATCGAAAAATGAAGAATCCTCCACATACGTGGTAGGCACAGTCGACCTGCGAGTCATCTCTGAGGCAGCCTTCGAGACAGTGACGTCGCACACGTACTTTTGGACTCAGAGGAACAGAAACCACGTATCATTTGCCTTGCAGAACGATAGATCTTTTTTCTGGAGGTGGGATCGAAGTGCACGACCAAAATTGGTGTTCGAAGCTGCATGCTCTCATTTTAATGCATGTTTGAATTGCATACGGATTCAACTGCATCATTTCTGCCATTGCCGTAGGATATAGATCCTCCAAGAGAAACGAAACGCTTATCCTAACCAGTGCAACAACGACTACGGGACGTATCTCCAATACAGCAGATGCGAAATGCTCTGTTGCAAGCGCAAAAGTCCCACCTTGAAAATTATGATGAAGATGATGTTTCAAGGAGGCTTAGGGTTCGATGTTAAATCGATCCAGCAGATTAATGTTATTAGATTTCCTTTGGAAGACTGGACATAGCGTAGCAATGGTGCTGGTCTGCTTATAACCTGACTTGCCACCATGAAGACAAGCTGTTCGAAGGGCACAGAGAAAACCCACTTGAGCCATTCTCCCTGATGACAAAATGGTGCAATATTTGACCACACAGTGGTCCAACTGATTTTAGCTGTGATAGATTATTGCATTTTTTGTGTTGATTCCCTAACATTCATGGATAATTATATGTATGTACAGGGCTAATATAAATTCATTTATCTGCAAATTATATGAGAAGAAAAAGGGACTATGTTGATTGATTCTGTTTTCTTGCAGGTAACATATCATTTCATGCAAATTCCCTTAATGCAAAAATAACAGCGCCGGCAGATAAAGGCTATTGTCTCACATGGCGAGGGCTAAGCCAGGCCTTCGGAGAACAAGGTTATGATATCTTTGAAAGAAAAATGCAGAAGGATAAAACCCTAGGTCGCACATTTCCCTAGGTCGCAAATCCCAACAGGTCGCATATCTTCGATTTTTCTCCTTTTGCGACCCCGCGACCTAGCGACCTAGTCGCAAGGTCGCGAGGTCGCATATCTTCGGTTTTTCCACCTTTTGCGACCCCGCAACCCAGCGACCTAGTCGCAAGGTCGCAAGGTCGCATATCTTCATTTTTCCACCTTTGCGACCCTGCGACCCAGTGACCTAGTCGCAAGGTCGCAAGGTCGCATACCTTCGGTTTTTTTCACCTTTGCGACCTCACAACCCAGCGACCTAGTCGCAAGGTTGCAAGGTCGCATTCTCTCATTTTATTACAATTTACGACCCCGCGACCCAGTCAGATCGCAGGTCGTAACAGCAGCCAGGTCGCAGGTCGCAACAGCAGCTAGGTCGCAGGTCGCAACGGCGGCTCAGGTCGCAGGTCGCAATAGGAGTTAGGTCGCAGGTCGCAATGGCAGCTTAGGTCGTGGGTTGCAACAGCGGCTCAGGTCACAGGTCACAAAGAGGACTAGGTCGCAAGGTAGCCCAACGGTCAGGAAGATGAAAGATCAAGGAAGCCCTAAGGGCAGTTTCTGCATTATAAATACTCCTACGGGAGCTTGTAAAAGGGATTTTTCTTTTTGGAGACTCAAGAGCTACATTGCATTGTATTGAAAGATCATATTCTTAGGCATATGAATATGAATACTTGTTAAAACCCCTTTGTAGGATGATGTGTTTTGCTGTGACAACACTGTGTGTATTCCTTGAACAGTTTTCAAAACATCCTATGATTAATGAAACTGCATTTTCAATGACATCATTTATGCATCATGTTTATCTATGCTTGTGTTAATGATGTTCATTTTTTATCACTTTCTAAATGGATGTTAATACCTTTGTCTATTAGCATTCCATTTTATCTTTCAGGAAGTAAAGGGGAATCTTGCCATTAAGAACTCTTTCTTCTGTGGTTAGATACCTTACGAGCATAACCCCAAAGACGTGCCGTTAACTGCATCTCTTCGGGCGTATATGTTTTATTTATTATTTTGCTATGCATAGTGTTGTGGACATGTTCAATGCATCAATCATGTATTTTGTATCCTATGAATAAGTGTGTGTCCGCAGGTTCAATCAGGTTCTTTTGAGACCGGAAGGGAAGGCGTCTTAAGCGGTAGCCGGACCCACACCTCGGACGGGATCCCTACTCCAAATGGTTTAAGGTCTAATTGGGACTTTCTACCGGGGAGATCCCCTACTGTTGGCCGGACAAATTTTCTCGTCAACAGATTTGGCACTAGAAGGAGGGCCGAACCTCCAACAATATGTTTAACGAAAAGGGGGGGCCAGATGACAAGCTGAGCCCTTAGAGCCTATAGTTAATCTCATATCTGTAATGGCTCGTTCCCAAATCATTCTCCCGAGATGTTTGTCGGAGTTTTATGAGCCTGGATACTACATCTTCGATGAACTTATGTATCGCTTGTCCCAATTAAAATTTGATGGTGAAAATGGGGTGTCCATAACCCAACACTGTTCAGATTTTTGTGACTTTGGTGAGTGCTATGAAATTGACGATGAGGGTTTGTTTTGTTTGCTTTTCTTCCTCACCCTCGAAGGTCGCGCTAAGCAATGGTGCTGCACTTTGCTGGAATCTTCCATCCATTCATTTGAAAAACTCGCCAGTGAATTACAACAAGATTTTCACAGGTATGACTTTCATAACATTTTACTAAAGATAAATGACATCAGAATGGAACCTCAGGAATATTTAGATGAGTTCTCTATCAGATTCGTTCATTATTGTTTTGAGTTCCATGAAAAGGATGTCGGTTGAAGGTTGTTAAGAGAACAGTTCGCGTATGCGATTCTCGTTTCCCTTGAACCATTTCAGTTAGCAACCCGACCTGAGTCTAGTGTTCCCTATGACAATTCGCAAGTCAACGGTTGTTCTGACTTTGAGTCTTTCACGTACCATGTCGAATCTAAACACCCCAGAGGCTCATTATCTCTTTTGGCTCATGAAACCTACCCCGAGCCCACTTGATGTCTCCCTGGACTTAGTCCTAAATCTGGTTCATATTCGAATTATGAATCAGATTCACATTCGGATGATGAATCTGGTTCACATTCGGATTATGAATCTGGTTCACATTCGGATTATGAATCTAGTTCATATTTGGATTACGAATCTGGTTCAGATTCGGATGATGAATATGGTTCACATTCGGACTATGAATCTGGTTCACATACGGATTATGAATCGACTCCTACCCCGCATAAAGTTGATTCCCTTATAAGGTCTGCCAGATCATCGTTTTCTCTTAATGACACAAATGCGTGGGTCGGAAAGCCTCATATGGTTAACGGCCCTACGACTCAATCTATTCGTTCGTTACTCCCCGGTTGGCTTCCCGATCCCAGCACACCAGTAATTTCCTCGAGACATTCAAAATTTCCTTATACTGGTATTGGCGACAATCATAAGCACGCAGATGGTGTTCCACCATCACAAATCAAAATCGATGAATCTTTTAGATCTAATATTTCTCACTCGGAATCTTTAGACAGCCATGGGAGCAATTATATGATTAGGCGACCTCAAGATGTCCTCTTAATTGATCCATCCCAGTCAGTAACTCTCGGGGAGCCTGACATGCCAGGTACCCAACTTGACCACATCGATGGTTGTAGCGATCACTCCTTATCTGAAAACATATTCAATCATATCGCTGAGGATTTTCACTCACATCTTTTTTCCGACCATATGGAGACACCAGCAGTCGATGATGCACTTTGGGAAGTTTCAAGTACCCATCAGAAAGTCCAAGCGCTTCAGCTTCTGCCAACTATTTCTGAGATGACAATCCCCAAATACCACGCTCCTCCCAGCATAACCGCGGTAAATCCACCCTACCCTGGCGAATCTAAAGAATCTGATATATCAATCTATCAATCTGTCAGTGCGCAAACATTTGACCAAATTGATACCAAGCCCACTGACATTCTGCAACCCACCACAATCCATGATCACATTTACTCGCCTGTTGATCTCTCCAAACTGTCAAAATTGGAAAGCCCCTTTCTCAAAGGTCTAGAGTTTGTTCAAGGCGGTGAGGAATTTCAGGCTCCACTAAACGTGGATTCAGATCCCCATACCCTCGACCAAACCCAGGAGCAACCCCGGACTAGGATTTTCAAAACTAGGGTTTCTATGCTTGGATGCGCATGCGTCTATAATTCGCCTGGCACTTGCTTATTGTTTCCCTTCCATAAAACTAACGGTCCTCAACACCATGATGAGATTGTCGGTCAACTCGACCAACCCTATCCGGTTGATGTGCCTGAAAATAGGAATTGGCTTACCCATCACCCCTCAAATCCCGGATTGTGCATGAATGATTATGTGTCATTTATAAATGTTGAGCTTCAAGAGCATATTGCTGTGTATCAAGACAAGAGTGGGATTCAGCTTGCACAATCTATTCTGGCATGTTCTTTGGTAAGTATTTATGATCATCTTGCCGTTGCACCTGCTCCTCAGGTAAGTGCTGTTGTTGCTGCACTTTTTTGGATTCTAGCTCTGATCCTGATCATTGTTGTTCTTGCAGGTCAGGAACTAATGCGGTGGCTGCACTGGAAAGTTGATTTTACATAGCCCCACCGCATCATTGGTTAAACTAGGGTTTAGGTGTAGGCTAGCTACGACCTGCAATAAAATTTTTAGTTTCAAGTTAATTAGGTTTACTTGCAAAAAAATTTCTTCATAGTTTAAAAGTATGTTTTGCTATTTTTGTTCACGATTAATAGTTTAGGCATCATCATGTTACAAGTATTTTCCTATTATTTCCTTTTCAGTTACTTGTTGCTGCATAAATAATCATTGCTTGTAGTGCACCGCTTTTCCACCTACAACTGGTTAACCATTCTTGCATATGGCGTTGCATTGCACCTTGAGCCTCGCTTATTACATTGTGTCGTACTCTCTCTCCCTCACATCATTTTTGTCATCTCGCCTGCCACTTCATGAGCCCTCATTGCAACCCTATCATCTTGTAGTCTTGTTTTCCCCCAATTGCTGAATCAGTAACCCCATTGTTTTGTGTGAGGTTGTGGTGGCTATCTCAAGAGGTAGCTTTCTCTTAGGACTAGTCATTGAAGTCGCATTATCAACAAGATGTCTATGAGTCTAAACTTATTATCTGGGGAGATACGAGTCGGTTGTCTGTGGGATACCTGATGAGTGGAAATGGCCCATACCCGTAAGCCTAAGCCTTGTGCCCAGCATAGTCTTGGACATTTAAATGTGCTGTTCTGCACGCTGCGCCTATTGTGGTGAATGGGATGTGAAGGTTTGGCACGAGGACAAACCCAAATCAGGATATCTTTCAGTTTCTGTAAAACAAGAAACAACCTCTCATGCTCGTAAAATAAGTCGGGATCCCTCATCCGCCCATGAAAATAAGTTCCACGAGCACATGAAAATAAGTGCTACAAGCACATGAAAAAAATAAGGGTAAAGGATCGAGAAAGGCTTCCTGCACAGAGAGGTAATGCAACGACTCCGCCGGGGTACTGACCAGGCTCGCTGGCAGCGGAGCAACGTTTGTGATTTCTTGAAGTGACTCCGCCGAGGTACTGTCCAGGCATGCTGGCAGTGGAGCAACACCAGAAAATTACTTTAAAAAATCTTGAAAATAATAAGCCCACTGCCTTGCTCGTCACATCATCAACAAGCTACCGGCGTCTATGAGCTTTCTCTTTGATGTGTTCTGATTAGTGAGACTTAGATGAGGCACAAGGATTAGGCATACCTGTAAAGGGAAAATGTAATACAAATGGTACCTGCGGAACTTGTTCAATATTCCTTTGCATCATTATCTGGACTCAGACTATTGTGGACTATTGACAAAGATGCTGGATTCTACCAGTAGTTCGCCATTTGTTGTAGCTGCTACAACACCACCAAAATTTTTGGGTATATTTAAAATTTCGGGTTCCCCCTCTGCTCGCCTAGGAGTTAAATTCTTTCACCTGACCTGTATTCAACAAAATCCCGCCGACCTATCCCCAACCCCTCACGATTTGTCTCATCACCATGACTTGATGCTGTCGCTGCAATCACGGCATATGTGGGAAGGATCATCTAGCGTACGCTCAAACATTCTTATCGTAGTTGCGCCATGTGTAATGAGATTGCCATGCATACGTGTGAATGGAAACCTTTTGTGTATTGACAATTAAAGACCCTCTCACCGTGGGTCATTAAGCATGTTGACTGAATGCATATTTTAAACTCTTTAATCTCATACGTTTTATCTAGGGTCACCATTCGCGAAGAATAACTGCGAACTAATTAATGTTATGTTGATTATACAGGTCCATCCCACGACTGATCAACTCATCAATGATTTTCATGGCACCGAGAGAAATAAGATTAAGCCTCTTGCATCTGAAGAGATTAAAGAACCTAGGCTTGTCGACCGTACTATGGTTTCAAACGAATCTCTAGCTAAAGTTATGTTCGCAATCCACCGAATGATTCTACCCAAAGTGAAAGAAGTGATGTAAAGATGCATGTCAGACGGACCTTCCTCTGAGGGTGGCAGCCAACATAAGTATTCTTTTACTATTGGAGGTGTTGAATCCTTTGAGCAGAAGTTGGAATATGCACAAGAAGCATTGGGTATTGGTCCTCATGACTATGTTCCTGTGACATATGTTTCAGAAATGGTCTAGTATCAAGATTTGTTGAGATGTGCACCTATATTATTGATTCTGGGGTCTCTCATTTACTTTGGGTGAAGAACACAAAGTGGTTTGGGTGTAAGTGGACCTAGAGGCAAAGGTGGTCGTAGACTCATTAACATCAGCAAAACTATGTGAAAACATTATAAGGAGTGCACATTCAATGAAGCAAAGTTATGTTGCACATTTAAACCAAAGTCAAGTAATGGAGAAGCACATTTTGTTCTTGGAGATTGTTCAAATTTTACAAAAAAGTCATTTTTTGAACCAACAATCATTTTGAGTTGTGTGGACAACTCTGGAAAATTGGGGACAAGGGGAAATTATGGTTAAATCCAAGCTACACGGTGGATGCAAAATTTATGATGTTATACAATTTAACCAAGGTAAAATCATATGGGTTCAAAGCCATAAGAAATGGCGGAGCAAAACCATGTCAAGACATTATGAATTGGCACACATTCGATCGGCCTAAGTTGTGTTGTATATGAAACCAAGGTGCCAACCATATGGTTTTAAAACCATATAAGGTTAAAGGAATGATATCATGAAAACACTACAAATGAACTCAAATATTGAAACCTATATTAAAAGGGTGAGGCGGAGTTTTATTCTTTAGAGGAGATATGAAATATGTGGGCAAAAGGTGTTTTTTTTTTTTAAAACATGAAGTCAAACGTTCCAATGGTGGGTTTCAATCTATCATGAAACATTTGGAACGTATACATATAATGGCCAAAGTTTATGTTAAATCATGGAACGAGATGTTATGACTAACCTTTTGGAACATATGGTGCATTACAAATGGGTGAAAAGGTTGAAGGCGAGTTTTCGTCCTATGGTAAATATTTGGGAACAGACATATATATATATTTTCAATGGTCCAACGGCATTGCATGGAGTCAAACATACCATATATACGTTGCATGGGGATGAATGTTCGATGGCAGGTTCTGTTTGAGTGCAAATATATACGTATACTGCAACCCAAATTTATAATTAAGGCGCAAATTTTCGATAACGTATGTTATATAGTGGTCCAACCTCATGATAAAAGGTGGAATGGAGCTGCATGGACACGTTGGTCGACTCTACGTTGGAGATCGTGGGAGCATAAATTTGAGAAATCGTTGCAAGTGGGCGCGTATTCATGGGCCAAGGTTGCATTGCAAATTTACACCAAGGCACAAACCCATATGCTTTCAAAACCATAGTGTATGTTGAGGTTTCAACGTTGGAATAGATATATGGGAGCGAAACATCATAACTAACCCACCACGGCATTGTGACATTTATGGTTAAAACAGGGCAGGGTTGACGGTCGAACAACTTACGTTGAAACATACGTTTCAAAACCATGTGAGGTGGCAAGCAGAACCATCTAAAGCATTGCATGGAGCTACACGTCCAATGCAAGGTTTTCAATCTATAATAAAAATGCGCAGCATATACATATAACGGCCAGATTTTGTGATGCCCCAACATCGTAATGAATATATGATAACATGCGAGCATGGCACCAGTGGAGACTGGAATTATGGTGAACGTTAAAGCGGAGATAATGATGGTCAAAATTTACGTTCTACAGTGGAAACATTGTAATATTGGTATGTCGACAGTCAAAAACTACAAGGTGGAGTTTTCCACGTGGCTATCCCAAATTTATGCGGCAAAATCACAAAAGGACCTCGCGTTTTGAGTAAGTATGAAAAGCTTATCGATACTGAAGGCGAATGCATTACAAACTGTAGCCGTGAGCCAAGAAGTCAACGCCATAAAAGGCATGCTGCACTACATTTCAGAAAGGCAGATAGGATCTAATTTTTGCAGCCTTGACAGCAATATTCCAGGAGACGATCACGCTGCAAATCTACTATTAATAACCTGCGCTGGTCACACTCAGAAAAACGTTATAGCTACATATTCGCGGGGATCTGATTTTTCAATATTGCCATTACTGACCACGCCGAGCTGTCTTCACAAAGCTTAGTTTCTGATAATGCCTAAGTGTGTGTTGTTACTCTGTTCAAAGGCGCTGGAAAACCAGATCACACATCCCAAGTCGATTTCATGCAGTGCGTTGCTCACCACAGAAGTAAAATTGTCCATAATCCATTCGCAGAAAACCCTTAACAACACACATGTTAGCAGGATATCGGTTCACTAACCCTCACCTTTCCGAGGCAGATAAATCTTTCGTTTTATTCTAGACCCATCGAAAAATGAAGAATCCTCCACATACGTGGTAAGCACAGTTGACCTGCGAGTCATCTCTGAGGCAGCCTTCGAGACAGTGAAGTCGCACGCGTGCTTTTGGACTCAGAGGAATAGAAACCACGTATAATTTGCCTTGCAGAATGATAGATCTGTTTTCTGGAGGTGGGATCGAAGTGCACGACCAAAATTGGTGTTCGAAGCTGCATGCTCTCATTTTAATGCATGTTTGAATTGCATACGGATTCAGCTGTATCATTTCTGCCATTGCCGTAGGATATAGATCCTGCAAGAGAAACGAAACGATTATCTTAACCAGTGCAACAATGACTATGGGACGTATCTCCAATACAGCAGATGTGAAATGCTCTGTTGCAAGCGCAAGAGTCCCACCTTGAAAATTATGACGAAGATGATGTTTCAAGGAGGCTTAGGGTTTGATGTTAAATCGGTCCAACAGATTAATGTTATTATATTTCCTTTGGAAGACTGGACATAGCGTAGCAATGGTGCTGGTCTGCTTATAACCTAACTTGCCCCCATGAAGACAAGCTGTTCGAAGGGCATAGAGAAAACCCACTTGAGCCATTCTCCCTGATGACAAAATGGTGCAACATTTGACCACACAGGGGTCCAACTGATTTTAGCTGTGATAGATTCTTGTATTTTTTGTGTTGATTCCCTAACATTCGTGGATAATTATATGTATGTACAGGGCTAATATAAATTCATTTATCTGCAAATTATATGAGAAGAAAAAGGGACTATGTTGATTGATTCTGTTTTCTTGCAGGTAACATATCATTTCATGCAAATTCCCTTAATGCAGAAATAACACCGCCGGCAGATAGAGGCTGCTGTCTCACATGGCGAGGGCTAAGCTAGGCCTTCGAAGAACAAGGTTATGATATATTTGAAAGACAAATGCAGAAGTATAAAACCCCAGGTCGCACATTGCCCCAGGTCGCAAATCCCAACAGGTCGCATATCTTCGATTTTTCGCTTTTTGCGACCCCGTGACCTAGCGACCTAGTCGCAAGGTCGCGAGGTCGCATATCTTCAGTTTTTCCACCTTTTGTAACCCCGTGACCCAATGACCTAGTCGCAAGGTCGCAAGGTCGCATATCTTCATTTTTCCACCTTTGCAACCCTATGACCCAGCGACCTAGTCGCAAGGTCACGAGGTCGCATACCTTCGATTTTTTTCACCTTTACGACCTCGCGACCCAACGACCTAGTCGCAAGGTTGCAAGGTCACATTCTCTCATTTTATTACAACTTGCGACCTCGCAACCCAGTCAGGTCGCAGGTCGCAACAGCAGCCAGGTCGCAGGTCGCAACAGCGGCTCAGGTCGCAGGTCGCAGGTCGCAATGGCGGCTCAGGTCACAGGTCGCAACAGTGGCTCAGGTCGCAGGTCACAAAAAGGACTAGGTCGCAAGGCAGCCCAACGGTCAGGAAGATGAAAGATCAAGGAAGCTCGAAGGGCAGTTTCTGCATTATAAATACTCCTACAGGAGCTTGTAAAAGGGCTTTTTCTTTTTGGAGACTCAAGAGCTACATTGCATTGTATTGAAAGATCATATTCTTAGGCATATGAATACGAATACTTGTTAAAACCCCTTTGTCGGATGATGTGTTTTTCTGTGACAGCACTGCGTGTATTCCTTGAACAGTTTTCAAAACATCCTATGATTAATGAAACTGCATTTTCAATGACATCATTTATGCATCATGTTTATCTATGCTTGTGTTAATGATGTTCAGTTTTTATCGCTTTCTAAATGGATGTTAATACCTTTGTCTATTAGCATTCCGTTTTATCTTTCAGGAAGTAAAGGGGAATATTTCCATTAATAACTATTTCTTTTGTGGTTAGATACCTTACGAGCATAACCCCAAAGACGTGTCGTTAACTACATCTCTTCGGGCGTATATGTTTTATTTATTCTTTTGCTACACATAGTGTTGTGGAAATGTTCAATGCATCAATCATGTATTTCATATCCTATGAATAAGTGTGTGTCCGCAGGTTCAATCAGGTTCTTTTGAGACTGGAAGGGAAGGCGTCTTAAGCGGTAGCCGGACCCACACCCCGGACGGGATCCCTACTCCAAATGGTTTAAGGTCTAATTGGGACTTTCTACCGGGGAGATCCCCTACTGTTGGCCGGACAAATTTTCCCGTCAACACCTGGTTAACTGGACATCATCTCCAGAACCAATGAATAGGGTCTATCATCCCCTATCATCTTAGTTGCTACATGTCGTAAGACAAAGAACAAGAAAAATCATCCATGACTTTCATGTGCAAAGGTTTCCAATATTTAAAGTTTATAATATATCATATGAGATCTCATCAACGTTGCCTCTAAAGGGACTAAGTGTGTTGCATATGCGAGTGATCCCACTCAAGGGTGCTCTGAAAATCACTTCCCTACATTCAACGGTGCGATGGTCACATTGGGAGAAAAATTCTCATTGTTCTGGAATCTCCACTTGGACAGTGCCTTCTAGAAAAGTTCACATGTGTCAAAATTCGAATCCATGTGTCCATTTGACATCTACAATATTGGGAACATGTCTTTCCTATTATTGGAAAGTAATTGATTGTAAAACTACCTTCAAATCCTCTATAAATTGAGCACAGATCTTAGTGTTTGAAAAGGAAGAATATGAGGAGAGAAATGTTGGTGGAATTTATTTGAGTGACATAATGTTGGAGAAATGTGCATTGTGATGAGGTTGGGATGCTACTAGAGATGGTGACACTAAGTAAATCACTGGGTTGTAACCTCCCCTTCTATCCATTGATAAATATTTCTGCTTACTTTCCCACATATGTATCTGTATAAGCTCATGTATTTCATATTATGAATTCTTATTTGATGCATATGGTTCATGTTTTATTGATTTAACTAAATAAATTGAATAGATATCTGTATTATTTATATCTTTTGTTGTTTAGTTTTCATCTTGCAGAGAATATTTTGGTGACTTAGCTCATACTTGAAGCTACAACAAGAGCGATAGAAGGAGAATAGGGAGCGCTTGGACTCCAAGTAAGTTATTTGATTTGTTCTGTGTGTTTATTTACAGTTAGGAAAAGTAGTTGCAAAGTCTTCAACCTCTTGTTCTAGATGAGCAGTACATCTAGGGAAGAATTCTTTATCCGTAATCCATAATTCCGCATAACAGTATGTTGGTATGGTTTGCACGTTGTGTGGGGGAGGTCGAGGGGTTTACCTTGACCTCTGCCCTTCCACCAGTATAAAATTTTTCCATATCATATAATATGCAATTTCAACCTTGCCATAGCCACAATTTTGCCTTTAAGAGGGGCACGTGGTGGCCTCTAGGCTAGCCACATGTCAGCACATCATTGTTCCAATGCAAACCAATTAAATTTCCAAATCACCAATCAATTCAGAATGGACACTTGTCAACACCTTACTGGTCAACTTGGGGGGAATATTTTCATAATATCCCTTGGAATATTATTTTTGATGAATGGGTTGTACGAATGCTTAGTTAACATCCCTGTCACCAAAATTTTCTTGGTTTTCCAATTGAACAGATCACTCTAACTTTCTCATATGGACTATGTTTTCAGTGAAACAAAGTGCGCTAGAATAAAGAAGAAGACACTTATCCGGTCATTAATGTTCTGAGTGATTCTGAGAACTTTGATATTTTAGCAAAAAATTTCCCCCAATTCAGCTTTTGATCATCTACATAGTCAGCTTCCAAGCCAACTGGGTGGTGGGATGGGCGGGGGTGTGCATGCCATCCTTGCCCAGCCCAGGGGCCAAGTGGCTAGCGGGCTTGGCAGCCGACTCAATGGTTGGATTCCAAGCCTGCTAGATGCTAGGCTGGGCAGGAGTTGGATGCCAAGAAAACTGATCGGCTAGCTGCTGGGCTAGGCAAGGGTGGCACACCACCCTTGGCCAGTCGAGCGACAGACCAACCAACTGGCTTAGTAGCTGACTCGACACATTTGGTTTCCAATCTCGCTGGCCAATTGGCTGCTGGGTTGGGTGTAGGTGGCATGCCACCCACGCCAAACCCAACGGGTAGCTAACCAACAAGCTTGGCAACCGATTCTCGGAATCGGCTGCCAAGCCAAGTTTTTTTTTTCAATTTTTATAATTTTTTTAATATTTTTTTAATAATGTTTTTTTTTTAATTAATTATGTATTTTTTTAATATATTTTTTAAAATTGTTTTTTGCATTTTTCTTTTTCTTTTTATTTATTTTTATTACTTTTATGTTTTATTTTGTCTGCTTGTTTTTTAAATTTTTGAAAAATTATTTAATATTTTTTCTATTTTTCTGTTTTTTTGTTAATTTTTTTTTAATTTATTTTTTAAATTGTGTTTGTTTGAAAATATTTTTAAAATTTTTATTTAATTTATTGATATTTTTTTTTATCTTTCATAAGTTAATTTTGTTTTTTGTATTTTTTTTTATGTTTGATTTTTTTTTGTCATATATATATATATATATATATATATATATATATATATATTATTTATTTATCGTTTTTGAAAAAAAATAAAAAAATTCATTATAAGAAAATGTTATAAAGAAAAACAAAAAACACGTGTTAGGAAAACTCCTTAAAAACAAATATTTTAGGACAAAAAATAAGAAGAGGAATAAGACAACTTGAAAAGTTGTTAAATAATCAACATTGAAAAAAATGTTGTGCATACTTAGGACATAAGAAAATTTACATTCTCAAAAATATGTCTTAAAAAAAAATGTGGATGTTTTTCAAAATCTGCATGAAAATCACCAACATTAAAAAAAATCCACACTTCATATATTATAAAATTTAAAATGTAAAAAATAAGCCCTCTAAAAAAAGAGGATGATGTTGCATCAACACTTTTCAAAATTGGCATAAAAATCACTAACATTTTAAAAAAATGTTCATACTTGATACATAAAAAAATTTAAAGTGTCAAAAATATGCTAAAAAAAGGTATTCTGAATGAGCACTTTTTAAAATGAGATGATTTTTTTCTACCTAAAAAAAGGGGGTATTCTAAATCAACACTTTTCAAAATAAGGTTTTTCTTTGCTACCTCAAAAAAAAATGTACTCTTTTCATTTCTCGTTTAAAAGTTTACATTGTGTTACATATACAACATATAAAATACTTTATAACATACCATATATGAAATGCATATAAGAATATTATCCTATCTATTTAATAAATTTAAATATAAAGGATACTTTAAAACTTACCTAACCTACAAGCTAGGAATAAAATTACATCTAAAAAATTATACTACATGAGTGAGGACTCACTCACTGTTCATTTAAATATTAACTAGTACAATTACATGATCAAAGGAATAATCACCACGTATTCGATCAATTGTAGGAATACTTGCCTATGTTTATGTCAAACCAACTCACATAAACATAATCGACAGAAGATAAAGAAAAGTGTGGATACTATTACCATTAACATCATGTACATTTATAATACAATGTGGTGACCCTTGGATTCCATATTCCAAGGTCTCTTGGACTCCCTATTCACCGTTTTCCTACCACACTAACCATAGGAAGATTAGGTGTCCAACATTCCCCCGCATAATCCGAAGGGGTATGCGTGAGTCCAAGAGGGGAGCTGCAGTACAAATGTGAAAAGTATGCATGTCAGCACTAGGCTGAATGAGATATGTGAAATGTTGGCATAAGGAGGTGGTTTAAGGATGGCCACCGAAACTAGAACACTTAGTGCAGTTTCCGGAACTCTTCCAAATCTGGCAAGAAGTTGAGATCTTC
This sequence comes from Pinus albicaulis, assembly GCA_034641835.2. NCBI lineage: Eukaryota > Viridiplantae > Streptophyta > Pinopsida > Pinales > Pinaceae > Pinus > Pinus albicaulis. The sequence goes on from CM076569.1 coordinate 279,871,039, forward strand.
TGATAGAGGAATTGTTCCTAATATTTTTAAGAGGGAAACATTCAACCTAGAGGAAGGGAGATCTACAACCTGCGATGTGTTAAGGATGACCAACAACTCTAGAATGCTTGATGCATTTCCTATAACTCCTCCAAAACTACAAGACGCTAAATTCTTATGCTAGAGGAAGTGTCTCGAATTATTTAAAGAGGAATAAAATAAACTTCACATAGATTGTTCAATACTCTAGAACAAGTTCTGACATATGACTGAAACATCTTCTTCATTGTTGATGCCCATTGCCAAGAAGCGATCCGTCCAAGATGAATCTTTGTTCTTGCAGGAGGCTTGTTTTTGAAGCATGTGTGTGAAGAATGAGGGGTTTTATGACAATGCTCACATGGATGAAGATCAAAACAATGATGTTTCATATGACCAACGTGTTCACATTGTTGGCATTTCACAATCTGTTGTTTTGGAGGAGGAGCAGAAACAAGAACAGTTGAAGGTGAACTTTCATAAATAAATATTGCACCCTGAAAGCGAATGGGCTTGGAATAGTCTGGAATGTGAAAGGATAAATCCTTGTCATATCCAAGACCAATTATGTGATTATTATGGACAAGGTCTTCCCAAGGTTTGATGATAGGCTTGGGAAGTGGAACCTAAACATTTACATCTACATGCAAATATGCTCCTTCATTGAGCGCTAGATCTGACTCAACTACATCATTAGTGACGTGTTGCTTATGGGAGCCTGTTTCAATGTTTTGAACATAAATAGGTTTAGAATGATGACTCCACTGTAGTAATTCTGCTTTCCAAGGCTGATATTCAAGTTACAAAAAATCAATATTTTCCTGTGTATTCTACAGACATGTCTGAATGTCAAAGAGAGTGTCTTTTCTGATGTGTATCATCCCATCAATAGTGGAATTAATTAGGGTGTTCAATAACTCTAAGAATTCAGTGATTCTAGTCATTTTGTCAACAACTTAGCTCAACTTCAATAAATGAAAGGTGTCGGTAATGACAATAGGAAACCAATTAATATTATATATCATGACTTGGCTTTGAATTGGGTAATACCAATACAACACATATAAAATCATGCCAATATGGACCAACTATATTATATGCCACTTTGAAAGAATCTCTTAGCACCACTTCAAATTCCACTCAGAATACCGCTTGCAATGTCACATCTAGTGCATTTTCTAATAAACCTAGCAATGTAGCTTTTAATCCAAGTATTTATGGGGCTTTAGTCACAGAGTTGTTTTCACATATTATGCTAATATACTTTAATATATCTAGAGATTTTTTTTTTAAACTTGGAAGTGACCCACTTAATTTCTCAGCCTATTTTAATAAAAACCTTGCGAATAAGTTGTTGTTAAAAACTTTGATTGTTCAAAAAAAATTGAAAATTTTCCAATATTTTATCACCCACTCTACGGCTGCACACTATGTATCTCCTCTCCCCAGATCAAGTAGCTTGAACTCAGCTCAAAAAACAACACAATTAGTGGCAGAGAAACTTCAACGAGTGGCTATCTTTCACTGGAAGATGGTGAATTCAGCTCCCAAAGAAATTTATAAACTCTCTCAATACCACTTTTGAATCTAAAGCCCTCTAAAGCGTTTAATCGAGTTGTTACGTGAGAGTAGTGAGGTAAGAAATCTGCACAATAGGAAAACTTTATGACATCCTTATGCTACAACCCAATTAAAAGTGATGCCCCAAGCTGTCAAAATCCAACGTTCTAGGTAAATTTATTATAGCCTATGTTGAATATATCCATTGGCATAACACAATTTTAAACTTTAAATTAGCACTAGACCCAAAACAACTGTCATCCAAATCCCCCAAAATAAAATAGAGTGCACCTCTAACTTAGGATGCGAAGAATCAGGAAGCTTATACGACATAATGAATCTGGTCTGCACACTATACCAGGCTATGATACATAGACAAACAAACACTCCAAGACGTAGCTACAGCTGCAATATTAGACCAACAAATGAGGGATTATTGTTTTTGACTGTCTATGGACAAGTTGCATACATGAGGCGTATGGGGAAGGCAAGGAGACTGGAGGAAGGGAAGAGTGCTAGGATTTATTGGGTAAAGGAGGCAGTTAGGGTTGAGCAACTGGCAGTATAAAATCTGTTGTAATATTCCTTTTTTTGGTGTGACCTATGACAGGGTGAGGATGGACTTCCAGAGTTGGGAGCAAGTAGGTCATAGGTAGAGGTTGGTGTCATCAACGGGTCCAGGGGATTTTTGGAGGAGTTTCGAGGAGTTTCTATGAGGAACGGTGCCATTCACTTGATATATTCCATCATCTGCACCATTTTCCTTTTATTCCGGTGTATTCCAACAACTTTCGGAAAATTGAGTTATTTTGGGCTTAACTCAATTAATCACACTCAAGGTGGCATTCCAGGAGGAATATGTGATAGAACACCTTAGTGTAATAGATTGTTGGAACCGGGACATGAATACCTACATGATGTGGTGGTTGGACACAAGTTTCAGTCACTTGAGGAGACATGGTAACCGATTTACTCTTTCCGGCATTAAAAAGGAATATTTTAATAAGAAATTAAGAGGGAAAAGTGCTCCATCATAAAAATAATAATAAAATAAGGCTATAGAAGGATCCATGAGATATATAAATGAAGAGGAGGAATCCATTGAGGAATATCTTGGATTTGATATATTTTCTTGAATGTGAGGTTGAGAACCTGGTTTAAGGCTCAGTAGCCCCAGGACGGAAACCCTCAGGTGATTTAGTGAGGGTGGGATAGCACCCATCTCTTCCCTTGGTGGATCCATTCAAGATTCAAAGGTTGCAGTGATTGTTTTCTTGTTTTCAATTTGGAGGTTAGCACCAACATTATAGTTATCTTGGAGGGTTGTTTCGAGCTATTGTATTAGCATATATTTCTATATAATAAAGTTGGATTTTGTTATGGTTGCTACATATATCATTGTTTGTCATGTTGTGCTATTTTAATGAGATTGTCGTATGATTTCTGTGTTTATTGTTTCTATCAAATTTATGCCATTTTGGTTACGTTCTTATTGAAATTGTGAAAATTTAAAACCCTCGTGGAATTTTAATGAAAATTCCCAAAAGGGATATTACAGTGGTATCAAAGCTAGTGATCTTGCCAGCCTGAGGGTTTACTTTCCAAATTACCGGAAAATCCAAGTTCAAGGGTTTTAATTCACATCAACTTCATAATAAGATCGAATATTTATTACTTTTGCCTGCATTATTGGACTATTGATTTTGATCTTAGTTTCTCAAGTTGTTTATCTTCAGCTTCTACATTTGGTTGCCTCGAGAGTGTGTATTTCTGGAGGATGCAGTTGGGTTCTTGTTTTTGTTCTTGGTTTTAAGGTTCATTAGCTTTTCAGCTATAGGAAAACCTCCAACGATTGAGATTGATATTCTATTTCTGGAGTAGTGTGGCAGTCTCTAGGTTAGCACAGAGGAGGAGAGTTGAGCCTAGTTTTGGAGGAAGGTCTCAACTATTTGAGCCTTGTTTGTTGTGGGAGATAGAGGAAGTGCAAGAGGGAATATTTGTTTCACATTTCGAGGGTTTTTGATTATCTCGCTAATCATTTTGTAGACAGTGTATTAAACAACTACTAGGAGAGCGAAGGGAAGATTTGGGTCCATTGTTTAGGATCGTGATTTGGCCAAACTATTTACGGGTTTTGGTCAGAGTAGCTTGAGGAGTCTGGGAGTAATTTTTTAGAATTTTTGGAGCACAAAATATGGGTGTTTTGGACAATACATCGCAGCAGCTAGTGCAGAATTACTGTCAGAGAGCATTTTGCTAGGCCAAACTTATATTGTTGGGAAAATTTTATATTGCAGGGCCAAAATTATTCTTCTATGGGGAATTTATCTTGATGGGCTGAAATCAATTATTGGTCTAAGTTTATTTTTTGGAGCCTAATTTATTTTTTGAATCTGTTGAACTGAATTATAGGAGCATGGTGGAACAAATTTATCTTATTTGGAGCAGTGTGCATAGTTGGCTAGAGTAGGAAACTTGCACTAAATTATGTTTTTTTGTATCTTTTGGAATCTACTGAATATTTTTCAGGGTTTTTCTGGGTTTTGTGACAGGATTTTGTGGTTAAAATTTCATAATTTTCTAGGTGATATTCAGGTATCAAATCGTCATTCTTATAGCAGGGAAAATCGTTGGTTTGGCAGATTTTCACACCATTTGAACATTTTGGGTGAGTCAGAATTAGCCCAAAACATTTTTGTGTTTTGTCGGCCATGGGTCAAAGAGTTGGATACTAATTTTGTAGAATTTTTGGGGGAGTTTTGGTGCCCCAATCATATAGAATTATTTCGCAGCTAGTCGGGAAGGAGCTAAGCTTAAATTATGGGTCTTGAGTGACTAGTAGAATTTTCCAAAATAGTTTCTAGGTTTTTCTGGGTTTGTGGTGGAGAGCCCAAAATCAATTTGGTAGAATTTTCTAAGCATTTTTGGAAGATTAAACAATGGTTCCTTCTCGCTAGTAGTTGCAAAATTTCTAGAGTGAGCACAGAGCTTGAGGAGAGATCATTTCCTTCCATCTGGGGTAACATTTTTCTCACCTGAGATTGTTTATCTTGTTTTGCTAGGATGAATTCATCTTGTTGAAATTATTTTTCTAGAGCCCAATTTATTTTTTGGTGCCTAAATTAATTTTTAGAGCTATATTTATCTCTTGGGGAAGGGTATTGTAATGATAAATTTATCATATGTAATAACATGCTAATAATGCATCATTTTTATTGGCATTAGTTTCATTTCTGATTTATGGCTGGACAATGTATTAATGTATGTAGGGTTTTTTTGTGGTATCTTTCATTGTTATCAAAACTTTATATTGTTGCCATAAACATGGGGTTCTTAAAATACCTCCTAAACCAACATGGAAACATAATCGTTGAAGCCTTGAACCGAAATTTTTCTATGTATGAAGAACCCAAGAAGAACAACAGACCTTTCTCAGAGGGGGTATATGCCATTCTTCAAAAGGGGAAATCCAGGGACCTAAAAAAAAAACTAGAAATAGGGCACAAAATCCTTGCACGTGGGACAATTTGAAACACATGAAGATCACATGGAGATTTCTTTCCAAACTTGAGGAAATTTATTAGATCATTTCCAAAGTAAAATAGTCATATGGGAGAAAATTAATTTGGGCCTTAAAACCATGTATTCTTGCTCTCATACAACCCAAGTTCTTGGAGGAAACTTGTGGAGGGGTCACACTTCCAGTTGCAGCTTGTCTCAACAACATCATGAGACTAAACACCCCTACATCCCCTTACAATGATGACATTATGAGGATAGTTTTCAAAATGATGGTAGGGACTTTTTCAGGAATTATAAAACAGTGCACACTCTACCTTTGGGCAGAATCTTATGGTTTTAGAAGTCATGGCCATGACCAGGACTTGTGAGATCATGCTTGATCTTGAGCGTGATGGATTGATTCTACAGATGTTACAATGATTATTTAGCATTAGGAGACATTATCCTGACACAGTGATAAAACAAATTCACTCCATCTTGTTGTCATGTATGAGAGATTGTGATGCCATTTGTAGGTATTTGTGGGCTAGATTGTTGACCATTTGGAGGAGAGACAATATGGTCTCACCTACTACTTACGAGCTAGCCAAAGGGCTAGTTGAGTAGAACATTGGGCTATTTAGGAGACAAATGACTAGGGAGGAGCTATTTTGGTGGATTGAGAAGAAAAAATGAGCTGAGGAGGAAGGGCCATTGCTTCATTTGAAAATAACCTTGGGATCTGGGTCACTCATGCTTGATAGATGCCAATGAGGGGGAAGAGATAGAGCAAGAGGACATTCCTTTTGTATATTAGGAGGTGGAATTCTCTTTGGATGAGTCCATGGGGTCATATGAGTACACTCTTGGGGAGCATGAGAAGTCATATGGAGTTAATGGTAGTAGGCCATATTTGTATTCTAGTATGTGTGATGAGAAAAAAAAGGACTATGTGGGAGATATTTAGCATGATAAGTAACTTTTTATGATTAAGTTGGTGTATATGGTGGAGCATGAGTCAACTGAGGAGGAGGTTGTGCCCATCATGCTTGATAGTCCTCGGGGGGAGATCTAGATGGAGGCTGACATTGAGTATGTGATGGATATGTGGCTAACCTTGGAGTCAACCATTGAGGAGAAGCAGACATATGCACATGCATCTAGTACGGTAACAACAATTGCACATGCTTATCCTTAGGAGATGTTGGAAGTTGATGGGATAGTTTTGCGGGAGGCTAGTAGATAGCATGAGTATGAAAATTTTGATTAGGAGAGGGAGGATGTGTTGGAGATGGTGGTGGATCCATATTTGGGTCAACCCATTGATGAGGTGTCGGTAGATGCACATACAGTTAGCAGGACTACAATAATGTTTTATGAAACCAGCTCCAAAAATAGAAGAAAAGAGATATCAACGCCTTAGAAATAAGCCACTTCGAGGGGACAACCTCCAATACATTACATGAATGAACAATTCTTGGATGATACAAATTACAAAACCTCCTTTCTATATATAGGAGTCCATGGGGCCACAATGTAATCCTAGCCGACCTAACAATAATAATTTAAGGGCACAAGAATAATAATATAGGGGTTAGAGGGGTACAATAATAACAATAAGGGGGTTACAATAACAACAATAAGGGACTATAATAGTAATATAGGGACCTAACATGCCCCTCTCCTTCAAAAAAGTATTGTCCTCAACGCTTCAGTAGCTCTGGGTGCTTCTGTATAAAACTATCATTCTCCCATGTAGAATCTTCAGTGGGTAAGTTCTTCCATTTGATGAGATACTCTGAAATTGATCGATTCTGTAGCTGTTGAGTTCTTGTTTCCGTGACCGCTTCAGGTTCCAATATAATTTTTTCTTCCTCATCAAGTTTTGGAAATATTGTTTGAACTGGAATATTTTCACCTATCACCTTCTTTAAGCATGAAACATGGAAAACTAGATGCACTCGTGAAGAAGCAGGAAGCTCCAATTTGTATGCCATAGTACCAATATTTTGAAACACCTTGTAAGGACCATAGTACTTTGGCGATAATTTATTATCCTTCTTAGCTTGCTTGAGGGACATTTGTTTGTATGTTTGTAGCCATAAAAATACCCAGTCTCCTACATCAAAAATTTTCTCGCTATGATGTTGATATGCCTGTTGTTTCATTCAATTTTGTGACAAATTCAGGTTATCCTTTAAGAGCTGGAGAACTTCTTGTTGATGCTCGATGTGATCTTCCACTACTTGAAACTTCGAATTTTCTCTTAAAGATGATGTGATGGATGGTGGATGATATCCATAAAGTGTCATAAATGGGGTCATTTTTGCTACAGTATGGAAGGAAGTGTTATACCACCATTCAGCGAGAGGTAACCACTTGACCCATTGTGTTTGTTTATTAGATACAAAACAACAAATATATCCTTCCAAAAATTTATTTACTATCTCAGTTTGATCATCGGATTGAGGATGATAAGATGAGCTATGAGCTAATTGAGTACCCAAACAAGAATGGGATCTCTGTCGCTCACAATAACCCTTGGGTTCCCATCTAGCTTTTGAATTGTGTCCATAAATGTAGTAGTAACTATACTTGCTTTAAATGAATGAGATAATGCACAAAAGTGTGCATACTTGGTAAGTCTATCAACTACCACCATGATGACACTCTTTCCTTCGAACTTAGGTAAACCTGTGATAAAATCCATTGAAATCTCCTCCCAACGTTGACTTGGAATGGATAAAGGTTGTAGAAGACCTCGGGTCTTAATTGTCTCAAATTTATTCTGCTAGAAAACCAAACATTCCGCCACAAAATTTTGAATATTAGATTTAAGGCCATCCCAAAAAAATCTTTCTTCACCCTGTGGTAAGTTTTTAAAAATCCTGAGTGTCCTCCTAAAGGAGAAGTGTGCAATTCCAGAAGAATCTTTTGTTTTAGTTGGGAATTCTTACAAAGATATAAGCGATCTTTGTATCATAAGGAATCATTTTTCCAACTAAATGTATCAGATGTACTAGGATCTTGCTGCAACTTTTGAATGAGTGTCCATACATCTTTGTCCTTCTTCCATTCATCTCTTCCTTCGGTTATCCAATCTGGTTGGATAATAGAAATGGCACAAAGCAATGCTTCCACCTCTTCATTCTTTCTTGAGAGTGCATCTGCAACAACATTAAGCTTTCCTTTTTTGTAGATTATTTCAAAGTCATAACCCAACATATTTGTGACCCATTTTTTCTTCTCTTCTGAAGATAGTCTTTGTTCCAAGTGTTTAAGACTATCATGATCAGTTTTTACCTTGAAGTGTCTTCCCATTAGGTAAGTTCGCCATTTCTTTAGTGCATGCAGTATTGCTAACATTTCCTTCTCATAAGTAGGTTTTTGTAAATACTTTCCTTTGATTGGACGACTTTCAAAAGCAATGGGTCTTCCTTCCTGCATTAAAACTGCACCAATTCCATTTCCTGAGGCATCACATTCCACAATAAAGGTTTTTGTGAAGTCTGGCGTAGCTAAGATCGGTGCTAGGCACATTGCCTCTTTAAGATGTTCAAACGCCTTAGTTGCTTCAGGAGTCCATGAAAATGCATCTTTCTTCAATAATTTTGTTATAGGTGCTGCTATTCTCCCATAATTCTTAACAAACTTGCGATAATACCCTGTTAACTCGAGAAATCCTCGCAACTGCTTTATGGTTGTGGGGACTTTCCATTCATTAATGGATTTAATTTTGTTAGGGTCTACTTTAACACCCTCGTGAGATACAATATGACCCAGATATTCCACCTCTTGTACTCCAAAGAAACATTTGGATGTTTTTGCATATAATTGTTTCTCTTGCAATATTTTTAGCACCTTGTCAACATGTTGAACATGATCCTTCCAAGACCTGCTATAGATTAGTATATCATGAAAAAATACTAACATAAATTTTCTAAGGAAGGGTTTGAAAATGGAATTCATCAACCCTTAAAATGTAGAAAGTGCATTGGTAAGGCCAAAAGGAATGACCAAAAATTCATAATGACCCTCATGAGTTTGAAATGTTGTTTTCAGAATATCTTCAGTCTTCATTGTAATTTGTTGATATCCTGAAAAAAGATCCAACATGGTAAAATAAATTGCTCCATGTAATTCATCCAATAATTCATCAATCACAGGAATGGGAAATTTATCTTTAATGGTGAGCTTATTGAGCTCCGTATAATCCAGACACATGCATCATGATCCATCCTTCTTGTGTACCAATACTAAAAGAGCAGAGAAAGAACTTTTACTAGGTTGAATTATACCCGCCTCTAACATTTCTACAATCATACGTTCAATTTCGCTCTTTTGGACATAAGGATATCTATAAGGCCTGATGTTTGGAGGAACACTTCTTGGAATCAAATGAATAGCATGATCATGATCACGAATATGTGGGAACCCTTTTGGAGTTTCAAACACCTTGGAATGATTGTCCAAGTATTTTTGGAGATCTACAGAAATAGATGATTTTGATGTGGGAAATTCTAGTGAGAATAATTGTGCAATTACGCCTCGTTGTTCTTTCTTTAGAAGCATTTTCATGACATTAAAGCTTATTATCTTTCCCAGCTTCCCTACAATACCCCGTAATTTGAATTCCTTTCCTTATAAAAATAATTTCAAGAAAAGTTCTTGAAACTTAAAAGGTACCGTCCCCAAAGATTGTAACCATTGTACTCCTATTACAACATCAGCACCTCCCATAGGAATGGAAAGCATTGGACTATTAAATATATATTCCCCCATGGTTAGCTTGATATTATGGAATTTTCCAGAGCAATTTACATTTCCTCCATTTTCAACCATCACTTGACATTCTGGTGCTGGGTATAAGAAACAATTAAATTCCTTGGCTACCTTAAATGAATAAAATTATGGGTGCTACCTGAATCAATCAACACTATTACCTTTTTCTTCTTGATATGTCCTTCTATCTTGAGAATTTGAGGAGTGGTAATTCCTTCTAATGCATTACACGATATGGTTGGACTCATTTCTTTCTCTTCTAGGGCTGGTTCCGGGTGTATATCCTCTTCTTGTTCATTTTCTTCTTCCTCTTCACAATATATGTAAAATAATTTCTTCTCAGCACACTTATGACCTTTAGTGTATTTTCTATCACAAATGTAGCAAAGCCCTTTTTCTCTTTTTTCTTCCAATTTCTATGGTGTCAACCTTGTGGGTTGTGAAAATCTAGGAGTAGCAACACTTCCATCTTTATAGAAGTGAGTGGTAGGCTTCCTTGTCACCATAATTTTACATTCAATTTTTCTTGCCAACCTGAATGCCTTCTCCAATGAATCAAGTTCTAAAACGCGAACTTCATGTTGGATGTTATCCTTTAAAGTACCTATGAAGAGATCAATACAGTGTTCCTCTGAAATATCAGTTACCCTTATATTCAATTTTTCGAAGTCCTCAATGTGCTCCCCCACTGAAAGCTTTTTCTTGAGATTTATCAATTGGCTAAAGAAAGTGTTGCTCTTTGTATCCTCATAATTTTCTATCATTTCCTTCGTGAAAATTGACCAAGTGACCATTTTTTTATGGTATCAAAGCCATCAATACAATACAAATTTATTTTGTTCTAAATGTAAAGTTGAAATGCGTACCTTTTGTGTGTTTTGCACATTATTGAGATCAAAATATTTCTCCATCTATAGTATCCATGTTACAAGATCTTTTCCATCAAACTTCCTCATATCCAGTTTTGGAATATGGTGGTTCTTCCCTCTAACATTAGGGTTTATGAAATCATGATCAACATTTATTTTTTTCTCATCATGAGTTTCATCTACTATCTTTTCACCATTAGGAAACATTTCTTGTATCAACTTTCTCAAACCTTCCATGTCTGCTTTTAGATCATTCTTCATGTTTTCCATCTTAGCTTCCATGTCATCCATCTTAGCTTCCATGCCAGCTTCCATGCCATCCATCTTAGCTTACATGCCATTCTTCAAATCATCCATATTAGATTCCATGCCTTTATTCAAACCATTCATCTTAGTTTCCACACCTTTCTTCAAAACTTCCATGTCATTTTTTGTTGCGCTTCGCGAGAGCGAAATTTGTTGCATTTTCTCTTGTAATTTTGATATGTTATGTTTCCATTCTTCATCTTCATGAGTCATAGTAGAGCCTTCTAAAGGCTTAATGGGTGTTGAATTATTTTTAGGGGCCATTTGAGAATCTAATACTGATATCTATTCTATAATATGCCCTTGGAATCAATTCAAATTGATTCTTCAAACAATACTTATGCAATTCAGAAAAAGCAATACACACCTTTTACTTGATTTTGAGGAGCTCGATATTGAAATTGACTCATCTATATACTTACAAATCCTCAATATCTTAAATTTGGCCCTGTAGTAGTCCTCTAAATCTTCTTTCAAATTCCATGGGTCTGACTTGATTTGGATTCTTCAAGGTAAAGTTATGTCTAATCTCTCAAAATGACCTAATTATGGACTGGTTCAGTAAAGAAAACTTGTATGACTTGCCACATGTCCCTGTTTGCTCCTTTAGCTTTGAAATTTATAGATAGAAAACTACAGTCTGTGTAATTCCAGTCACTTTTTACAGAATTACAATCTGATGCTCAGAGAGAGAGTTATGAAGCTTTTCCCACAATCACCTCTTTGAGATGAAATTTGGGAGCCCGAAAAATACCTAACTTCCACAGATGATATCTCCAAAAATATTGTGAACCAAGCTCTAAATTTTTGCAATGATGTTCCTTCAGATTTTAGCTTCGCGCTTTAAAAATTTCAGCTTCTGAAACTTCATATAAAAAACTTTATAGCGAAAAATCCGCGATGACCTTTTCAAGTGAAATTTAAGAGCCTGCAAAATGAACTAACTTCCACAAATCATATATCTGAAACTATTTCGAACCAAGCTCTAAAATTTTGTGATGATTTTCCTCGAGATTTTGGCTTCGCACTCTAAAAATGTCAACTTCTGAACCTTCGTAGAAAAAATGTTATAGCGAAAATGCCACGATGACCTGTTTGGAGCAGTGAAACCCTAGATACCAAATGTTGTGAAACCAGCTCCAAAAATAGAAGAAAGGAGATATCAATGCCTTATAAATAATCCACTTCAAGGGGGAAACCTCTAATACATTACATGAATAAACAATTCTTGGATGATACAAATTACAAAACCTCCTTTCTATATATAGGAGTCCATGGGGCCACAATGTAATCCTAGCCAACCTAAAAATAATAAATTAAGGGAACAATAATAACAATATGGGAGTTACAGGGGTACAATAGTAACAATAAGGGGGTTACAATAACAACAATAAGGGACTATACTAGTAATATAGTGACCTAACATAATTTCAAGGAGCAGCACTCTCCAGGTGTACATCAATGGGGCTTGTAGCATATCTTGACTACTTTAGCCTATTATAGAGAGAGGGGCCTTATTTTTTAGGAAGTTCTCATTGACAGGCGAGACAGATCATCATGAGTTTAGTATGGGCTAGCGACAACACTCGAAACATGTTCTGTATGATGATGTCACTACATTGGATTCTTCTTCCAGGATAGAATGGCGGAAGATAATGAGTTGGTACCCTATTAATGGTATGATATTCTGCATAAGGACCATAGTAGAGTAGGAACCCTAAGTCATGACAGCTGTAGGAACTTCCAATTGGCAATGCGGCACAGGTCAAAATTTCTTCAGGATTCCATCCCAACTTCACGAGAGAAGGGTTATCATGAGATCAAGTCAAGATTTGGAAAGGAGAGAGGTCATGATTTGGTGTGCTATTCATAGAGTATCATTATTAGTCTCAGGTACATTTCAACAGGAGCACTTGGACGAGAGAAATGTTACATGTTCCATTGGGACATGGATTGTAGACTGATAGTCCATCAATATTTCAGTAGCACTAGCTCGAAATTTGCAGATTATGATTGACCTCGGCCTAGACTAGAGGTTGGATTGGAGAGAGTGGCTAAGTTGGTCCTCACTTCATGGGGTGACATATACAATTAGAGATAGTGTGCAGTATGACCCATGGGATTCAGGCGATGATTGGACATGGTGGTGTAGGGATCCAGGTGTATTGATTGATGATAGGCGTGGGGAGAGATCAATTTTTCATCCCAACATTGAGGGGTCTGTTCCGAGTGGCTTGAAACAAGAGCATATCAGAACCCAAGGGTTTGTATGGGATCTAGGAATTGGGTCTCAGTTGCATCAGACCAACAAGGTGGAAAACATATTTGGATGGCTTGAGTACAAGCAATCTTGGGGTGGAAGGTCTATAATATTCCTTTTTTTTGTGTCACCTATGATAGGGTTAGGATGGACTTCTAGAGTTGGGAGTAGACAGGTCACAGGTACAAGTTAGTGTCATGAGCAGGCCTAGGGGATTTTTGGAGGAGTTTCTATGAGGAACGGTGGCATTCACTTGATATATTCCATCATCTGCACCGTTTTCCTTTTGTTCTGATGCATTCCAAAAAATTTTGGAAAACCAAATTATTTTGGGCTTAACTCAATTAATCACACTCAAGGTGGCATTCTGGGAGGAATACAGGATAGAACACCTTAGTGTAATAGCTTGTTGGAACCAGGACAAGAATACTTACATGATGGGGTGGTTGGATGTGAATTTCAGTGACCTGAGGAGACATCATAGACGATTTGCTCTTTCCAACATTAAAAAGGAATATTTTAATTGGAAAATAAGAGGGAAAAGTGTTCCATGATTAAAATAATAATAAAATAAGGTTCTAGAAAGATCCATGAGATCTATAAAAGAAGAGGAGGAATCCATTGAGGAATATCTTGGATTTGATATCTTTTCTTGTATATGAGGTTGAGAAACTAGCTCTCTTCTCTATCGGTAGCCCTAGGACGGAAACCCTCAGGTAATTTAGTGAGAGTGGGTGAGCACACATCTATTCCCTTGGTGAATCGAATCAAGATTCACAGGTTATAGTGATTATTTTCCTATTTTCAGTTTGGAGGTTAGCACCAACATTATAGTTATCTTGGAGGGTTTTTTCCACCTATTGTATTGGCATATATTTCTATATAATAAAGCTGGATTTTGTTATAGTTGTTGCATATCTCATTGTTTCTTAGGTTGTGATATTTTAATGATATTGTCGTATGATTTCTGGGTTTATTTTTTATATTATATTTCTGGTGTTTTGGTTATGTTCTTGGTGAAATTGTGCAAATTTAAAACCCTCGTTGAATTTTAATGAAAATTCCCGAAAGGGATATTACATCTGCAATCGGTGGTATGACCTGCATGCACCACCACGCTCATGCGTGGGATATTTTGAGATGGAGAGAACAACCACAGGGGTCATAGCAACTGAATGTGGGAGAGAAACCATTGGAGGAGAGAATGGAGGGGTAGGCTAGGGGTAGGGGTTGTCGGAGTTTGTGGGAAGTGGAGTTGGAAGAAGGTGGAGGGAAGAGGTGGGAGGAAGGTTGAGGGAGGAGGAGGGTCATTGGGGGAGGGCTGGGAGGGAGCCACAAGAGGCCGTCGGTGTTTAGGGAGGTCAGATGATAGGTAGAGGGCCAAGGGTGCAGTGGTTACGTTGATAATCCATTCGGGGGAAATAAAGCCAAGATCAAGGGTTTTGCAGTTAATAGATGAATATAGGGATGCTAGAATCAAAATTGAAAATTTTTTTACAGCTACAAAAAGCTCAGTAATACCATGTCTTGAAATTATACTTGGGCTGGAGCATTTTCAACATCTAGATTGTTTCCTTGCTGGGGATGATGTAAAGAAAAAGAACCATGATCCTTCAATTTATTTAGAAGCGGCAAAGAGACTTAGAAAATTGGCCAAAATTTGTCCTATTGTAGAGGACAATGTATTTGGTTTAAAGGCAGCAATAAGAGTAGGATTGGCTTTTGTTTGTCATTAGGCCTCGAAGAGAAGGCGATGCATAGAAGGAGAAGCAATGCTAAGCGAGCGAGACTGTGAGGCTTTGTAATATTCTGAAATAGGAAAAACAACAACATTGAACAAAATAATGGAAATAGAAATGAATAATATTACATCAAGATATGTGACCAATATGGAGCCATTATAATAGTCATATCAGCAAAAAATAAGTACAAAATACGGAGGCACAAATCATATGATATGGGCAAACAACCCTCCAATCATCAAACACTCTCAAAAGTGAGATGCTGCTAATATACAAAATGTTGGATAGCTGCTACAATGCAGTAATAGTGAACATAGATACAACATGGGAACATACAATGATATAAAATGACTGATATATGCCTCAAAAGATGCTATACATGAAGATATAGGCTCTATATCATCTCTCTGAGACAACCTAAGATGGTTTTCGGAAATACACCAAAAATACAATGGTGAACTGCAACCCTTGGGTGGAAGGTTCACTACAATAGAATAAACTCTATCGGTGAAATTTTGATCCCTCCACTAAAGATCTAACTCCCCAAATGATGCACTGAACCAAATCTACAAACTCCTCCCTAAAATGACGCAGTCCAAGACTAAAACTATGTTGTAGGGGATAATAACAACTTGAAATAGTGCCAAATGCTACAATTATGCCCAAGGACCTTCTTTTCTAGCCTCCCAATGGAAAGGATGATTCCCTCACTGAAGACAAGCTCAGAAATGGCCCAATCCAATCCTCCACTATTGCACCCTGCAACACAGCACAACCCTAAGCAGAAACTGCACTGGAGAAGAACGTTGTAGCTTGGCCTGATGCCGGAATGTGGAAATTCAACCCAATAACTTCTCCTGATTGGGCACTCGAATTCCCCTAAGGATGAAGATGGGATTTCCGCTCAGGAACACCCTTGTGATAAACAACATTGCAGTCTCTGCTAAATAGCTAAAGAGAGAAACAAGTCATAAGAGACCATAAACAAAATAATAATCAATCCTAACCTCCATGGCTACCATCGCCTTCCTTATATGATTTGTGTGCCTTCTCACCTTGGGGCCCACTCATTAAAGCCACTACTTCCATGCAAGGAATCTCCCCTCAAAACTGCATTTTCCCTCATTGAATGTCCACTCCCTCCATACCAACATTGTTGATTTGGTCAAAGTTGACCCAGTCCACATGATTTATCCCCTAAACACACAAAAGTGTGCTTTGTCTAGCTACTTTGATGATCCCTTTTCACACTGAGAGGGATTTTATTCCTACTAAAGAGATTTATGGGTCTCCCTACCCACTTATTCATCTATCTAAATGATAAAGAAAAAATTAATATTCCAATTAGCTGCATGCTAATTTTGGAATATTACAATCCTCCCCTCCCAAATGTTGCTTGTCCTTAAGCAACTACAAGGATAGAATTGAGCAGCCTCCTCTCCTCCTCCTGTAGCATCCTCATATGATAAGTTCCTCCAATGAGTAAGATTCTCTCTCATCAATATGTCCCCAAGTTTCTCCTTCCAAGTTTATAAGTAAGCCATTGGTGATAAATCCAAATGGTTCTCATCATGAAAAAGTGGTATATCCCTGGAGGAAACTATATGTTGTCTAGAGGCCTCCTTGAAGCACAGAATCAGAAAAATATTGGGAACCTTCATTCCCATTTGAAGCTCCCATCGCCAAGCTATCATCCACACAAGATGAATCACCCTCCAGAATGGTAATTCATAGAAAAACTCCTCCCAAATTCTCACAAGAGGCATCTCCCAAGTGCTGAAGTCACCCAAATGGTTCATCCCATAAGGGAACAAGAGGTCCAATGTAGCAATCATTTGTTGCCCAATGTTCTCCCTGAAGTATGAAGCATAAAAAATGTGGGGAGTCCCATTCCTAATGGACACATCCAACCTATGTGTCATCCCTCCAATCATTCCCACAACAATGATAAGATCATCTACAACATATGGGATCACAATCAAAGTCATACTGGCTGCCATGTGTAATACTGGAGAAGGAAAATTTTCCCTCAAGTGCAACCATTGTAGTTTTACTCGTAACTTCCTCAGAATATGATATGATGAGTGATTTCCCAACCACTTGCATGCTGCCTGTTAGTCATCAGTATTTTTTTCCTTTGTAGATGACTAAATGCTTATCCTATATTTCTAGAAACAAAATTCAAGAATCTCGTGAGTTCTAGAAATCTCACTGCCTTCATTATCCTTAGGATAATTTTTTCACTATTATACCACTCTATCAAGGCATGACCAGTCTATCACTCCCAAAAGACCAAATCATGGACTTATGTCACTCATTCTCACTATGTTTGCCACCTCTGACCTTACCACTCTATTTTGATTGGCCTAAACCTTCTACCTACACCTTGCATTTCCAAGTAACCCAAACCTTTTCTACTATTCATCAAGTGCCTCAAGCAGTGGTGATTTTGAACTACCTTTCTAGGCTCTTTAGATAAATCAAAGTTATCAGTTTCTAGGATTGCAATACATAAAAGTTGGTCAAAACTCTGTTTTACACCTTCAAACCCTGATTCAAGTATTCATCCAAAGACCAAATCCATAAGGCCTCCAAGTAGGTCATGTAAGGTCTCCTAGATTATTCATTATTCTGGTTTTCCACAACTCACTTTTTCACAGGTTCCCAAAGATGAAATCAAATGAAAAAGAAGGTGAGATCATGATTGTCCAAAGGGTATCAAAAAGCCTTCAAGAAAGGACCTCCTAGATCAGAGCATAACGTCTGCAAAAAATATAGTTGCCTATCTTAAAGAATTTCTACAGGAATGGTTTATGATGGTTATCAGCAGAAGAAAGGCAAGGTGAGAATCTGAAATCTTCTAGGGCAGTCATAGCAGAAGAGAAACAAGATGCCTAAGTAAACAAGGAATATCAGTGGTTTTATGACTGATTGACTATAAGGTGTTGCCTAGCAAGATTTCCATGCAAAATATCAAAAAGACAAAGATACATCAGCACCACCAAGCATGAAACCAAAGTCTCTAAAAATGATAAATGGGAAAAGGAAAAAGGCCCTGAAAAACTAGAAGTTTAGGAAGGTGGGAAAAAGGTGAAATGAAAGTCTTAAAACTTCATTATAATAACATAAGGTGTTCAAAATATGCCTAAAAGGAGACCTCCATGGTTAAAATATGACAAAAAGGGTGTTCACTACAGCAAAGTGGACAAAATTGTAAAGAGTATAAGTTTGAAGGCTACTTAAACTTTCAAAGTACAGTCACAGGTCTACGAAATAATCAAAATAAGGAAGGTAGGAGGTTGAAGGTCAAAAAGACATCAAATGAAGCATAAGTTCTACTTTTGAGTGTTTAAGGTACCAAACTCCAAAAGAAGTGTAAAAAGATCAAAATACTGCTTTATGGCACCACCAGCAAGCAGAAGTGGCCAAAGGGAGAAATAAAATCACTTTTTCAAGATCATCCATAAAGACCATTTTCATGCTTAAAACATCACCTCCAAAAAGAAAAGGAAAACATTAGTAAAATGGATGAAGGATCAAAAGTAAACATTAGTCAAGGTGGGTTTTTGTTTTTAGTTTTTCAAGGATATAAAAGCATCACACGTATCATCACTCAAAACCATTTTTTCATTTACAAAAGGAATGGGAGGATTTCAATATTTTCAGAGTTTTCTGGTAGATATTCAGGCAAAAAACCTATGTGTTGCGCTACTGAAAGGCTACGCTATGCACCTGTTCGCACTGCCCGCCATAGCCCTGTGGAGCGATAAAAAAGTGTCTTTTTAACTCCTAATTACCTTCACATTAATTGTCAACCCAGGGACGAATTTTTATTTCAAGAGTGTACTCAGTCTGAGGCGGCTATTTACTCAAGAGTAATGTTTTGCAGTATAGTGCTTAAAATCCAAAAGTAAATGAAAGCTGGAAACAAAATCTAATTGGAACAGCAAGAAATTGAAATGTTCTAAACTAAATCATTCACTCAAACAACCATCAATCGAGGATACAGTAACAACAACTCATTCCTATGGATATTGATGCAATTGAAATCAAACCGGAACAAGACAATCAATCTAGGAACGAGGAAGCAATAACCAATGTTCTCTACAGTTGAGAGTCCTGCTTTAAAGAAATTAAAAGGAAATAGAAATTAAACTAAAGCTGCCATTGAAAATAAACTAGGAAAACTCCTTAAAAGCAAACTCTTGCAATTAATCAACCAAACTAAACAGCGAAGTAAATGGACAGCAAACTTATAATTAAAGGAATTAAACAATGAATCATATTTAATAAATCTGAACAACAAACTCTAATTAGTGGAATCGAATAACCAACAATCTGAAATGAACAGCGAAGCTTTACATTTGAAATGAACAGCATAACAATATAAGTTGAAAAGGATAATAATCTCTGTTATGATGGAAAAGAACAGCCACACGATTCAATCTCAACTTGTACAATAAAATAATTCCATAAAATATTCTAACAGCACACTATAAAAACATGAAACTATAAAATAATGCAATTCAAAAGAATAGGAAATAAATCAAACCATCACACAGCAGCAATTGTAAATATATGATACACAGCAGCAGCAGCGTACTCCACCAGAGGCTGGGCCCTTAGCCGCCAGCGGACGCTGCTGGGTTACTTCAGATGAAAAGAATGAATGGAAACTAGATTTATATTAAAATATCAAAGCAGAGTTACAGTGGATTACAACAAGAAGTCTCTCAATCTCTCATCCATTATCCATTCTCTCTGCCATCCTCAATTCTGAATCTCTAATTCATCCTCAATTCCATCATTCGAATCCCCAAAAATCATCCTCAAATCATCCCCCATCTCTGATCTCTGTTTTCATTTAAATAGAGAGAGATCAGAGAGAAGTTACAATAAAGATAAGTATAACAAGATTTCTATTACAAAATTGGTTTGCTTCTAACCATTTGATCAACAAGAACAAGGCGAATTTGGCTTTGCAGCTGAGATTTGGAGGACGACCGCAACAACAAATCTCAGAAAATCGTGCTCAAAGAACCCTGCATTTCTCTCAGTAAAAGCCGAATTTGGGCAAACCCTTCTTTGCTAAAGTTAATTGGGTCCGTTCTGGACAAAACCCATGTTCCGGATTTTCCCGATTCTGCTTCATTTTCTCGCAATCTCAACCGCAAAACCGTCACTTCTTATTCCATCGAATTTCTGAGTTGGCACTTTTAATGATCAAATCTTCAATCTGGAAATTATCTTGGAGGCTAAAAATGGTGAATAATGTTACAACTGATTTATTAAAACTATCATTGATAAAATCATGCATAATCATCAATTTATTAGAAATAAAGGAGAATAAATAACATTCATTCATAAGAGCATAAATCATTATAAAATGGATTTATGTAATAAATTATAATAAATGACATGATGAAGAATAGTAGAAATGAGTGGAATAAGTGTTCAAAAGTGATAATAATAATGGCATATTAACGGCCCAACATACCCCCACACTCAATATGTTGCATGTCCTCATGCAACGAAAACTGAATATATTGCATGTCCTCATGCAACCTAAAGACAAAAACCCATGTGTTAACTAAGCAATAAAAAATATGTTCATCTCAGCTCATGAAATGGATAGAACAAATGAATTCTTCCTTAATTAATGAATATTCACTTTTAGTAATCTTGATGAAGGCATAACAATTTTTATATTGACATTCAGCTATATGTATATATGAAGTTGCAACAAAATATGATATAAGTAACATCAAACTTCATTAACCATTTTTCTCAAAAATTACAAACCAGCTTTTGTTGAAATTTGGCAAGTAAATTTATAATATATGAATGCCTTTATGATCCAAAAATCAGACTGTTTTGATGCATGGATCATGAGATATAAACAAAATGACTGTAGCTGAGAGTGCATGATTTCCGAAATTTTATGAGCCAATTTATCTTGAAATTGTCTGGGTTTGTATTAATGATACGTCTGTGTTTTCAAAAAATCACAAGAATTGAGTTCATAGTTTTAAAAATATTATGGAAATCAATTTCTACACTGAAATTGTATGCCTTAAATGAGAAAGAAAATAGAAAACATCCATCATACGTAGCAATTCCTCCCCCTCTCTGAAAAATTAGCATGCTCTCATGCGATGCTAGAAAACAAAATAGAGGTGGTTGCTACCAGCTGTTGAATTCTATGCTTGGTGTAAAACAACATGGAATAAGGGAGGTGTTGAGAATGAATAAGAATAGTAATGGATGATAAAGAATATGAATGACATGGTTATAAGAAATAAATGAATGAAAGCGACACTCCCCCAAACTGAAAGATGATATGCCGCTGAAAAAAAATGGGAAGTGGTACAGATGTGGACTGAAGGATGATAAATAATGCTCAAAATGGACGTTTTTGAAATTCTCCTAAATTCGTAATAAATCAGAAAATTATGCAATTTTACCTCAAGTTTTACCTCCAAAAATGTGGAATGACATATATGTACTGGCAGGTGTTGAAGCTGATGTAGGCAGAGTTGGTGCTGAAAGTGATGCAAAAGGTAGAATCCAGGCAAGCACATCATGTCGGAAGAATTGTGCATGTTCGCGAGTTGCTCGAGCCTCTTCTGTTAATTGCAATAGTGTGGTCATGCTGTGAATAGAATTCTGCCCATACTTGTTGTTCTCCTGTAAACAAAGCACTATTTTGCATACAATGTTCTTGAATCCATAGTGTTAGTTTTGAATAGAAATAGATAAGATGCATGCAAAACTTTCAGTCAGAAAAACTTTTGTCAAATCAACAAGTTATGGCAGAGTGTAGTAATCATATCGCATGCTATCCCATAATGCATACATTCCCCCTCCAATTGGAAAAGGAATTCCATGACCATAAAGCATATGAGAGGTGTTGTGCTGATGGCAAGGCAAGGGAATGAACAATATAGCAGTAAATGAAGTAGAGTACACATATCAATGATAGGATAGCGGGAGTTATGGTTATAATGAGAGCAGAGTGTGTAAAGATAGTTATGAATAAGAGATAGGACGCTTTGAATTGATGATAGGTGATGAAAAAGAGAAAAAGAACAACAATATGCCAAAAAAAATGCTTTACTGACAATATTCTAGCTGAAAATGATGCGATTGATCATAAAAAAATTTCTCATGCATAAAGGTTCAAAACAGGGAAAATTAAGGAAATAACTTCTCTGATAAAAAGAAAAAAAAAAGAAAAAAAAAGGGTATTATAGTAATAATTGATGATAAGATATACCTTCAATACCATAAGCAGAGCCTCTGCTGCCAGCAGGCGTCCATAGCCTCGGCAGGGTTTCTTTTTAACCCATATGAGCCAGAATCCTCAATTTATAACTAGAGAGTTTCAGTGCTGTTCTTACAGAAGAGACCAGTGTGCTGGCGTGGTAACCAGATAACCACAATGCCATTCACTAGGATGTAGCAAAAGTGATCAGGCCGGCTCGTGATGAGACCTCCTGTTCCAAGGATAATTTGACTATCCAATGGATCATAACCCTGGTGTGGTGGCCATAATGGGAATGTCACTTTCTTACAACCTTATGAACATGGTAGGCTAGCTCGTAATGAGACCCCCTATCCTCCATCTGTGAACAAAATTTTGTTGTTATTACACAATTTTATGATAAAAAGAGGGAGGCTCGGTACTCCTTAAGAGCAGGGATGGTGGAAGAAGTTGAACATGTCAATAGAAAAATATACCCATAATCTCATTTATTACAGACAGAGAAGATTATAATCCAGAAGGGTGGAACCAACATGGTATTAAGATGATCAATCAATATCATGTTCAACAGAAAACAATGCGGTAAAGTAGTATATAAATAATTGTGTCCCTTTTGAAAATAATCTATCATCAAGGAGCTGTCCTGTTAAAGATCATAACGTGAATGATATTAACTCGCTTCAATAGAATCCATAATTCTTGTCCTTATAAAAATAGTGTACTTCACGCCATGAAGGGGAATCAGTAAAATGTGGTTGAGATGAACTAGGAATAGTCCCACAAGAGAAAGAAAAGGTTGCTCTAAAAAATACTCCCAAAGGGTTGATCTTCTGAAGGAACAGCAAAAACACTCAAAAAGTGGTGTTCCGTGTAGGGAACAGCAAAGGAAATACACACCAAAAAGCAAAAATACACATAAAAAATGTGAAAATGCAAATGTCGTTCCTTTGGAAAAAGGAACAGCAAAAACTAAAAGTGTCGTTTCTTTGGAAAAGGAACAGCAGAAACGCAAGTGCCGTTCCTTTGGAAAAGGAACAGAAAAAATGAAAAGTGCAGAAGTGTTGTTCCACTCGGAAAAGAACAGCAAAATGGACAATCATAAAATACAAACATGCAAAAAAACAAATTCGTTGTTCACAGCATTGATGCTGAGGATGAGTTACACTTTGAATGAAGAAACACCTGTAACACAAAATATAAGAGAAATTAGAAAAGAAACAACATTTTATTTAAAAACAATATGTAAATTAAGTTACAACAACTATGATATTATGTAAAACAAAAAAAATGATCTTTTTGAAGAATGTTTTGGCAGCAGTGACAAGACATGAATCTTCGAATCGAAATCAATTCTTCATTTCTTCTATTATGAATCTGTTGGGTAATGACTTAGATGAAATTTCTTTGTTTCGTTAAAAAAAAAATTCAAGAATCACTCGTTCATAAATTGACCTTATTTATTTTCCCAGGACCTGCAAAAAAATGAGTGTCTACCTGCAATAAAACATTAAATCATGGAGAAAGAGAGGTGATCGGGCTCCCCTAATCCAAAAATGATGCAAAAAACAACAAGTAGTTACTCTATATAACAAATCCATTGAGAAAATAACAAAGTAAAATTTATTTGTCACCTGCGGGAGAGCAGTGGTCGACCATACTATCCAGCAGTGTTTTAATCACAACTTCTTTGTTTTTCATCGAAATTGAGTGATTCCAAAGCCAAATGAGAGCTAATTCAAAGGTTTATCTCCAGTAGCAATAGGTTTTAGAAATTCAATGATATGATATGTCAATTTTAGTTAGAACAACCTGCATAACATAGTCATTTTCAATTACCCAGCTCAGATCAACAGTTAATGTTTTAAGCGTAACTTTTTCGTTTGATGTCGGATTCGAATGATTCAAATTGGAAATGAAATTATATTCATTTATTTATTTCCAATAGAAACAGGTTTTTAAGACAAGAAGAATTGATAGGTCAAATACTGTAAGGAACAGCCGGAAAGACATAGTTTTAGGGGTGCTGATTTACGATAGACAGTCAGTATTTTGATCATAACTTCCCCATACGATATCGAAAATGAGTGATTCCAATTGCATTGTAAACTAGATTCATAGGGGAATCTACCATAATAACAGGTTTTAAAAATTCAAACATTTAGGCCTCCAAAAACTGACTGTCCCAACTCTGTTCCTGAGCTGCCCACTAGACATCCGGTCAATGTTTTGGTTCTAACTTTTTCGTTTCAAATCCAAATTGACTGATTCAAATTGGGTTAGAAAGTAGACATCAAGGGATACCTAGGTTAGAAACAGGTTTTAAAAATATTCACTTTTGGTCCCTCAAAACATGACTGTCCCGACTGTTTTTCCAAAAAGTTTATCAAGCCCGCAAGCCAAAAAAATGATATCCAAGCATTTTTTCAAATTGGTGATAAAAATGAAAAATGAGTGTTTGTAGAACTTATTATTTCTATTATTATTCATCTACATACACAAATAAATTGAAATATTTATCACCGATGTTGATTTCGATAGCGTGTTGCAACAAAAAAACAACTATTTTTACAAAAAAAAAAAACAAAATGCATATATTTATGTTCTTATTTTATTTTATTTTATTTTTTCACTAACCTACTTTGATTGAAATATGAATATGACTATGTATAGGAGTACTTCCAATGGAACCATTTTCGAAATAAGGCTTCAAATATGTACATACCCAAATTTGAAAAATGCATGTTGATAAAAATTAGGGTATGAGAAGCCAACTTCCCTTGAAAAGATGTTGTCAAAAATTGTTGAAGTATAGAGTGATGCTGCAAACAAGTGATGGAATAAAACCAATCTTCAATATATCCTTTACTTTCTTTATTTCCCATAGCCATCATATCATGAAGTTCTTGAGCTTTTAAAATGACTTGTTGAGGCATACTAAAAGAAACCTCATTTTCTTCCATAACTTCTACAATTTTTGAATTTGAAACATTCTGAATCTCATTGTAAGTTTTCTCCATTGGTGCATGTGAGATAGAATGGGTGGGAAGGATGGGTAAATTTTGCAGTTCAACATTGTAAGCATGTTGTACTGGTTTATTGTGGTGAGGGTGTGGAATTAGTTGAGCAGGAAATTGTGTATGGAATGGAGCATTGTGATGATGTGGTTGGTTGAGTTGAGTGGATAAATTTGATATGCAAGCAAGATGTTGTGAAAGAGCTAGTGGAGAATATGGAGAATGTGCTTGTGCTACAAGATGAGGGAGAGTAGTCATGCAATCATAAGGTGAACCATGCCAAACTTGTAGATAAGATTGGTGGTTATATTGAAATTGACATGGCTGCCCTAGAACATGAGTATTCCATAATGGATTATGCAAGTAAGAGAATGGAGAAAAAGTGTTTTGAACCATACCTGTAGGCCATGATTTCCATGGTTTTGACCTTGTTGCAGCTTCCTCACCTCTTTGATATGATACTTCCATCCTAGATAAGGAAGAGTAACCATCTATGGGCTGCTCCTTTCGGTCATGAGGGAAAAACACTTCATCAAATTCTTCATTTTTATGAACTTGCAAAACGTCCAATTTTGAGCTTAGAGAGCTAATAAAATCAACTTTAAAATTTTCAAATAAATCATTGATTTCAGCTCTTATGTCTCCTATTCTTGTAACAGATTTGGAAAAGAAAGAACAAACATCTCTAGAATTCTTACCAGCCTTGGAGATTCCTCTTGAATACCTTATGCACAACTCACAAACATCATCATATGATAACTGAAAAACATCACCTTTTTCTATCAGATTTAAGAGTTCTAAAAATTCATCTTTGATTCCTTTAAGAAGGAGTGTTTTTAAGATCTCTTTTTCCAAATGCTTATGCTTTGATTTTTGAAGGTTATAATGAAATCGATCTACATAGTCCTCCAAACTTTCATCTTCCCCTTGTATCATACCGAAAATATCTTCATTGGATTTGCAATAGTCTTCGTACTTCTTCAAGAATATGTTCTTCATGTCCTCCCATGATTGGATGCAATTCCCACCTAGGCTCATGAACCATCGGAGAGCTGCTCCTTTTAGAGTAAGAGGAAACACTTTCAATCTTTGATCATTAGTACAATAATCATATCCTCTACAAAGTATTTCGAACTCAAATAAGAATGTATCTGGATCTTCATTTGCTAAACCATGAAAATTTGGTAAAGATGGGGGAATTATGTCCATTTGTGTCACTCCTCCTAGATCTTTGATAGGAAATTCAAAAGTAGAAACGTGAGCCATTTCTTACCATAATATAAGATGTTTTTCATGTGTTTCTTCGAGGCTCCTTCTTCAAATGTTCCTGTCAATTAGTTAGTGAAATGGGTGGTGCTTACATCATCACTTGAGTGAAACCTTGTGATTCATTTTCCAAAATTTCTATTTTTTTCCTAGTCATTCACACAAAAATTCAAACATCTATTTCTACCTAACAAAGCAACAGCAAATCTGTTAGGAAAGCGGACAGTGGAGCAGGGCTTTTACATGCTCCGCACGCAGGTTCTTACCTTCCGTTTTTAAGATCCAACTCTTCCCTAGTAGGCACTCATCAGATTCACACTACTCTTTAGAAATGGCTACACTCTCCCCGGCAACGGCGCCAAAATGTGGAGTGATAAAAAGGTGTCTTTTTAACTCCTAATTACCTTCACATTAATTGTCAACCCATGGACGACTTTTTATTTCAAGAGTGTACTCAGTCTGAGGCGGCTATTTACTCAAGAGTAATGTTTTGCAGTATAGTGCTTAAAATCCAAAAGTAAATGAAAGCTGGAAGCAAAATCTAATTGGAACAGCAAGAAATTGAAATGTTCTAAACTAAATCATTCACTCAAACAACCATCAATCGAGGATACAGTAGCAATAACTCATTCCTCTGGATATTGATGCAATTGAAATCAAACCGGAACAAGACAATCAATCTAGGAACGAGGAAGCAATAAACAATGTTCTCTACAGTTGAGAGTTCTGCTTTAAAGCAATTAAAAGGAAATAGAAATTAAACTAAGTTGCCATTGAAAGTAAACTAGGAAAACTCCTTAAAAGCAAACTCTTGCAATTAATCAACCAAACTAAACAGCGAAGTAAATGGACAGCAAACTTATAATTAAAGGAATTAAACAACGAATCATATTTAATAAATCTGAACAGCAAACTCTAATTAGTGGAATCGAATAACCAACAATCTGAAATGAACAGCGAAGCTTTTCATTTGAAATGAACAACATAACAATATAAGTTGAAAAGGATAATAATCTCTGTTATGATGGAAAAGAACAGCCACACGATTCAATCTCAACTTGTGCAATAAAATAATTCCATAAAATATTCTAACAGCACACTATAAAAACATGAAACTGTAAAATAATGCAATTCAAAAGAATAGGAAATAAATCAAACCATCACACAACATCAATTGTAAATATATGATACACAGCGTGGTATACTCCTGCATTTGAGCCATATATGTGAATATTTCTTAGATTCATAAGATAAAAAATAATGAATGGAAACTAAATTTATATTAAAATATCGAAAAGCTGATTCACAGGTGGATTACAACAGAATCGTCTCAATCTCTCATCCCATTATCCATTCTCTCTGTCATCCTCAATTACAGATCTCTAATTCATTCTCAATTCCATCATTCGAATCCCAAAAATCTCCACTCCGTCATCCCCAAAATCATCACTCCTCTTTGGATCTAAAACTTCCGTTTGAAGTGAGGAGATCATAGAGAAGTTACAATAAAGATAAGTATAACATGATTTCTATTACAAAATTGGTTTGCTTCTAACCATTTGATCAACAAGAACAAGGCGAATTTGGCTTTGCAGCTGAGATTTGGAGGACGGCCGCAACAAAAAATCTCAGAAAATCGTGCTCAAAGAACCCTGCATTTCTCTCAGTAAAAGCCGAATTTGGGAAAACCGTTCTTCAATAAAGTTAATTGGGTCCGTTCTAGACAAAACCCATGTTCCGGATTTTCCAGATTCTGCTTCATTTGCTCGAAATCTCAACCGCAAAACCGTCACTTCTTATTCCAGCGAATTTCTGAGTTGGCACTTTTAATGATCAAATCTTCAATCTGGAAATTATCTTGGAGGCTAAAAATGGTGAATAATGTTACAACTGATTTATTAAAACTATCATTAATAAAATCATGCATAATCATCAATTTATTAGAAATAAAGGAGAATAAATAACATTCATTCATAAGAGCATAAATCATTATAAAATGGATTTATGTAATAAATTATAATAAATGACATGATGAAGAATAGTAGAAATGGGTGGAATAAGTGTTCAAAAGTGATAATAATAATGGCATATTAACGGCCCAACAAGCCTGACCCGACCACGTGCACATCCGCCCGACGCTGCACTCTTTTGTGTGTAGGAGCTGACCCAATAGCCCGGGCGCTACACGCAGGGACATGCAGGAGCTTCCCAACAGCTTAAAGTTGTGCGTT
This sequence comes from Pinus albicaulis, assembly GCA_034641835.2. Taxonomy (NCBI): domain Eukaryota; kingdom Viridiplantae; phylum Streptophyta; class Pinopsida; order Pinales; family Pinaceae; genus Pinus; species Pinus albicaulis. The sequence goes on from CM076569.1 coordinate 279,899,852, forward strand.
GGTCCGTTCATAGGCATACACAACTACCTGACAGTCCATCCACTTGACACCTTGTGTAGAGGCTGCCTGACCCAACAACCTGCACTACACTCATGTGCATTCAAGGCTACCCAAGAGGACCTGAGTACCCATGCAGGTCTATCCTGTGCTATGCTCCTGCATTGCGTTCAGGGAAAACTCGACAGGTCATGTAGAATCCACCTAACTGGCCCATGCTGCGTTCCTATGTATTTTGGTTTCAGCTATGAGATTTTTGAGAGTTATTTAGACATTTTATACCTTTTCCTATTATCTATAGGTAAAATTATAAAGAAACGTGAAGGGTGAACTTAAAGAAAGAGGAAAAAACCCTAAAGGAAGAAAGGTTAGGTCCCCATGTTTGCAAGCATTGCTGATTGAAAAGCTCCCATCCATCGACACACTAAAAACACATCAAGGCCAAAGGTGTCCTCCTTCACTCCTATTTTCCCCTCCAAATTTGTAGATCATTGCCTTCCTCATTAACCTCTCACTTTCCCTCTCCATATCCTTTCATAAATAGTTTACAGCATTTGTTTTCAAAGGCAAGAGTAAAGGACAAAATTCCTAGAGAATTCAGTGTTGATAGTGGCAAGAGAGGCCAAAGGCCTAGAGAATAGCAGAGGAAGGGTGGGAAATAAAATAGGTTTGATCCTGTAAACATGAAAGAATTGACAACCTTTCCTACTACAGTTTCATATTTCCAAGAGGTAGGATGCTATGACTTCTATAAAAAAGTACAAAGAGTCAAAAATCACCCCGAGTTGACTAGAATTTTCATCCTAAACCTCCCTGGTCACCAAGTACATATAGCTGGAGTAAATTTTGAGTTATCCCCCAATACAATTTCCATGGCCACTGGGATACCTTGCATGGGAGAAAAATTGTTCAAACAAGTGAGTTTGGATTTAAGCCATTACCAACCTATTTTGAAACCAAGGTACCAAGATGATTGCAAGACCATTTTTCCTTTCTCCCATATCTTGGAAAGATATGCCCCTCTAATGAAAGTCATCATGAGTTACTTTACCTGTGAGGGTAGGTTTTCCAGAATATATTCCTACCACATAAGACTACTCATGCATTTCACTAGGGCCAAGCTGCTACATTTTCCCTACTACCTTTATATAAGTATTGATAAAATGTCATCCATTGTGCAAAGGAGACATCCTTCACAACAAATGCAAAGCCTTTTCCATAATTCCCTCATCAAAATGGTTGTGTTGCATCAATTAGAGCAATAGGGTATCCCATGGGAATTTTTCATCGCCCATCATCTTTTCACAAATCCACAACCTCTTCCTCTACAAATTTTACCCTCATTATCCCATCCACCTTCCTCCACTCCTCCATCACCCCCCACTGACCATGATTCATCCTCTTCACATGAATCCTCTCCCAAAACAAGCCTCCCTCTTTCACCTTCTCCTAAAACCTCAGAACAAGAAGAAAGTGTTGAAAAACATGAATAAAGCAGTGACAAAGAGGAACAAAATAGTGGCAAAGAGTAACATGGCAGTCAAGAAGAAAATGACAGTCAACAGGAAGAAAAAAGTAATGAGGAAGAGGAAATAAAAGTGAAGAAAGTAATTATGATGAGGAAGAAGCCAAAGAAGAAAGTGTTGAGGAGAAAGAAAGTAATGACAAAGAGGAAAATCATAGTCAAGACAAAGAAGACAGTGATAAGGAAGAGGGAAGTAACAAAGAGAGTGAGCCTAATGATGAAGAAGAAACCAATGATAGTCCAGGGACAGAGGTAGATTTTGATGAACAAAACAGTGATGAAAAAGATGAAAAAAACAAGCCAAAAAGTGAACAAGAAGATAAAGGCAGTGAGCCAAATATTGAGGGAGAAAGAGATGAAGAAGAAACTGAGACAAGTGATAGTCATGAAAAATAAAATGACAGTCAAAATGAATGAGAAACTAATGAATATGCCTCTAACAATGACCCCATACAAAATTCAAGCAATGATACAAAGATTGAATATGATGGAAAAACAGAGGCAGATTATGAATATAAAGATAGTAGTGAAGAAAAGGCAGATGAAAGCGGTGATAATGAGGAGTCAAATTATGAAAACAATGAAGATGCAGAGACAGAGGCATAGTTCGAAAGTGAGGACAGTGGGCCAAATAATGAATATAATGGGTGAAACAGTGAAGGGGCTAATGATAGTCATAATGAAGAAAACCTAATGGCTAATAGCCCTAACAATAGTGACAACAATGATCCCATGAACTCAAAGGGCAACCAAGAGGATGAAGATGCACCAAGCAGTTATGAAGACACCTCTAACCATGACAACAAATAAAATGACAATTTAAATGATAATTTTGTAAACATAGAGGATGATCATGCAGAAGACATGGAAGAGGATGCTAGTGATGAATATTAGGGCAGTGATACTAGCATGGGATAAAATGAAAGTGCCTCTTAAGAAGGTAGTCTTGAGATCACCAAAGATGAAATGAAACATGTTAAATATTGTACTCTCACTTATCAAAGAGGATCAAGGCAAGTGTTTTAGACCTCCAAGAGGCAAGGGACTTTTCCATCTACTTCATCTCAACCACAGGACAAAGGGAAGCAAAATGTAAAGGATGAAGTAGAAGACCATGAGGTGGAGAGGGATTTTGAGATCATCCAAGTAGATAGTGATGAAGAGAATGAGGCAAGAGTTACTAACATGATCCTCCAGGATCAAAATGCACAAATCAAAGACCTCTAAGCACATTTAGTTAGGTTCAAGAGTAGAAATGATGTCCTTAACTTGGAAAATAGGCAGCTGGGAGCATAATTGGAAATCTATGAAGCTAGAGCCCTCAAGTACCGGAGAGAAGCTCAAGGTACACAGGTGAAGTTGAAAGATTTCATGGGCACTTATGAAGAGAGTGAGGATGAATAAGGTCAAACTAGAAGGAGACCTAGAACTATGGGTCTAAGGAAAGCATTAGCAAAGCAGAGGGAAGAAGAATCAACCCAAGCAGAACAAATTTCTCTCCATCCACTCCTTGCAATAGAAATTGAACATGATAGGGAATCATGGCTTGAGAGGGCCAACATACACCTTGAGGCCAAGTTGGATAAGGCTAACAAAGACTTGGATTTACAAAGGAGAATGACCAAGCGTTATGCCCAAAGAAACCAATTTGCAAGGGAAAAACTCAAAAAGGCCTAAATTGAGATACAAGCACTAAAAAAGGAAAAGAGCCAAGCTAACCTTAGTATTTTTTCTCAATATTCTTTGCAGTTCCCGCAAGACCCATAAGGCATAATTCCACCAAATTTGGGAGAATTTTGACAAGTTTTTGTTTTTTGCAAATTTTGAGGCTTGGAGCGCAACACACCTGGTGCTAATTTATTTTTGAGAGAATATTTATGAGGGAAGGCTTGAATTTTTGGGTTAATCATCACTCATATAACATGCTTAGAAATTTTCAAATCAATTGGATTTTTTTTGGTCCCCCAAAAGGGTAAAAATACCCACTTTTTCATCATTCTGCCTACTTTTCAGAACATGTGTTGCGTTCCTACCAATATTGGAATTTTCACTTTTTGAATCGGTTACAGAGGTCATATAAGAGAAACAATGGTATATCTCTAAAGTAGACTTCAAGGGCCTTCCAAAGAGCCATCACAGATCCTTTTCCGACATTGGGAAGGCCCTCGAAACAGTGTTGTAAGAAGACCTATTTTTCCTATTCCTATGCTATGCTCCTGGCATAAAATTTCATTTCAAAACACAGTGCTACACTCCTATGGTTGAAAAGTAAAAATGTGCATTTGGAAAGTTTTAGGAGGCTTTTCAAGGCCTAAAGGTCAATTTCTTTGCTACAAATGGCCGAAAATATATTTATTTTAGATATTTTGTGCCTTGGGCCTTGCAAGGCCTCAAGGATAATAGAGATACTTCTGATTAGCCAATAGAATTCTATATACTCTATTAGGTTTTCCTCCTCCTTGATTGTTATATAGAGCATGAGGATTCATTCTAAATGTTGGCAGTTGATGATTTTTAAGAGCAATACATGGTTCTTTGTGGTTGAAGAGCAATTTGGTGTTGTGGAGCTTGTTGATGATTTGCCTTGATTGATGATGATGAAGGCTTTCTTGCAGGATCCCTGAGTTTAGTTAATGGTGATGTATCTCTATTTGTTCATGTTTCCTTGTTTATCATTCTGTCCATCCTTTCATATTGCAATAGCTCAAAAATGTATAGGTTGAGAAATGTTGTTTGAGGCACCTCAGTCCTCCTGTTTGCTATTATCTTTATGTTTTCCTCTGCTGGGTTAGCTTAAGGAATTCTTAGTTGCTCCTTAGGCCCACCTAAGCTTGTCTATTTTGTTATTGGATTAATATTCTAGTTTACAAATATGATTCATGGTAAACGTTACTTGTTTGATGCTATCTAAACTCTGTCTTGAAATCTCTCTTTGATGTATTGATTGTTAGGTTAAGCCAAAGAGGTCTTGTTTCGATCTCGCCCTTTGTACATGCTTATCAGTTTGCCTCAAAGTTATTTATAGTTTGATAGATGATTTCTAGGAGTTCCCTCTTCATTTATTAAAGATATTTGTCTTCTTATATGTTTTCAAATCTTGAAAGTAGAATCATTGAAGTTAGATGAGTTTTCTTGCTTCCTTTGTTCAACTGGATTATTCATATTGAATGTTTATTTGTTTAAAGTATCGTCACTGAGTAATTGGTGTGCCCTATCTCATGATTAGTATATTTTTCTTATCAGTATTTAATATCTTCTTGTTCATAGGTATTTGACAAAGGCTTCTTAACTGCCCCTTTCCCTACCTTGTTTCCCCAAACTTAATGTCCATCTCACCTCACACATAAACTTTAAAGATCCATTGACTACATTAGATTTTCCATGTGATGTACCATGATTCACTATAGAGATATCAATGAATTAATAGACTCCATAGCCCAATGTTTGATAACCTCTCATCCCACCTATCCCACTTGATCATCTTACCCAACCAAACAAACAAACAAACCCTACACTTAACAACGAGCCTAAAATCAACCATCTAAAGTGAACAAGTTTACATCCTTCTCGCATAATAGTGAGAGCCCTCTTTGAGTCCAAGAAGGCCAGGTCCTAGGACTCCAAAGACTGGTATGATGTTACCCTGTGCATTTGGTATACAAATCTACTAAATCACGGTACCCTAACATAATGGCGATCACGGTGGGACCGAGTACATAGTAGCCTAAAAACTCTTATAGACTCATTTAATCCTCAATTAAGATTATAAAATCAACTGATAGACAAGAGTAGACTCTGATTGTTTCACCATCCTAGAAAAATTATGACCCAGCTGTATTACACTCATATAAACCTTAGGGATACTTAAAAGAACTCAGAAAATCCCAAAACATCCCTATATTGGTTTTTTGTCAATTATTGTTGGTGGACCATACATACACATCCTTAAAACAACTAAAAACATTCACCTAGTGACTCCACTAGCCTCCAGTAGGCCTATTACTCCACTAGTTCTTATAAACTCCCTTGGGAATGCATTAATAAATCCAAATCATGCTGATGGTGGACAACAAATTTGAAATCATCCACCTGGCAACTCCACAACTCTCAATAGACCTAAAGACTCCACTAGTAGAGAAATATAGACTGGTTGAAAAGATTCAGTGACCCTTTATAATTTACAAACATGGATCCAAGGATACAAAGGAGATATGATCCAATGAGTAGAGATAATATCCCTGGATTCCCACACAAAATTCCTGGAATAATTTGGATAAAAAACCTACCTATATTTCAATATGAAAAATTTGATGACCCCTTGTTACATTTGATCAAATTTCATATATGCATATGGAGGTTAAAGTTTGAATGGCACGAGGACTACCTCATGAAAATTTTTATGGAAACATTAGAAGGTAAGTCAAGAAATTGGTATGAATGGTTGGAACTTGGAATCTTGTTTTCTTTGAAGGATTTCCACAAGGTATTTTATAAACACTATATAGGATATTGGCCATCTCTATCATTAGCTAAAAAAAATTCTGATCAATCTAAAGACCTTATACAATACCTTGTGAATATTGATAAAGTTTTAGGAAATTGGCATCCTGAAGATTTATTAGAAGAAATCCATGCATTTCATTCTCAAGGTATTTATCATGACATCTTAGAGGAGTTAGTTGAGGAAGAACCCAATCAAGAAATAGAGGAAAACCCATAGGATCTCTCTGAAGGCACAAGTGATGATTCACCATCTCTTCTAGGTGAGGCTCAAGAAGACATTCAGCCTCAAAACCAACCTTCACAAGAGAAAGAGAACTGTTGTAGTATTATCCAAAGGAAGAGAAAAATGGCTCCTCCTTTCTGAAGAGGAAATAATTCATATGATAAACACACAACCGGCCTCAAAACCTTCATGTGAGAAAAAAATTTATGTTCCTCCTCCTACTAATGCCATCTACGATAAATCAAAAAGTAAACTTGTAGATCAGTTCAAAGAAGAACAAACTGGTAACCCAATATGTTTGATTGGTGAGATTATTTATGTTGATTATTCTCTAAGTTTTGATCAATATGATGATGATGATGTTCTCCGAACAGAAGTTAATTATGCAAAGCAATCAACAGTTAGTTTGTGGGAGGAATATCTACTTCATCAACTTGCAAACAATAGTCAGCCAATACATACCACCTATGACACTGATGAGGAAAACCTTGAAAGTTTAGGAGTAAGTGAAAGATTTATGACTCTTTGTTCCACTTCATTTCAGCCTATCAAAAATAACTTCCATGTGATTGGAAATCATAAATCTTTCAACTTTGATGTTGAGGTTAAGGAGGATGATGAACTTCTTGAGCGAGTTTTTAATAAGAAGAGTTTTCCTAAAATGGTTGAGGAAATCATTTGGGACATGGAATCCTCCTTAAATCCTGATTTGCAGCCACCAAGTTCCATTGAATTAGATATTGCAGATGAAGGCATAGAAGTTGATAATCACATGAGAGTGGTTGCACTACCTTCTCAAGAGGATTTACTACCAAAGAGTATCCCTATTCATCAACATGATGACCTTCACACAGATTTCATTCCACTCAATCAGAACACATAAGCTTGGCAAGAGGACTTCACTACAATATATGATGAGTCTGACAGTTCAGGTTTTTTTTTTTTTTTTTTTTTTTTTCTTTCTGAATCGGTCTACTTCTATATTGATACAAAATAAGATTACAGAGAGGCTGAGGCCTCAGGAGAGCTAGTCCATGGATGCGGCATTCTCACACTGCAGTGCTGACCATTGACAGAGAAAACAACTGGTTTCTGACCAAAAGTTCGTTCAAAATCATGACCTTGTCCGACTCTAGAAGCAGTTGATGCTTATGACTGAACTGTTGACTGGAATAAAGGTCTCTATTCTTCTTACTAAAAAAAGACAAACGCTGCCCATGGTAGAAAACACAAACAGACACATTGTAGTGCTGGACCGTTCTCCTGGGAGCATTAACATAGATAATAGTATGCCGCCCGCGCAGGGGAAACCAGTGATATGACGAATGATAAAGCATTTGATCTTGAAAAAGATTAGCTATCAAAAAAATGTATAGAAGAAGGAGAATGAGCACCTCCTTGCTGCCAAAATTCAAAAACCAGCGGGCATAAACCTGATCAAGAATCATTAGTGGGAGAAGGCATCTCTTCGACGACGGGGCACGCAAACTGATTGGGATCATCTTCAACTGGAGGAGGGCGTTCCTTGCCTGTAGAGTCACCACCTGAAGGAGCGCAGGGCCCTGCGTGCTGAAGCGCACTATGAGTGGCTTGTCTGCCCAAAACACTCTGCAGACTGTCAATCTGAGGGGAGCAGTATAGAATTTCATCCCCAGACACTGGAGCCTCTTCAGTGGTGGCCATAACCTGATCAATTGGGTTATTTTGAAGCTTGATGGTAACAGAAGCTAGGAAATTTTGATTTTTGAGCGTACAGGGGTAGTGAAAGCAGGCGATGTGAAAATGGGCACTAGAGGAAAGACGGACTTGCGCAGCTGAATTGGAATGACCAAAACCTCGTCCTCGTCCTCTCCAAGGAGCAGGAGCATGACCATGACTGGAATCTGAGGTATCAGATGAAGAAGCCGAAGAGAGGAATGAGGGCGGGCGATTCGCTTGCCCATGAGAGGAGCCGTGTCTACAATTCATTCGTGGGCGCAAGCGAGGCATGATGTGCGGAGCAAAGAGGGCGAAGCGATGATTAGAAAGGGGGCTAGTGGTCGAATGGAGAGGAGTCCCAATGAAAACAGAGGGAGAGAAACTGTGGTTACAATAAGGATTGAAGGATATATGAATTTTAGGCGAAAGATTGATGCAACAATTCAGAGAACAACGCTTCCCTGTGCTGGTGCGCAAGCAAGGCTCAGCATCAACTAGGGAGCAACAAGTTCGAAGAGGAGGAACACAAAGGAAGATCCGAATGGGCGCCATGGCAGAGGGAAGATCTAGATAATGAGGAGAGGTTGGCTGCATTAAAGCAGCATTAACATTTTCATCAGAAGTAATAAACACTTGCATTAAGCGAGGGTGGATGGATATGGAGATGAACCGCGTGCCAATCCACCACATCACCTGCAGATCAATCGACTTGAAGTTCACCCGCATCCGAGAGAGAGGGATCTTGTTGCACCAGGAGTGTGCAGTCTTTTTGGAGTTGTGGGTCATTGGAACTGCTTAAGGGGCCAGAGAAGAATGGGAGCTGCTGTTTGACACCCTGATTGGCCAATCTGTCTGCAACCTTATTAGTTGTGCACCTGATGTGCTTGAATTTTATGCTCCTAGGAGTCTTAATCCAGTCTTCAATTTGTTCTAATCTGCTTAAAAGCCACCAACTAGACGCATTCTTTGCTGCTGAGGTGCCTGATTGAATTCGGGTCGCTGCTTCAATTAAAATTTGAGAATCCCCTTCTATTTCAAGAGGGAAGAAATTTTCAATTTCTGCAATGCATAGACCTTTCCATAATCCTTCCAGTTCGGCTGCATTATTATAATCTCTGCCTATCGAACCATGGTAGATGTGCACAGGTGAGCCTTCAACATTTCTAAAAATTCCACCAAACCCAGCAGGGCCAGGATTACCCTTGGCAGCTCCGTCGAAGTTCAATTTGAAAGAAAGAGGGCTGGGAGGAGACCAACAAAGAGGTGAGTCTTGATGAGGGGAATGATTGGAGCTCACTTGGGCAGAGGAAGAGAGGTTCAGGTTCCAATTTTGCAAAATATGGCGTTCCTGGGGGGAATTAGGTATATCCGAATCTTGCCATTATATTAGAGCCAGAGTTTCTTGTAGATACTGCTTGAGTTGAAGCCACAGGGTGTCAAGCGTTGTGCTAATATTTTTGAAGATCCTGCTATTGCACTCTTTCCAGATGATACAATAGATGAATCCCGGTAGTAATTTCAAGAGCGTGTTGAGAAATAGACATTGAAAAGGATTCCTGGGCCAATTCCTTATGGTGTTGACTATATCTCCCACACGTCGTCCTGTTCTTCTGTTTCATCGCTCAATTCTCTCCCATAGTTGTTCAGCCAAAGAGAAAGAGTCCAAGAGATGAGTAATGGTTTCAACCTGAAGGTTGCAGTTCGGACACATGGAAGGGCCAATGAATCCTCTCTTTTGTAAATTATCCCAAGTGAGGATTCTATGTTTGCTAAGCATCCAGAGGAAGGTTGAGACTTTAGGCCATATAATCGGTTGCCATATTTGGTCCCAAAGTTGGTCCTTTATAATCTGCGCTGGCTGATAGAGAATATGGTATGCTTCCTTGGTGGTGAACATACCTTTGGGAGTATAGCCCCATCTGACTTTGTCCTTTTGATCAGAGAGTTTGATTTTTCTAAGATTGAGCTTGTGATCTATTTCTACATAGGTTTCCTCCTGCCAATTGGCTTGCCAGGTTTCTACAGGTCGCCAAATATGAAATCCTTGAGAGGGCTGCTGTTGCCAGAATTGTTGGACGAAGATTTGACCAGTATCCTGCATTGTAGCCCACCATTTGGGTTTATGAAAGAGAGAGGCTAGTTTGGGAGATTGTTGCCAGGAATCCTCCTAGAATCTTGCCGAGGATCCCAAATGGATTTCCCAAAAACTATGCGCTTGAATGAAGGCGCTGTGCTACTTTGATGCGTTCCAAATCAAAGATCTAGGGGTAGTCGAGCTAATACGGATGAGAGCCTCCGTAGGACTACCGGGAGCGTATTTGGCATGCCAAAGTCGAGCCCAGGGGTTTTGAGATTTGGAAATCCAATTCCAACATATGCGGGCTCCCATGGTATTGTTGCTGTGCAGGGGATCCCAGAGCCCAGCCCTCCTGTTGACTTTGGAAGACAAACTTCCGTCCATTTAACAAGAGCCCATTTCCTGTTGGGGCCTGAGGAACCCCAGAGAAAGTCTCTTTGAAGATTGCGGATTTTTTTTAGGACCCATTTAGGGGCTGCCAAATGGAGAATAAGTAAAGAGGCATAGCTTGGAGAATGGATTTGATGAGGATGAGCCTGCTGGCGATGTTGAGCGAACGGTAGGTCCAATAGGAGAGCCTTTGATCTAATTTGTCAAGGAGAGTTCTCCAGGAAGCGTGTTTGGCAGCAGAGTCAAGGAGAGGGGCTCCAAGATATTTCGAAGGGAGCACCGCGATTGGGAAGCCTAGGATTTTGGCGATGTTTCTTTGAGTTAAAATGGGAGTGTTGAAGAAAAAGAGCTGAGATTTGGAAGCGTTAATGGTAGTGCCAGAAGCTTCTGATAAAAGATTAAGTAAGGCCTTTAAGGTAGAGACTTCTTGAACTGATGGATGGCCAAAGAGAATATTGTCATTGACAAACTATTGATGGGAAAAAGGGGGTTGACCATGGAAGGAGAGGCCTTTAAATGAGAGGGAGGAGATGGCAGCATGAAGAAGGCGACTAAGACCTTCAGCCAGAACAAAGAGAAACGAGGAGAGCGGATCACCTTGACGAATACCACGGGATGGACGAAAGGGCGAGGAGGGGGAGCCATTTAGGAGGATGGAGAAACTGGGTGAGGAAATTAAATTAATTATCTAGCGTGTCCAAGTAGCACTGAAACCAAATGCTAATAGAAATTGATTGATGTAATTCCAGCTGAGTTTGTCGAAAGCTTTTGAAAGATCAAGCTTGAGAATCATACCTGGCTTTTTTAACATCTTGAGGGAGTGGATCACTTCATGGGATAGTATTATGCCGTCCAGAATCTGGCGTCCTTCTACATATCCTGTCTGCTCTGGCGAGATGAGGAGAGGAAGGAGAGGTTTCAACCTGTTTGCCAGAACTTTAGAAATGAGCTTATATATGACATTGCAAAGCGCAATAGGTCTGAACTTGTCTAGAGTAATGGATTCTTCCACTTTGGGTATAAGCACTATAAAGGTCGCATTTAGGGAGGGAAGAATCCAATGCATCGATCTTTATTCCTCCACAAGCTCCCAGACCTCTCTTTTTATTAGATCCCAGAAGTTGTGAAAGAAATTGGCTGTGAAGCCGTCAGGGCCAGGCGCTTTGCCATACTTGAGTTGGGCCATGGCGTCTTCCACTTCTTTCTTGGAAACTGGTTGAAGTAATTTTCTGTTGTGATCCTCCATGATGATTCTTGGTATGTGCTGTGTAATTGAGTGAATGGCTTGATTTCTGCAACCCTGTGGCTCCTGAAGTATGTCCTGAAAGTAGTCTTTGAATGCCTGCTCCATTTCTTCATGCCGCTCCAATCGTTCCCCTTGCCCATTGTTGATAAAAGCTATGTTGTTGTGCATGCGCCTTTGAATTATAGATCTGTGAAAGAATTTAGTGTTCTTTTCCCCCTCCTTAAGCCATCTGACCCTTGATTTTTGATGCCAAAGAATCTCTTCTTGTAGTCTCCTTTCTTCGATCTTGGCTGAAAGTACCTGCTCCTGTTGTGCATTGTCTTCAGTTCTTCCCTCAGAGATAATGAATTGTTGCAATGTTCTCATTTTCTGCTCCAGAACTCTCTAATTTTCGAAAATGTTGCCAAACTGATTGCAATTCCAAGATTTGAGGGCTTGTTTAAGATGTTTTAGTTTTTGTTGAAATTCGAACATTTTGGCTCCTACAGGGGGAGTGAAAGAGTTCCAAACATCTTTAACTACCTCTTTGAAGTTTGGATGAGAGAACCAGAATGCTTCGAAGCGAAAGGGTCTGTTGCACATTGAACCCGGACGCGTCCACTGTAGCAATATGGGCCAGTGATCGGAGCCCACCTGGGGCATGATAGAGGCGTGAAAGTCCCCACCTAGATGAATGGCGTTATCCAACATAAGGAATCGATCCAGCCTGGAGGTGATGTGCTATGGTCCCCTTCTTTTATTGGTCCAAGTATATATTCCGTTGGAAGTCTGAAGATCCATTAACTGGTTTCTGTGGATGAAATCTCTGAAGCCCATGCTGTCTCCTTCGAGCCTCATTCTCCCACCTGATTTTTCCTCCAGAGACGAGATCGTATTGAAATCCCTGCCACAAATCCATAAGGGGAATCTTCTGGCTGAATTGAGAGCAGAAAGAGTATCTAATAGATCCAGCTTATTTTGGAGGTCTTGAGGAAAATACAGGTTGGAAAGGTGACCGTGGATATTGGTCCCTATTAGGTGGAAAGTCGCTTGAATGACGAAGTGAGAGGTGTAAAAATCCTCAAGGTTGAGGACTTGAGGATTCCAAAGGATGGCGAGCCCTCCTGAAGCCCCAGATGCATCCACAGAAACCGATATACATCCTGGCCAGATTTTGTTAAGGATGTTTTCCAAGACAGTGATGTTACATTTTGTTTCTTGAAGAAAGACCATAGTAGGCTTATCTTGCTATATCATGTTTTTTAAGATTATTTGTTTTGCAGGGCTATTGAACCCTCGCACGTTCCAGGAGATGAGCTTCATGAGGAACGGTGGGGGAGGTTTTTGTAAAACTTGGTCAGCTTGGGGAATCTTCCCGAATCTACAAGCATTTCTCCAATGATTATGGTTCTCTGCAAATCTGTTTTTCGCCCTCTCTTTTTTGACTCTTTCATAATTTTTTTTCCCATCCCAAGGGATGCCTGCTTGGATACCTAGACATTTGTATTGCTGAGCTCTGGCTAAGACTACTTCAAGACTTTCGATTTGCCTGGGGGGTATTAAACTATATTCTTTCTGGCAGCAAGCTGTTTGTAAACTAAGAATGTCCAGATCCCCCAGATCTATACTCTCTGGTTCCTCCTCCATATGTATGATTTGATTTTGTTCTTCCTTGTTTAGCTTATGATGTACCATGAGTGCAAGAGCTGAATCTGTCTCCATGATGGAGTCTTTGAGTCTAGGATCTAAGTTTGAGTTGACAGTGGAAGTGGAGGCGGGATTTTGGGTGTGGACGGAGGCCGAGGGCAGAACTGAGGATTTAGGAAGGGGGGTGAACGAGATAGGAGGAGGATTTGAAGAAGAGGGGTTGACAGGAAGACTATCCAGGGTATGAAGAGCAGTCAGAGTTTCAAAGCTATTCCTTGTTTCTGGTTTTTGGGAATTTCGGACAGAATAGGAGATTTCTTAGCATGCTTTCTGCACCCAGTGACCTTGGTGTATCCTTCCGCATCTTTGCTGGTCTCCGTGGCTGGGGCTTTAGCCTGTTGATTTAGGGGGAAGTCCCTGAAAATATGGCCATGTTCATGGCATTTCCTGCAACGAAAGGGCACATGCTCGTAGTCTATTGTCTGGATCCATTCAAAATCGTCATGAAAAAGACTTACCGAGTCCGTTAAAGCTTTGGCCAGGTGCATATGGACACAGATTCTGGCGTAAGAGGTATACCATCGATTTTTTGTATCCTATGCTACTTTGATAAAACCCCCCAAGCCATTGCCTATGTCCTTCAAGGTCTCCTCATCCCAGTATTCCAGAGGCAGAGAATACATACGGATCCAAACTGGAGCCCAGTTAAAGTCTTCTTTATCAGGATGGAATATTTCCACCCATTCATGAAGGTATAGGCCTGCCAAGTTGAAGAAATATGGGCCTCCTTCGAAGATTCGAGTTTTGTCTTCCAGGGACTGGAAAATAGCTGTGAAGAAGCCTTTGGGGCCGAGCTGCAGGGTGACTTGTCCATTAGGTTTCCATTTGAAGACGATCCACCCTTGCAAAGCCTTTTCAATGGGCCAGAGACCTAATAACTTTCCGATGAGGGCGTGATCCCTCAGGTATTGGATTCGGCCATTGATAAGATGGCTTGGCAGATCTATTTTGGTTCTTTCGGAGGATTTTGGAATGCAAGTTGTTGAGGAGGATTTTGCCTGGTCGTCGAGGCATTCTGGTCAGGTTCAATGTCTGTTGCGGCCATGGTGCTATCATTTGTGTTGTCGAATTTGTCTGTTGCTACCTTGGTACTGTCAAGCAGAGTTTCGCTTTTGTCTGTAGCGTCCATGGAGTGACCATTGGGGGCGGTGTCATTTTTTACCAGGGGAATAGTTCCTGGTCTAACAGAGGAGTCCGATCTTGCAGAGTTGTCAGGAGGAGCACCGTGGGGGGGAGGGGGGGTTGAGCTCGCCGCTCCAGTGGCCTGGTGCATAGAGAGAGGATCAGCCGAAGATTTTGAGGCTTATTGCAGGGCAGTAGAGTGCTCAGAGGATCAGAGTTTCAGGGTTTGCTCAGAAACCCTAGTAGAGCGCATTTTTTCTCCACCGAATCTAACTTCAGGCAAGATTATTAATTGACAGTTCAGGTTATCATGAGGAAGAGGAAGAGTTTATTTCCCAAAAGAGTCGTAAGCTCAGCCAAGTGGAGGAAGAACTAGTCCTAGATCAAGCTTATTTTCCAAATATTCACATTCAGGTATTGTTTCAAGATCCCTTTTCTTGTTTGTTAGATACATTTCAAGAGGGATTAAAACATGTCAAGAGCAGTGTGATGCCGAATTTCAAAAACATTTTAGGCACTACTGTTCAAACACAATTGAGGTGGGAATGGCCTTTTGATTTTTTCAAAACACTCAAAGAGCTAAACCAAGATCCCTCATGGAATCATCTGCTTGATTGGCTATATTGGAAAAGAGATTTCACCAGCTGAATGTATATCATGTATAGGTTAGATTAGGATAGATAGGCAAGCAAATAAGCTTATCACTATGAGCATCTTTCTACCTTTAGTTTTAGATTGTTTTGACCAAAAAGAGAGAAAAAGTAAAAAATGAATAAAAATGAAAAAGAGGGCAGATGAAAAGAAGAGGTAGAACCCCATACCCAAAAAATAGTAATTTTGAAAGTATGCAAGCCTAAATGCCACTACTTGTTCAAAAAGAAGGTCATCAATCAGTCATCTAGCCTAATTATGGCTGAACATGTTTTCAATTTATTATTGATAAGTTAGTAAATGTAATGTTCCAAATGGGGAAAAATAAGCTTAGTAGGGAATATCTTAGGATATTCCCCTATGGATTTAGAGAAGTATGGAAACACACCAGAATTTCTAAACCAGAGATATATTGAAGGGGCTTCACTGGATATGTCTCCTTCCAAAGAAGGGAGAGATCCAGAGGTTGCCTAGCCCGTTTCAAACTCTGTCTATAGAAATAGGTGCAACACAGCAAGGGTGGATATAACACACTCCAAATGGATTTTTTAGCCCTTGGTATTCTTAGATATTCATATCTAAATAATGGATCCAAAAGAGGAGCAAGAACCAAACAAGGAAGGAGCGGGATATTTCTACTTCAGGAAATCCAGCAGGAGGCCCAGTGAGAATGTTGTATAAGAAAATCGGTGAAATAATAACACAAGTCAGGGCTTGGTTCCCATAGCTTGGGCTGTGTGGGGATTATATGATGAATTTTAGCTAAAAAAAATGAGTTTAAGGCACTTAAACAAATCTTCCTTGAAGTTGACTAGCTAAATATCAGCTAGTGAGAAGAGCTGCTACAACAAGGAAATCCAGCAACCATAATTGCGCAGTTTTTCCCAGTAATCAATGGAAACCAACCATAAGGCTCCAAATTCTTCCATAAAAAATCATATCAGTTTTTTGAAATATTCTCCCATTGTCATACAACAAATCACATGAAATAACAGTGCAGAAATCCATCAAAATGACATCTCCGGCATTTATAAAATTGTAGAAATGAATGGACTGCTTCCCTGTAAGTATGCTTCAGCAGTTGAATAATGTAAATCAGATATATGAGTGATATATGGATGTAACATCAGATCCATAACAGATTTGGAAACTACGCAGCCTCTTTTACAAGTCCCCTTTTGGGTTTTAACAAAATAATGCACCAGAAGTTGTAGATCTGACTTTTTATACATGGAACTGCAGAAACTTCCAGAAATAGCTGAAGATGATTTTTATTAAAAGATATATTAGATCTGAGCAATAGATATCAGCAAGCCACAATTTGAATCTTCAATATGAGAGGCAAACCTCAATCATATGAGATCTATTACAAAGGGAAAATCAAATAACACTTGCAGCAACACATGAAATAATGCAGTACCCAAAGGGGCAACACTGTAGCTTGATCCAAATATGACAATAGATGAAATGTACAGATCTGAAATCAAGATACAAGAGTGAGATCCTCTTCTGGGTGGTCACAAGACACCCTCCCTGAGATAAATCTCCTCTAAACAACTAGATCTTCCAGATCTAGTTCACCACTTGCTGCAACTCACAGCAGCTGCAAAACCCTCAACAGAATCAGAGCTGCTACTAGAGGTGGAGTTTGGAAAATGATGCCGAATAGTGGAAAAGGCAGTACAATGCCTTCCAAGAGCTTCTCAAGTAAGTGAGGAGAGTTCCTAAACAGGAAACCCTCTCTTTCTCTTGCTAAACAACTCAGAGAAAGGAGTTTCTCAAGCAACTTGAAATTCCAAATATGATCAACAACCTTTACATGAGCCCTCTCCTCCTTTTTATAACTTGAAGGGGTGAAAAAACCCTAAACCACTTCAATGTACTTAACTTCAATGAGTGACACCAAACTAATATAAGCTTCCTCCATAAGCCAAGTTCTCACCGATCCATCCATGTCTTGCTCCTCCAATGCTCTCATGAGATGCAAACAACTCATCCCATAAGGAGACAATAAATCATATGAAACAAACATGGTTTTCCTCATTCTCTCTCTGGAATATGAAATAGAAAATACATGGAGAGTGGTACTCTCATGAGGCACATGCCATCCTTCATTCTTTCTGCCTATGCCATATCACCATGGCTGAAATTGTGATGCATATTTTGTGCTATGGGGCAATACCCTTATTTTTGCAAAATCTCCCTTTTTCCCTCTCGAGTGGCTCAAATAAGAAATTTTGGAGCCCAATATTGGTCAAGAGGCTCACATGATCTATCATTCCTCCTTGGAACTTTGGCCTGCAAAAACATGGTGTAAGAATGCATGAAATCAGAAGCAAAAACATGTGTAACATGATCATGTTCTTCACCAATAATATTTCTCCAACTAAGGGAGAGGTGCATGGTTCCATTTTCTCCCCCAAGAGAAGGAAGATTGGGCTGATTAAACCCTCCCAAAGAGTCATGTTGCTAATCCATCCCTACATGGCTCATGCCTATTTGACAACGCTGATGTAGCCCTCTTTCAAAGCTCCCCCTATGCTGCTCCAAACCATAGTATAATAGGTCACCAACCCACCAACTTCTTGCTGCAACAAGCTTCTTCAAAGCTAGAGAATAGTGGAGGATAATGGGTGTTGGCTGAATTTGATTCAAAGAACACATGTCATGTTATAAATTCTTCCATGTGAGGGACTTCCCTACATGACATAACTTCAATACATGGCCCTTTGTAAAAATAAACAAGATACACAATGAAGCAACCATGCAGTGTTCTATCCTCCTCTTGAAGCATGAATTGATATGGGAGATTTCATTCAACTTGAACACATTCACCCAAAGTTTCATCCCTCCTCTCATGCATGGGGCATCAATATCATGATAGGAAAAAATCTCCTTATGCCAACCCATGAGAAGATTGCAATTTCTCCCAAGCCCAAGAACATACAAGATTTTGAAATGCATCAAAAACACATGCACATACATTGTAGGAAAAAGTAAATGTATGGACATGAGATTCATCATGTGGTGTCCATACCTCTTCCTTGTCAAACCAAACACCCATGCCTTCTTCTTATGTAGCCCTCTCTTGAAGTACAAGGCATGTAACAAGAAAATCAGAGATTTTGGGGAGTGTTTAAACTGACCCAACAAAACCCAGTGCAGGTTGTCCTTTTCATGCATCAAATCTGAATGTTGTAAGTGATTCACAAGCCACTTACTTGCTGCTCCCTTCATCCCACCATGGCTGAAAGTGAAAATTATATTTGGTGTCTTGGGACAGCACCCATCATGGTGTAGAATCTCCCTTAGCCCATCAAGGGAGTGGCCATGTCTGAGAATAACCTTGGCCCATAGTTGGCCATGAAGCTTGTATGGTATAACATTCCTTTTGGGAGTCATGGCTTGCATATACAAAGTAAAAGAATGTATGCAATCATAAAGGAAACTGTGATTTTCATAGGCATGCTTCTTACCCAAAGTCTCCCATGTGGTGTTGGCCTCCCCTTTGAAAATAGATGGCATTGATGCACAAGGTTGATGGGACACTTTGCTCTTCTACTCATCATGAGAACTCCATGGTGGAATTCCCCCAAATAAGGAGACATCAAGGCATAGAGTGGATTGAGGATGTGGGTGGACAGATTTTTCCTCATATTTGTTGCATAAGTCCTCTTGCCCTTTTTGTCCTTCTAGCCCTTGAAATAGAGAAGGGTGTTTTCTCTTCATCTTGAGATGCTCTTCGTCCTCTCTTCCTTCCTCTATCATCAAGATCTCATCATTTGAAAATGATGGCACATGCTGCTCAAGAGCTCTATGTGTGAGATCTTGTGGAACTCCTTGCAAGTGTGCAAGAGTTTCTTCTCTTGGAGCAAATGCTCCAGCTTCATCTTCATGAGGTTTTTGAGGTGTTTTTCCTATGACTGTGTTATGACCTCCTATCTTCTCCTCCTCTCTAATAACTGAAATTGACTCATCATCCACAAGAGACCTTAGATCTTGGTCATCTAGTGAAGGAGGAATCTCCATGCTTCCTTCTTGAGAAGGGTTCCCTTTATTCAAAGGATATCTTTCCCTAGGCAAGGCTTCAAACAAAATCACACCTTCTTTCTTCCTCTTCATGAAGAAATTACTGATAGAAACTTGAAGCTTGGGTGATATGGTTGAGTGCACATATCCATGAGATGAGGATTCAGAATTTTCCTCGTGTATAGATCTTGTATATCTGATCAAAAGTTCTTATCTTTCTTGAAACTCCTTGGGAGCTTCACTGCTTCTTCTTCCTTCTTCTTGAAAGGCCAAAGGGCCTCTTATTGTGAATGTGTTGGAAATACTGATAGGGGGGTGTGAATCAGTATTCCTTTCAATTAGAGAATTATTTAATCTTCAATTATTATCAATGTTTTTACAATGATAGCATTAAACAAGAGGAACACAAATGCACACAGTTTTGAAGGTGGAAACCCACTCGGGGACAAAAACCACCTAATGCTTTTCTAATAATTCTTTAATATTCAACTCCAATTGAAAATACAGCTCCAATTTCCTAGAATCTAGAAAAGCATTCTTATCTATCTCCCACTAGATGGATGCTCAAATTCCCGAGATTCTTCAATAATCAACTGAACAGATGCCCCAACACCTAATGAGCTACAACTCACCCTAGCACCACCCTACCACCCTATAGAAGAATAAAAGAAGAATGGACTCCCGTACCTGGGAAATTGGTCCACTTTACAATGAAATAGAATGATGCAGAAGAAGAAGATATACTAGACCATAACCCCAACTTTGACACAACCACCTAATGATGATCCTAGACCTCCCAACACTACCTCTTCAACCCTTGGCAGATAGACATTAGTACAATTTGAACAATAATGTATTTACAATGACTAAGTACAATGATACCGTTACAATAATTGTATGTAGTGCTGCCCAATTGAAGACTTCATATGATGAACTTATTGGTACTGTTATGCACCTTGGTTGTTTCTTTTGTCATTCTACCCTCTGCTGCACCTTGCTTTGCTTTTCTGCCATAGAAAGTCTGGTCCTTTGCAATCCTTGACAACACATGATCTAGCTTTATCTTGCCTTCTAGGAGCTCGATATTGAATCTGGTGTATCTATATTATTTCAGATTCTCAATATCTAATTTGCAGTCCTACAGTAGCCTTTTGAGTCATCTTTCCATTGCCATGGGTCTGACCCAATTTAGATTCTTCAAGAGAGAGTTATACACAATTTCTCACAATGCCCTAATTATGGATTGTTTCAGCAGAGCACACTTGTACGACATTCCACGTGTCATTTTTCTTCATTTGGCTCTGAAATTGATAGAGAAAAAACTACAGACTATGCACTATCTTCCAATTTTTATGCAATTACAATATGATACTCAGAGAGAGAGTTATGACAATTTTACCAAGGTCACTTCTTTGAGATGAATTTCAGGAGCCTGCAAAAACCCTGACTTCCACAGATCATATCTCCAAAAATATTGCTCACCTTGATCTGAAATTTGTACTACATTTTCCTGAGGATTTCGGCTTGATCTCATAAAAATTTCACCTTTTTAACCTTCGTAGAAAAAAAATTAGAGCGAAAATTCCACGATGACCTGTTTCAGATGGCCGAATCCCTTGCATAAGGAGGAAATGAGGATCACAATTTATATAAATGCTTAAGTTGAGAGGGGCTTCAACAAGTGAACGTGGGAGGGATTTGAGGAGCTTAAAAAATATTAATTATGACTTTTCAATGACCCATGCCCCAACCCCATGGGGTTTTAGCCCACTAACTGGGGGTACAAACTTCAAACATGAATATCTCTCAAACCATGAAGAATTACATGGCATGCCATATATCAACGGAAACATCTCGACAAGTAGAAACCATCAAAATCATTATTGACCCAGAATATATTAATTTGGTAGGTAAAAATTCCCATGCAATATTGGTTTAGCCCCTAGTGCTGCTTGTGTTGACATCAATGACAACCGCTGATCAACAATCTCCCGCTTTGGCATTGATGGAAACACAAGTACTCCCCCTGCGATCATGACACCTCTTCCTACAACATTCTCTCCCCCTTTGACATTAATGGCAAAGGGTAACTCCCCCTGAAAAGCAACCATCCTGTGGACCTATACACACTTCCACTCCCCTTGACACACAACCGTCCTGCATACCTGTAATCTACTTCCACTCCCCCTTTATATTCTGAAAAAGGAAAATCTAATGAGAACTTGGGAGAATCCTAAGCTTCTGGCGAAGACACTCCAATGTTGGCGAATATTTAATATGTGATTCTTTTGGTGCTACTTGGAATCTTGCTACTTGTCCAACTGCTTGCATAACATCTGGTCGGGAGGCTGTTACATATAGAAGACTACTAATCATAGATTTGTACAACCTTTGATCCACATCCTTAGATGAGTCGTCTATGCTCATTTTGTAACCTGTTACCATTGGAGTAAGGATGGGTTTGCAATCTTCCATTTTAAATTTCTTGAGCATTTCCTTGATGTACTTCTCTTAACATATAAATATTCCTTTCTCTTCCTGATATATTTGAAGCCCTAAGAAGTATGTCAGCTCACCAATTAAAGACATCTCGAAATCACTTTGCACCTTTGTAGCAAAATTCTTACTTAGTCAATCATCATTGCTACCAATTATTGCATCATCCTCTTTAGCTATTATACATGAATTAGTTGCTTCATCCAAAACATATATGTCATTTGGAGCTCGACTTTCTGTAGCCACAATTTCACCATACACGCCTTTCCTGATTTCACATTTCGTGGAGTTGAATAGTATTGTGTGTCCTTGATCACACATTTGTCCAACACTGAGCAAATTGTGATTCATGTTTTCAACCAATAGAACATTATTGGCTAGAGAATCTTTGCTTCCGAGAGTGACAGTACCTGATCCTATAACATTTTAAGATCCATCATCTCCAAAGGACATTGTTCCATCCTTCTTCTCTTTTAGAGATACAAATTTATTTCTATCTCCAGTCATATGCATTGAGCAACCGCTATCAACATACCACACATCTTTCTTCTTTTGAGCCTTGAGAGCGAGAGCACAATTATCATTCTTCTTCTTCTTCCATGTTCGTTTTTTATGTGGCTTCGAAGATTCTCTGGAGGATTTTCAAGTCTGTAGTCTTTGGCTATGTGTCCAAAGTTTGAACATTTGTAACATTCAATATTATTTCTTAAATGTTCAAATCTATTGATGTTTCGCTGAGCCCTCAGAGGTTCATATTTGACATATCTCCTGGAATTGTATTCTTTCCTAGGGTATGTGCGACATTCTACAGCTTTATGACAAAATTTTCCACATGAATAAAAGTAGCCATAAAAAATATGTTGGTACCTGGATGGAAATTTTCGTCGAGGAATTGTCTTCCAAGGCTGTTCTTGCGAATATTGTCCAATTAAGTCTACATGCATGTCAGATATCATAGGTTCCTTGTATTTTGTTGTAGAAGGTCCTGCTTCTTCTTCTTTGTAACTAATGCCAGTTTTGTCATTGTAAGATCATTTATTGTTGATGATTTATTCCAATGCCCTTGAGTGGTTGGCATAGTTTTGGATAGTTTTCCCTTTCTTCACTTCCTCATGCAATGAGACTACTTCGGCTTCTAATTATTCCCTTTCTTGGTTGCTTTCTTCCAACTTCTTTTGAAGTGACTCTTCAATGCATTTTTGTTCTTCAACTTCAATTTTGAGACCTTGAACTTGTTCTTCAAGAGTTTTGGAACGGATCTTCTCCACCTTGAGATCTTTTATAAGCTTGATTGCTTCCTCATAAAATTCGTCTATGGTCCATCCTTCTTCTTCGTTGTTTGATACCTCTTGTTTATTGTGCTTGGGCTTATTGTGCTTGGCCATAAAAAATACTCTCTCATTGGCTTCTTCTTCACTTTCATTGTCTTCATCGGATGATGAGCTATCTTCTTTAGAGAGAAAGTTCCTTTTGGATCCTTGCTTGTTGAATTTCTTAAAGCCTTTCTTTCCTTTTGAGTTTCCATTACTTCTATTTGGGCATTTTGATGCAAAATGGCCAACCTCATTACAGCTGAAACATTTCAATGGAAGTTTACCTTTGAATTGGCCCTTACCAATTTTTAGTTTTCTCCTGAAGTAAGCATATTCTTCATCTGAAAAACCTTCTTAACCATCTCCCTTTTCTTCACACTTGCAGGTGCATTTCTTTTCAATTGAAGGATGTTTATCCTTATTGGTTTTCTTAGATGCAACGAACGTAGTTTCTAGATGCAAAGTACCCTCTTCTTCATCAACTCTCATTTCATATGCTATGAGAACTCCGTGTAATTCCTCTTTGCTAAGTTTGTCCAGATTTGCACTATATTCTAAGACTGATACCTTTGGGTTGAATCTCCCTGGTAACGTTCTAAGAATCTTCCGTATAATAGTCTTCTCGTCAACTGGCTCTCCCAATCCTTCTAGAGTATTGGTTATTTCATCAACATATTAGAAGTATGCAGCGATGTTGCAATCTTCTTTCATTCTGAGTTGCTCAAATTTTTCTCTATAAATTTGAACCTTTTCTTCTTTGACATTTGAGTCACCAGCATATATATTCTCAAGCTTGTTCCATACATTTTTGGCAGTTTTACAACCCAACACCTTATGATAAGTAGATTCAATAAGTCCACTGATAGTAATATTCTTTTCTTTTGTATCATTTACCAAATTATTCTTACCTTGCTCATCCGTAGTTGATGTAAATCCATTTTTAACAGTGTCCCATACTTCGTAACCTTGCGCCAAGAGATAGACCTACATTCTTCCTTTCCAGAGTGCATAATTATTTTCATTGAATAGAGGTACACCATTATTGGTATGGTCCATGACCTCCTTCCAGCTATTAAATTTTATTGAAGGAACCAAGCTCTGATACCAATTTTTGGAAATACTGAGAGGGGGGGGTGAATCAGTATTCCTTTCAATTAGAGCATTAGTTAATCTTCAATTATTATCAGTGTTTGTACAACGATAGTAGCAAACAAGAGGAACACAAATGCACATATTTTTTAAGGTGGAAACCCACTCTGGGATAAAAACCACCTAATGATTTTCTAATAATTCTTTAATATTTAACTCCAATTGAAAATAAAGCTCCAACTTCCTAGAATCTAGAAAAGCATTCTTCTCCAGCTCCCACTGGGTGGACGCTCCAACGCCCAAGATTCTTCAGTAGTCAACTGAATGGATGCCCCAACACCCAATGAGCTACAACTCACCCTAGCACCACCCTACCACCCTATAGAAGAATAAAAGAAGAATGGACTCCTATACCAGGGAAAATGGTCCACTTTACAATGATATAGAATGATGCAGAAGAAGAAGATATACTAGACCATAACCCCAACTTTGACACAACCACCTAATGATGATCCTAGACCTCCCAACACTGCCTCTTCAACCCTTGGCAGATAGACAGAAGTACAATTTGAACAATAATGTATTTACAATGACTAAGTATAATGATACCTTTACAATGATTGTATGCAGTGCTGCCCACTTGAAGACTTCATATGATGAACTTCTTGCTACTGTATGCACCTTGTTTGTTGCTCTTGTCATGCTACCCTCATCTACACCTTGCTTTGCTTTTCTGTCATAGAAATTCTGGTCCTTTGCAATCCTTGATAACACATGATCTAGCTTTTTCTTGCCTTCTAGAAGCTCGATATCGAATCTGGTGTATCTCTGTTATTTTAGATCCTCAATATATGATTTTATGTCCTGCAGTAGTCCTCTAAGTTTTCTTTCCAATTCTACAGGTCTAACCCAATTCAGATTCTTCAAGGGAGAGTTATACCCAATTTCTCACAATGCCCTAATTATGGACTGTTTCAATAGAGCACACTTGTACGGAATGCCACGTGTCATTGTTTCTTCATTTGGATCTAAAATTGATAGAGAAAAAACTAAAGACTATGAAATATCTTTAAATTTTTACAGAATTCCAATCTGATACTCAGAGAGAGAGTTATGATGATTTTACCAAGGTCACTTCTTTGAGATAAATTTCAGGAGCCTGCAAAAACCCTGACTTCCACAGATCATATCTCCAAAAATGTTGCACACCTTGATCTGAAATTTTTACTGCAACTTCCTTAGGATTTTGCATTCATCTCATAAAAATTTCAGCTTCTGACCCTTCGTAGAAAAAAAATTAGAGCGAAAATTCCACGATGACCTGCTTCAAATGGCCAAATCCCTTGCATAAGGAGGAAATGAGGATCACAATTTATATAAATGCTTAAGTTGAGAGGGGCTTTGAAAAGTGAACGTGGGAGGGATTTTAGGAGCTTAAAAAATATTAATTATGACTTTTCAATGACCCATGCCCCAACCCCATGGGGTTTTAGCCCACTAACTGGGGGTACAAGCTTCAAACATGAATATCTCTCAAACCGTGAAGAATTACATGGCGTGTCATATATCAACGGAAACATATCGACAAGTAGAAAACATAAAAAGCATTATTGACCAATAATATGTTAATTTGATAGGTAAAAATTCCCATGCAATATTTGGTTAGCCCCTGGTGCTGCTTGGGTTGACATTAATGACAACCACTGATCAACATAATGTGCTGTCACCCCCAACCTTTTCTTTAATCATGGGAAATGCCTCATCCTCAATGGGAGACATCAGATCTTGGTATTCTCTTGAAGGAGGAATCCCCATGTCTCCTTCATTCTCTTGAAACCTCATAAAGGTTCCACTGCAGTCATTTTTCCCTTAAAACCCTCTTGGAGTTTCATTGCATCTTTCTGCCTTGAACCGTTCAACCCCCTCAGAGAAGTTCTCCTTAGATCTGAAGATTGATGAGAGTAATCTCATCCTCTCCATAATTTCTGCTTTATGCTCTCTTCCTTCTGCTTCTTCTTCCTACTTCTCCTCAGCACTTCTCTGATAGCACTTCTCATAGGTTGAGCCAAAGATCATGCTCTGATACCACTGTAATGTTCCAAATGGGGAAAAATAAGCTTAGTAGGGAATATCTTAGGATATTACCCTATGGATTCATAGTAGCATGGAAGCACACCAGAAATTCTAAACCAGAGATAGACTGAAGGGGCTTTTACTGGATATGCCTCCTTCCAAAGAAGGGAGAGATCCAGAGGTTGCTTGGCCCGTTTCAGACTCTATCTATAGAAATAGGTGCAACACAGAAAGGGTGGAGATAACAAACTCCAAATGGAGTTTTCAGCCCTTTGGATTCTTAGATCTTCATATCTAAAGAATGGATCCAAAAGAGGAGCAAAAACCAAACAAGGAAGGAGCGGGAGATTTCTACTTCAGGAAATCCAGCAAGAGGCCCAATGATAATGTTGTATAAGAAAATGGGTGCAATAATAACTTATTTCAGGGCTTCGTTCCCCTAGCTTGGGCTGTTTTTGACTTGTATGATGAATTTCAGCTAAAAAAAATGATTTTAAGGCACTTAAATAGATCTCCCACGAATTTGACTAGCTAAAAATTAGCTAGTGAGAAGAGCTGCTACAACAAGGAAACCCAGCAACCAGAATTGCGCAGTTTTGCCCAGTAATAACTGGAGACCAGCCATAAGGCTAAAAATTCTGCCATAAGACATTAGATCATCATTATGAAATATTCTCCCATTGACATACAACAAATCACATGAAATAATAGTGCAAAAATCCATCAAAATGACATCTCCGAAATTTATAAAATTGCAGAAATGAATGGACTGCATCCCACTAAGTATTCTTCAGTAGTTGAATAATGGAAATCAGATCTATGACTGATATATGGCTGTAACATCAGATCCATACCAGATCTAGAAACTATTCATCCTCTTTTGCAAGTCCCCTCTGGGGTTCTAACAAAATAATGCACTAGAAGTTGTAGATCTGTCTTTTTATACATGGAACTGCAGAAACTTCTAGAAATAGTTGAAGATGATTTTTATTAAAATACATATCAGATCTAAGTAATAGATATCAGCAAGCTACAATGTGAATCTTCAAGATGAGAGGAAAACCTCAATCATCTGAGATCTCTTACAAAGGGAAAATCAAATAATACTTGCAGCAACACATGAAATAACGCAATACCTAAAGGGTCAGCGCTGTAGCTTGAACCAAATATGACAATAGATGAAATGTACATATTTGAAATCAAGATACAAGAGTGAGATCCTCTTCCGGGTGGTCACAATACACCCTCCCTGAGAGAAGTCTCCTCCAAAAAACTAGATATTGCAGATCTAGTTCACCACTTGCTGCAACGCACAGCAGCTGCAAAACCCTCAACAGGATCAGCGCTTCTACTAGAGGTGGAGTTTGGAAAAAAATGCTGGATAGTGTAAAATGCAGTACAATGCCCTCCAAGAGCTTCTCAAGGAAGGGAGGAGAGTTCCTAAACAGGAAACCCTCTCTTTCTCTTGCTAAACAGCGCAGAGAAAGGAGTTGCTCAAGAAACTCAAAATTCTAAATATGATCAACAACCTTTACATGAGCCCTCTCCTCCTTTTTATAACTTGAATGTGTGCACAAACCCTAACCACTTCAATGGACTTAACCCCTTTCACATTGGATCCCTCTTCTAAAACTGCGCTGGTTCTCCAAGGTGGTCCAATTTCTATTCACACACAAGTGGATTTGTTACAAAAGGCCCATATTTATCCCTTTTCACATTGGGCATGTATTTATTCTTTGATTTAAGGAGTTTTTCATGTCCTCCTTTACATTTTGTTCATCAATACATAAAATTAAGACAAAATGAAATGTTTCAATTAGCTTGGGCTAATTAGGAACATTACAGTAAAAGAATGCTGGTCAAATCATTCAAGCTTGACTTGTCAAAAGAAAATATATTAGGAATGAAAGATACTGGTTTCACATGCTTAAATATAAACCAAAGAGAAGGATAGGGATGATTAACTAATGATGATACCCAACCCTTAATTCCTTCTAAGTTTGTTTTTTGTTTATGAAATAATGTTTGTGTGCAACTTGTCTCAATGCCACAACTCATGATGAATCAGATTGTCTAATCCTAGTTCAAACCATGTTTCCACTTTCATGTCAATAGCTTAGAGAATGAAGTTTGTAATACTGCTTAATCCTGACAATAAAATAGTCAAGGTAGAGAATAAGAAGAGTTCACTAGCATAATCTAAACTCTTCGAAGAAATAAGTGTAGAAGTAGATAGTTTGTTTTTGCTTTCAAAAGAAAAGGATGTCAAGGGTTTGCCAGTTCAAGTGCACCCAAGGAAGAAGAATGTTAGGATAGTAGGTTGGGTAGGTAAAGATGAAGTTGAGCTAATAATTTTTTCAGATTATTGAGATCACAACTTTAAAGAAGCAACAACAAATGAAAAAAGAAAAGTCTGCCCAATGGATAAGGCATTAGTCTTCATAAACCAAGAGATCTGAAGTTCTGGACACCTCCTGAATAGGAGCTACCCTCCCTAAGTGGGGCCACTATTATTCATCAGTATTTTTTGTCTTTGTAGATGAATAAATGCTTATCCTAGATTTCTAGAAACAAAATTCAAGAATCTCGTGAGTTCTAGAAATCTCACCGCCTTCATTATTCTTAGGATAATTTTTTCACTGTTCTACAACTCTATCAAGGCATGGCTAGTATATCACTTCCAGAAGACAAAATCATGGACCTATGTCACTCATTCTCACTATGTTTGCCACCTCTAACCCTACCACTCTGTTTTGACTGGCCTAACTCTTCTACCTACACCTTGCATTTCCAAGTAACCCAAACCTTTACCCCGATTCATCAAGTGCCTCAAGAAATGGTGATTTTGAACTACCTTTCTAGGGTCTTTAGATAAATCAAAGTTATTAGTTTCTAGGATTTCAATACACAAAAGTTGGTCAAGACTCTCTTTTACACCTTCAAACCTTGATTCAATCATTTAGCCAAAGACCAAATCCATAAGGCCTCCAAGTAGGTCATGTAAGGTCTCCTAAGTTATTCATTATTCTAGTTTTCCACAACTCACTTCTTTATAGGTTCCCAAAGATGAAATCAAATGAAAAATAAGGTGAGCTCATGATTTTCCAAATGATATGAAAAGGCCTTCAAGAAAGGACTTCCTAGGTCAGAGCATCAAGTCTGCAAAAAAGACAGTTTCCTATCTTAAAGAATTTCTACAGGAATGTTTTATGATGGTTATCTGCAGAAGAAAGGAAAGGTGAGAAGCCAAATCTTCAAGGACAGTCAAAGTAGAAGAGAAACAATATTCCTAAGTAAAAAAATAATATTAGTGGTTTTATGACTGATTGACTATAAGGTGTTGCCTAGCAAGATGTCCATGCAAAAGATAAAAAAGACAGAGATACATCAGCACCACCAAGCATGAAACCAAAGTCTACAGAAATGATAAATGGGAAAAGGAAAAAGGCCCTAAAAAACTAGAAGTTTAGGAAGGTGGGAAAAAAGGTGATATGAAAGTCTTAAAACTTTATTATAATAACAGAAGGTGTTCAAAAGATTTCTGAAAGGAGACCTCCATGGTTAAAATATGACAAAAAGGGTGTTCACTACAACAAAGTGGACAAAATTGTAAAGAGTATTAGTGTGAAGGCTACGTAAACTTTCAAAGTACAGTCACAAATCTACAAAATGATCAAAAGAAGGAAGGCAGGAGGTTTAAGGTCAAAAAGACATCAAATGGAGCATAAGTTCTACTTTTGAGTGTTTAAGGTACAAAACTCCAAAAGAAGTGTAAAAAGATCAAAACACTGCTTTATGGCATCACCAGCAAGCAAAAGTGGCCAAATGGAGAAATAAAATCACTTTTTCAAGATCACCCACAAAGACCATTTTCATGCTTAAAACACCACCTGCAAAAAGAAAAGGAAAATATCAATAAAATGGATGAAGGATCAAAATTAAACATTAGTCAAGGTGGGTTTTTGTTTTTAGTTTTTCAAGGATATAAAAGCATCAAAAGTATCATCACTCAACACCATTTTTTCATCTGCAAAAGGAGTGGAAGGATTTCAATATTTTCAGAGTTTTCTGGTAGATATTCGGGAAAAAAACCTCTACAATGCGCTCTTGAAAGGTTGCACCACACGCCTGTGCGCACTGCCCGTGCATTTTTCAAAGGGGTATTGCACGCCTGTGTAATAGCGTTGTGCACAAGGCCATAGACTGACCCGACCGTGTGCACGATCGCCCGATGCTGCACTCTTTTGCATGCCGGAGCTAACCTAATATCCCGGGCACTACACACAGGGATGTACAGGAGCTGCCCGATAGCCTAAAGCTGCAAGTTGGTCCATTCAACAGTGTGCACAACCGCGTAGCACTCCATCTGCCTGGCACCTTGTGCAGAGGCCACCTGACCCGACAGCCTGCGCTGCGCTCCTCTCTGTTCATGGCTGCCCAGGAGGACCTGACTACCTGTTCAGGCCTCACTCGTGATATGCTCCTGCATTGCGTTTAGGGAAAACCTGACAGGTCATGCAGAAACCACCCGACTCGCCCATGCTGCGTTCTTGTGTATTTTGGTTTCATCTATGATATTTTTGAGAGGTATTTAGACATTTTATACCTTTTCCTATTATCTAAAGATAAAATTATAAAGAAATGTGAAGGGCGAACTTAAAGAAAGAGGAAAAAACCCTAAAGGAAGGAAGGTTAGGTCCCCATGTTTGCAAGCATTGCTGATTGAAAAGCTCCCATCCATCTATACACTGAAAACACATCAAGGCAAAATGTGTCCTCCTTCACTCCTCTTTTCCCCTCCAAATTTGCACATCATTGCCTTACTCATTAACCTCTCACTTTCCCTCTCCATATCCTTTCACAAATAGTTTACAGGTTTTGTTTTCAAAGGCAAGAGTAAAGGACAAAATTCCTAGAGAAGGAAGTGTTGACAGTGGCGAGAGAGGCCAAAGGCCAAGAGAATAGCAGAGGAAGGGTGGGAAAGAAAATAGTTTTGAGTCTATAAACACTAAAGAATTGATAGCCTCTCCTACTACAATTTCATATTTCCAAGAGGTAGGATGCTATGACTTCTGTGAAAAAGTACAAAGAGTCAAAAGTCACCCTAAGTTGACTAGAATTTTCATCCTAAACCTCCAGGGTCACCAAGTACATCTAACTGGAGTAAATTTTGAGTTATCCCCCAATACAATTGCCATGGCCACTGGGATACCTTGCATGGGAGAAAAATGGTTCAAACAAGTGAGTTTGGATTTAAGCCATTACCAGCCCTTTTTGAAACCAAGGTACCAAGCTGATTGCAAGACCATTTTTCCTTTCTCCCATCTCATGGAAAGATATTCCCGTATAATCAAAATCATCATGAGTTACTTCACTTGCGAGGGTAGGTTTTCCAGAATCTATTCCTACCACATAAGACTACTCATGCATTTCACTAGGGCCAAGCTGCTACATTTGCCCTACTACCTTTATAAACATTGTTATCACCCAAAAAATTTCAAAACATCATTGTGTAATGTTTTTTTTTGGTCATGGTTCAAATTAGGTTTAGAATTCAATTTAGGTTTTGATAAAGGGTAGGTTAGATTGTCATAAGTTGAAAGCCCATCCATAAGTTCAAATAAAGTATTTTTTAAGGTCCATTCATTGTCAAATATCCATAATTTCCATTTTTGAGTCATTTCCTAAAGTCTCATGTCAAAACTGGTCAATTAGCCAAGAAACCTCGTTTTCGTAGTGCCACTAGTTGAAAAAAATTGATTTGCGCTATGAAACTGATGAAAGTTATGAAGAAAAAACTCTGTTTTCTGATTTTGAGGAGTCAATTTCTAAGGAGGTTTCTGAGCAACTGAGAACTAATTTAGGAACACTGAAAGAGGTTTTTCTTCCTAACAGACCTAGCTACAAAAATATCTCTCATTTTATTCAAACTCATTAGGAGGTGGGAGAATTGATAAATTAAAATTCGCTACGAAACTGCTGTTACAAAACTGTCTTGTACATGACTATTTAGCAGTCAACTTCAAGTTCATTTTCTAGCCAAATGAAAACATATTTTGGAATTATTAAGTGTTATTGTCTTCATCACAGCCCCAGCTACAATAACCTCTCTCACTTTTCTCACAAGTGTTATAAGTTGGGATATACAAGGCTTTCTTTGAAGCCCTATTTTCAGAAAAAACAGTTTTCCTATTTTACACATGTTTTTCAAAGGCAGTTTCTAGAGAGTAGGAGATGTATTTCAAAAAACCAAGAGAGGTTTGTATTAAAGACATAATGGAATAAAATAACCACTTTTATTTTCTCAAAATACATCATGTATTATGATATATAGGCTCTATCTCAAGACCTATGTTTCAGGAAAAAAACAGGAGAAATCTACAAGAAGTTAATAAGTCATAAAGGCTGGAAAGATTGTGTTTTTTACTTGATATGTTTTTAAAATTATGGAATAAGGTTGATTTTGAGTTTTTGGCACATTTTCATTCTCTACTTTATAAAATTTTGGACAAAATTCTCACTCAAAAATTTCATAGCGCAAACAATGTAAAAAGAGTGAAAAGGGCTATGAAACTGATGTAGCAAATTTTTTCACTCTTTCTCATCAAATTTTGAAGGGAAAAAATTTGAATTATGATCTGAAATTTCTAAGGAATATGTATTAAGAGATAATGAAGAAAATCCTTGAAGAAATAAATCAAAATTTTGAAGAAAAAAGGGTTAAGAAGCAACGCTACGAAAGGCGCAATGAAACTGTGTTGTTTTCATAGCGCAGTCTATTTCAGCTCATTTGAACAGTTTAATGATGGTTTTTGGACACCTGGAGCTTAGGGAGGATTCTTGCAGGTGTTATTTTAGTTTCCAATAGCAAAGGAACTCGAAATAATTATTTCATGGTGGTCAGAATGTTTCAAGAAGTGCAAGGAACCCTATGCCTAGAAAACAGGAGACTGTTCCTATTTTGATGGAGGTCAGCATCATGGCCATGAAGAGTTGAAGTCTATCCTCTAGATTCGACCATGTGTTAGTACACTCGGAAAATTATGTAACTTAATTAAGATAACGTGGTTATAGATAGGTGATTAAGAGTTTGAATCCTATTTGTATTAGGACCGTTTAGTAGATTAACTGTCCTTTTGTAATAAATCCCATGTAATATGGTTATGCAAGGTGTCAAGAGTGAAGAATTCGAAGTATCTTCTAGAATATGAGTTGATCTCATGTTTTAAAGGTCTATTTAAGACCAAGAAGTCGAATTAGTGAAGGGTTGGACATTTTTGGCTAAACTGGTACATATTGTAAACAAACTGTTTTAGCTAATGCAGGGAGCTTCTACTTGACCAACTTGAGATTCAGAAGGGGTTTTTAGTGTTTTCATGTTCTATCATTGTTACTTATATATATTATTTGTATTGGTGTTCATATATATTACTCAGAACTCATATTTAGATGCTTTGACTTCCTTTATAGGTGAACTGACTGTGTTTTTACATGTCCATGTGTGTGTGATCTATGACTAAAAACTCTGTTATGCCTCAACTTCCATGTCAATTAGATTCATTGATTTACTAAAATATTTTGACTCCATAAGACCAATGTATACATGTTGATATTATTTTCAATCTACAGGGCTGTAAAATGTTATCTGAGAAAACTACTTTTGTAAAACTTTGGATTGACTGATATATTTAGTAACAATATAACTTTTCTTCACCTAAGATTCTTAGTGTATTTCAATGAGTTTTATGTCCTATCTTTGAAATTTTTTTCTTCCATAGCCTTGATGTCTCATTACTCAGAATTCATGTATTACATGCTCTGACTTCCTTTGAACTTCAAGTTATTGGGATTTTCCTGAATGTGTTACCGTTTCATTGAAATATATACAAGCCTCAACTTCCACAAGGAGAGCCATTTTTATCTTTATCCCTGTCACTGACTCCATAGCCCAATGGTAGCAAGCCCTCATATTTTCAACTTACGAACATACAAAATCAAGACACAAACAATAGAGTTAGTCATCTATCTACATCTTTATTCAATAACATTAACCCTTGAGACAGCCCTCTCAGATTGAGGAGGTTAAGACTCAGTCACAATATTGGTTTGAAATAGTTACACTAAAGTTATCTGATCAGCAGCCAATCAGGTACAATTTTGGTGATAATATTTTGGCACTGTTGTCAAGGAGCAAAGGTGTAAATTTTCCCTGGGAAGAATGACAAATTTTCAGTTCTAAGGTCTGATATCAGCAGACACTTAGGCACATATTGGTTGCATTCCTGCTCTGGCGACTCCACACATCAAATAATCAGTTGGAAGGTGACTCCACTACTTGAAGATCAGTAGCTTGATGAAGTTCCAAGATGAGCTCCATTGCAAGAATAAATGCTAGGTATGCCCCTATGAATCGGTCTCATATCCCTGGTTTTCCAAATCTTATGCCAAAGGTTGAATGGTTAGCTAATATTCCTATATTTAAATATGAAAAGAAAGACAATGATGCTCTTAATTTGGTTAGATTCCATATGCATGTAGACAGACTTAAGGTTCAGTTCCTTGAGGATTGTCTCATGAAGATGTTTATGGCCACATTAGAAGAAAAGAAGGGTCTTGGTATGAAGCTTTCCAATTGGTTCATTATATTCGCTTGTTGATTTCCATGTTGCATTTTATGATATGTATGAATAGTGTCATCCTTCCTCATTGCAAGTCAAAGACTGCTATAAACACTGTGTGAGTTTTATTGGATATTTGGAGAATTTTTATGAAGATGATGAGTTCATGGATGAGGAAATTTTAGAAGCCCTTCATGACAATCCCTTTCATCACCAAGAAGAAAGGAAAACCTCTTTCTTAGATGAAAATGAAACCCAACAAGAGTTTATTTATGAAAATTATGATACATCCTCTGAGTTTGATGACAATTTGCAGTAGACTTGTCAGTCTTTTGATCATCAGTATTATGAGAATCATTGCAAACAACAAGAGGAAATATTGGAATATTATTGGTACAAACCTCGGGTACATGAAAAATTTGATTATTCATGTCATTTCTTGCATCAGCCTACATCCAAATAATTATCACACTAATGAAAAAATGGGTGAAATTTTTTATTTATCCTTGTCTTCTAATCTGAAATCATTTGAGTGCAAGTCAGAAGATAAGATTCAATTTATGGATGAAGTTTCTAAGAATATTGGGAAATACATCGAAGTTTTTGAAGGAAAAATTCAATCTTGTTATCTTCATGATCAAGATCAACCTTTTCAAAAGATTTCCATGCAAGAACACAAAGAGAGGGTGTTGCTTCCTTTCTCTTTTGAGATTGAGGAAGAATACACTATTTTTGAAAATCAGTTTGAACAGTAGTTTGATAGCACACAATTGAAATCTTGTGTGGTTGAGAAAAGCATATATAAGTTGTCCAAAGCTGCAGAATATCATGAGAAGCATCAAATAGATCATGTCTTCTTTGATCCTATAGCTGACTACATGAAAGAGATCTATAGTCCAAATTTCCAATTATCTTTTCATTATGAAGATCAGTTACATCTCATGTTTCCTTGGTCATTTCAGTATCATGTTTAATTTTGGTTCAAGCACGGTCAAGAGATTCAAGTGCCATATTAGATCAATTACTGGCTTCATTGGAAGTTTCATGTTCCTTGAGTTACAAATAGAGATTGTAGATAATAGGGTAGGTAGGAGTGTGTGAATAAGCTCAAAGTTGACTGAGCATATTTTCAGTAAAAACATATCTGGTTCTTCTGTAGTGATCATCAAGCTTGAATGCTCGAGGCAAAGGCTATAACAGTTTGAAGAATACTTGGTAAAATTTCAAAGTTTTATTCCAAGAAGATGGATAGCAGCACTGGAACAACTGGTTCTTAGTGTACCACAGGGGCACACTATCCCAAGTGGAGCCACTGTTATCACCCAAAAAATTTCAAAACATAAATGTGCCATGTTTTGTTTTGTTCATGGTTCAAATTAGGTTTATAATTCAATTTAAGTTTTGATGAAGGGTAGGTTAGATCGTCATAAGTTCGAAGCCCATCCATAAGTTCAAGTAGAGTCTTTTTTAAGGTCCATTCATTGTCAAATATCCA
This sequence comes from Pinus albicaulis, assembly GCA_034641835.2. Lineage (NCBI taxonomy): Eukaryota > Viridiplantae > Streptophyta > Pinopsida > Pinales > Pinaceae > Pinus > Pinus albicaulis. The sequence goes on from CM076569.1 coordinate 279,936,083, forward strand.
TAATTTCCATTTGTGAGTCATTTCCTAAAGTCTCATGTCAAAACTGATCAATTAGCCCATAAATCTCATTTTCGTAGCACCACTAGTTCAAAAAAGTTGATTTGCGCTACAAAACTGCTGAAAGTTATGAAGCAAAAACTATGTTTTCTGATTTTGAGTAGTCAGCTTCCAAGGAGGTTTCTGAGAAAATTAAAACGAATTTAGGAAAAATGAAAGAGATTTTTCTTCCTAACAGAACTAGCTACCAAAACCTCTCTCAGTTTCCTCAAATTCATTAGGATATTGAAGAAATTGATAAATTACAATGTGTTACGAAACTGCTGTTACAAAACTGTCCTGTACATGACTGTTTAGCAGTCAACTTCAAGTTCTATTTCTAGCCAAATGCAAGTATTTTGGAAATATGAAAGATTTTTGTCTTAATCACAGCCCCAGATACAATAACCTCTCTCAATTTTCTCACAAGTATTATAAGTTGGGAGATACAAGGCTTTCTTTGAAGCCCTATTTTCTGAAAATAGAGTTTTCCTGTTTTACACATGTTTTTCAAAGGATGTTTCTGGACAGTAGGAGATGTATTTCAAAAAACCAAGAGAGGTTTTTATTAAGGACATAATGGCCTAAAAAACCCTCCTTTTCTCAAAACACATCATGTATTAGGAGATATAGGCTTTTTCTCAAGACGTATTTTTCAGGAAAAAAACAGGAGAGATCTACAAGCAGTTAAGAAGTCATAAAGGATGGAATGATTGTTTTTTTCACTTGATATGTTTTTAAAATGATGGTATCAGGTTGATTTTGATTTTTTTTCACATTTTAATTCTCCACTTTAGAAAAATTTGGACAAAACTACTCACTCAGCAGTTTCGTAGCACAAATAGTGTAAAAAGAGTGAAAAGCACTACGAAACTGGTGTAATAGCTTTTTTCTCTCTTCCTCATCAAATTTTGAAGGGAAAAATTTTGAATTATGATATGAAATTTTTAAGGAATATGTATTAAGAGATAATTAACACAATCCTTGAGGAAAGAAATCAAAATTTTGAAGAAACAAGGGTTAGAAAGCAGTGCTACGAAAGGCGCTACGAAACTGTGTTGTTTTCATAGTGCAGTCTATTTCAGCTCATTTGAACAGTTTAATGATGGTTTTTTGACACCTGGATCTTACGGAGGATTATTTCGGGATTTATTTTAGTTTCCAATAGTTAAGGAACTCGAAATAATGAGTTCATGGTGGTCATAATGTTTCAAGAAGTGCAAGGAACCCTATGTCTAGAAAACAAGAGACTGTTCCTATTTTGATGGAGGTCAGCATCATGGTCATGAAGAGTTGATGTCTATCCTATAGATTATACCATGTGTTAGTACACTTGGAAAAGGATGTAACTTAATTAAGATAAGGTGGTTATAGATAGGTGATTAAGAGTTTGAATCCTATTTGTATTAGGATTGTTTAGTAGATTAACTGTATTTTTGTAATAAATCCCATGTAATATGGTTATGCAAGGTGTCAAGAGTTAGGAATTAGAAGTATATAGAGAAATATGAGTTCATCTCATATTTTAAAGGTCTATTTAAGACCAAGAAGTCGAATTAGTGAAGGGTTGGACATTTTTGGCCAAACTGGTGCATATTGTAAAAAGGTTGTTTCAGCTAATGTAGAGAGCGTCTACTTGACCAACTTGAGATTCAGAAGGGGTTTTTAGTTTTTTCCTATTCTATCATTGTTTCTTATATATCTTACTTGCAGTGGTGTTCATCTATATTACTCAAAACTAATCTTTAGATGCTCTAACTTCTTTTATAGGTGAACTAACTGTATTTTTACATGTCCATGTGTGTGTGACCTATGACTAAAAACTATGATATGCATCAACTTCCATGTCAATTAGATTCGCTAATTTACTGAAGTGTTTTGAATCCATAAGCCCAATTTATACATGATGATATTATTTTCAGTCTATAGGGTTGTAAAATGTTATCTGAGAAGACCACTTTTGTAAAGATTTGGATTGACTGATATATATAGTAACAATATAACTTTTCTTCACCTGAGATTCTTAGTGTCTTTCAATGAGTTTTATGTCCTATCTTTGAAATGTTTGTCTTCCATAGCATTGATGTCTCATTACTCAGAATTCATGTATTACATGCTATGACTTCCTTTGAACTTCAAGTTATTGGGATTTTCTTGAATGTGTTACTATTTCATTGAAATATATACAAGCCTCAGCTTCCACAAGGAAATCCATTGTTATCTTTATCCCTGTCACTGACTCCATAGCCCAATGGTAGCAATCCTTCATCTTTTCAACCTATTAGCACCCTGTAATTAGCAAGATTGGAGAAAGTCCAACTGCAGGGAGAACATTATTTCAACCACTTTGGGATTCTAGGATCTAGCCCTCCTAAATTCAGAGAGGGATCTCTCCAATAAGTGAAAATATGGATTTGTTTTTGAAGTTTTGGGTAATGATATTAGGCTAGTTATGAAGGCCAAGGGTTTGTTTTGTTTTTGGATGGTTGAGCATGATTATTTTTTGAGGTGGAAAGTTCCAAATGAAAAGAGTTTCAAAGGTAAGAAGTTGCAAGCAAATAGAACAAGTTGTGGCCAGGAAGATAGATAATTGTAGGTTTTAGTCCATTAGGCTATGGAGTCATAATAGGGTTTAATTGAAACAACAAGAGGCAAGAGTGGTCCATGGGGCAAGTCATCTATGTCTAAGGATATCTTTAAATTTTCATTTATGGAATGAAATGATACAATAAGAAGGGTAATTTAAACAGATGAAGAACAAAGAGCAGCCTAAGATCTGGTAAGTGCTTTTAAACTAGCCAGCTTTTGACATACACTTAAGAAAGACATGAAAGTAAACTAGGATTTGGTAAGTACTTTTAAACCAGCCTAGATCCATCTTAACTTTGGATCTATCAAGCGCCGAGAGGGATAAAATATATCGAGGTGCAAACCTCTTTTTTTGAGTGCAAAACTTGAGGAAAGGTTTGCACCTTGAGAGATTTGATCCCTCTCAGCGCTTGATAGATCCAAAGTTAAGATGGATCTAGGCTGGTTTCAGTCGTGTGTGGCCAAGGAAAATCTATCGAAAATATGATTAATTTTATCAATAATATGTAAATACAAAATAATATAAATACAATAATTTTATATATGTTAAATATGTCTGATATTTATTTGGTCATTTTAATTTTAAAATTTTCTTAGTTACCTCAATTTTTTGAGATGATAAATATTGTTAATAAATTTAATGACGAAACAATTTTTTAATGCAAAGTGACAATGTACTAGTGTTGAATGATAGAAAATGAAAATAATAAGAATGTAGTCGATTACAAATAGTCTTCATTGTGATCAATCTCAAATTATTTTCTTTTTCTATTCTTATTGTCACCCTTGTTAGTTTTTTCATCTTTTCATATAGATTATATGAAAAGGACAATTGAAATAATAAACCATTTAAATATTTAGCTTGAACTATTGTACTAAACATCATACATTGTCTCTCTTGCTCTTCAATATTAATAGGTTGATTTACTATAACACAAATATTAATGTACATTGTTAATAATTTTGTGTGCTTACACTGAAATCAATGCACAATCTTAATCCACATATATATCTCCCTCTCTCTTCACCCTCCAACTATGTTACTCTCTCTCTCTCTATCTCTCTCTCTCTCTCAACATCTACACTGAAATCAATGCATATAGTGCAAGAAAAATATGATTATAAATCACCATCCATACTGAAATCAATGCATCGAGTGCAAGAAATCATCTTCCCTATCTCCCCCCTCCAACTGCATCTCTCTTTCCCTCTGTCTCTCCTCCTATACACTGAAATCAATGCATCTAGTGCAAGCAATCAAATAGGATTATAAATCACCATCTACTTCCCTATCTCCCCCCTCAAACTACATCTCTCTTTCCCTCCGTCTCTCCACTCTCTCACATCCTCCCCCTTCCTTCTTCTCTCTCCATTTCTTTCCCACATATATATCTCCCTCTCTTTTCACCCTCCAACTATGTTACTATCTCCCTCCCTCTCTCCTTCTCTCCATATCTCCTTCTTTATCTCACCCCAAAACATATACACACTCTCTCCATATCTCCCTTGTCACTTCATCTCTCTTTCCACTTCTCACTTTCTATGTATTCCTTCTTCCCTCCCTCTCTCCCCCTCCAACTCCATCTATCCATCCTCCCATCTCTACTTCTATCTTCGTCTCTCTCGTCCTTCCTCTCTCTCCCCCCCCTCTCTCTCTCTTTCTTTGCCCTCCAATTTTCTCTCTTCCCCCATAACTCTCTTCCTCTCTCTCATGTCCTCTCTCTTGTCCTTCCTCTCCTACCTTCCTCTATCTTTTCCTCTCTCTCTCTCTTTGCAATCGAATTATTTCTCTCTCTCTCTCTTTGCCTTCCAATCCTCTTTCCTCCCCCAAAACACACACACACACTCCCTCTCTCTCAAAATCTACACTAAAATCAATGCATATAGTGCAAGAAAAAATAGGATTAGAAATCACCATCCACACTGAAATCAATGCATCGAGTGTAAGAAATCATCTTCCCTCTCTCCCCCCTCCAACTCCATATCTCCTTCCCTCCCTCTCTCCACTCTCTCACATCCACTCTCTCTTCCTTCCCCTCTATTCCTTTCTCTCCCACATCTATCTCTCTCTATATCTCCCTCTCTCTCCCTCTCTTCACCCTCCAACTATGTTACTATATCCCTCCCTCTCTCATTCTCCCCCCATTTCCTCCATATCTCCTTATTTTTCTCTTTATGTCACACCCAAACATACACATACTCATCTATTTCTCCCTTGTCACTCCCTCTCTCTCTCACTTCTCACTCCCTATGTAAATACATTACTCTGGATCCAGAGTTTGATATTATCTATATTTACACTGAAATCAATGCATGTAGTGCAAGTAAGAAAATAAGATTAGAAACCAACATCTACATTGATATGGATGCATCTAGTGCAAGCAATAAAATAGGATTAGAAATCACCATATCAAAATTTTACATTACTCTTGATCTATCAAACTTTACATTAGAAATCACTATCCACACTGAAATAAATGCATCGAGTGCAAGAAATCATCTTCCCTTTCTCCCCCCTCGAACTCCATCTCTCTTTCCCTCCCTCTCCACTCTCTCACATCCTCTCTCTCTTCCTTCCCTTCTATCCCTTTCTCTTCCACATCTATCTCTCTCTCTATCTCTCTCTCTCTCCCTCTCTTCACCCTCCAACTATGTTACTATATCCCTTCCTATCTCTGTATCCCCCCATTCCCTCCATCTCTCCTTATTTTTCTCTTTATCTCACCCCCAAACATACACATACTCTCTCTATTTCTCCCTTGTCACTCCCTCTCTCTCTCCACTTCTCGCTCTCTCTATGTATTTCTTCTTCCCTCCCTCTCTCATCCTCCAACTCCATCTATATATCCCTCCCTCTCTCATCCTCCAACTCCATCTATATATCCCTCCCTCTCTCCTCCTATCTCCCTCCCTCTCTCCTCCTCTCTCTCTTCCTTCCTCTCTTTCCCTTCCTCTCCTACCTCCCTCTCTCTTCCCCCATCTCTCTTCTCTCTCCCTCACACTCTTTTCCTTCCAATATAAAATGGAAGAGAAATAGAAAAATATGGTATTTGGCCCTCTGTGTTAAATTTATATATGTAGGGAGAGAAGTGATTTTTCAATAGGGACATTAGATTAATTAGATTAAATTTTAAATGTTAAATATTAAACATTATTTTTACATTTACGTTTACATGTTTATTGTTACCTGAGATAGGCAATGCATATATTGTACTTTAATTTGGCCCATGGTATTTAGCTGAGGATTCACCTAAATAAAACCACTTTTTGAGTGTTCCTAAATATAATAGGATTATGGAGTAAATATAAAAAGATGTTTTATTTATTTACCATACCTATGGTTTATTTATATTCTATTTATTTACCATACCTCTTTTATAAATATGGTATTTGGCCCATGGTATTCAGCCCATGGTATTTAAGTGGTACATTTATATACACTTCGACATATCAAAAGTTTACATTAATTAAATTTAATAATATTAATATTATAATATAATAATGTGAATATTAGAATTAATAATAATGTTTTTTTGGCATGTATTAATAATAATTTGGCCCATGGTATTTAGCTCGAGATTCACCTAAATAAAACCACTTTTTGATGTTCAGAAATATAAATAGGATTATTGAGTAAATATAAAAATCCTTTTTATTTATTTACCATATATATGGCTGATTTATATTTTATTTATTTACCATACCTCTTTTATAAATATGGTATTTGGCCCATGGTATTCAGCCCATGGTATTAAAGTGGTAAATATATCAAAAGTTTACATTACTCACATGACATCTACACATCTATATACACTCCGTCAGATTAAAAGTTTACATTACACACATTACATCTACACATCTCTATATATTGGGCCCGACATATCAAAAATTTACATTACACGCATTACATCTACACATCTCTATATATTGGGCCCGACATATTAAAAGTTTACATTACACACATTACATCTACACATCTCTATATATTGGGCCCGACATATCAAAAATTTACATTACACACATTACATCTACACATCTCTATATATTGGGCCCGACATATCAAAATTTTACATTACACACATTACATCTACACATCTCTATATATTGGGCCGACATTTACATTACACACGTTACATCTACACATCCCTATATACTGGGCTGTAGAGCGCCTCTCGGCGCAACTAGCCATCCTTTGATACACTTTCAATAGAAAACATATAAAAACAGAGGGAAACACAAATGATAACAAAGGATGGTCTAATATCTGGTAAGTACTTCTAAACTAGCCAACTTTTAACACACTCCAAGGGAAACATTCTGACAGTCCTTGGGGATAAACTAGGACCAGGGCACACCATATCTTTCTTAATTCATCTCTACTTAACATGAAATGAAAGTAAAATCCAAGAATAATATTCAGCTAAAACAATAAGACGAGGGAACGCCATCATTCCTATGATTAAACTAAATTAAATTATTCCTAAATAACACAATTTGGAAGAAAAGATTCAGATAAAGATTTTCAGTCAGAGAAGGGTAGTGATATACAGTAGGTCCTAACTCTATGCATGCTATTATTTATAAGAAAATATGAACACAATGAAAATAGAAATAAAACAATAATTCACAATAAGAAATAGCGTCACCGTCGACATAGACCAGGATCCCATAAATCAACTTGTATTGATGCTCCAAAACAGTTACAGCTTTAAGTCCAATGCTTTAGTATAGCAATCATCTACACTTCCTAGACTAACTTATCTATCACAAGTAGAGCTCCAAGAGCCAGTGAACACTATTTACAGGTAGAAGTATCAAGCTCAATTACATTTCAAAGTTCAGCAACCAACTCAACCAACCCCTCTCTCATCTTCTGCAGTAGTATTTATAGAAGAATGAGGAGGTGAGATCTGATAAAATATCTCTAAAGATAATTAATATAGACTTAATGGCTTCTCAGCCTTTGGGGGGCTCAATGAATAAGCTTACATATTTTTCCTCTGTATTAAATAATTTACATTAAGATTTAAGCTCGGTGGGAGTTCTTTTTGACTTTTGAGGCTCTGTGTAATATCAAAGTAATTCTGCCAATATTTTGTCATTATGCTTATTTGCAGAGTTAACTTCTCTAACTGTGCTGAGGCAAATACTTGATCTCAATCAATAACTTCGGCCTCCGTTTGAATGCTTTAAGGCACAGGTGGCACTGTGGTAACTGGGAGGAATCAATTTGCCTCAGATGTGACGGTGGAGGATTTCTGTCTAATTAACCTTTATGATTTACTTTAAATTATGTTTTAATAGGGGAATTAGGCTTTTGATAATCCATATTAGCCATAATCCCCATAGATCCATCTTCAATCTCATGTTCTAATGTGTTCCTGTCTTTGACACTGATATTCTTTGATTTGTGCTTGATTCGTTGTGTTTGTTACTGTGCTGGGCTTCACAGGGATCGAATGGCATCAATGCCTCATGAATCATTAATGAAACGTGGATTTTAAACCCTGCAAACTATTCTCTTTGATGAATCGAAGGCAGGAGGATTGTCACCCTCAGCCTTTGAATTTTCTTCAGCATGGTGGAAAAACCATTTAAACCCTGCAAAATACAAAAAACATTATGAAATCCTGCATATATAGGTTTACTGCTTTGGATGGACATGTGGGGAGAGCATGGCCGTTGGATGGCATCATCCAATGGTCGAGATTGATCAGAAGAAGTCAAAGGGAAGGCGGAAGAAGAATTTAAATCGGAGCCGGCGATCATGCAAAAATCGACGGTCGGGAGCGGAGGTAAATAAATAACGTGAAGGGGTCACATTATTCAGAAAAAATAAAAATAAAAAGCGGAGAAAAGGGTTTAAAACCTTGTTTCAGCGAAAAATGTTTGAAAAATGAGTTTGAGGATCGGGACACACGTGGGTTGTCGAATGAGATCGGCCCACGCGATCAATGGTGGAGATCGGGTACCGAAAAACCTTATAAAACATTCCTAGACTTCAAAAAAGGTTAATCAAATCATGTTGTATAAAGTCTCCCAGGTCCGGATTTGCTGACTATGCGAGAAACAATAAAGATCTACACCAATTAAAATCTATTGCGTGGATGCTGATGTAGCGCCGGGGCGATGGAGTGTGGGCCATCGATTTGCAGATCAGATCGACGGCAGAGATGTTTTAAATAATCATGCCGTACCACATTCATCTTACGGGCTTCTTCAGAGCGCGATCACCATCCGATGAGCTGGCCTCAGATCAGACGGTGCATGCAAATATCGTGCTGGGCTGATATCCAATATTTAATGCGCGATGAGGACGGTATTTCAAAAGGGCTTGGGGCCACGTGTCGACTGGTGGCGCTGATCACTGCCAAACAGAAAAAATCGCCTCCCTCTCAAAAGCGGTGGGATGAATGTTGTGTAACCAGCTCCAAAGAGAGAAGAAAAGAGATATTCACGCCTTATAAATGAGCCACTTCGAGGGGGCAACCTCCAATACATTACATGAATGAGCAATTCTTGGATGATTCAATTTACAAAACCTCCTTTCTATATATAGGAGTCCATGGGGCCATAATGTAATCCCAGTGGGCCACAATGTAATCCTAGCCGACCTAACAATAATAATTTAGGGGCACAATAACAACAGAATGGGGGTTACAAGGGTACAATAATAACAATAAAGGGGTTACACTAACAACAATAAGGTACTATACTAGTAATATAGGGACCTAACATGCCCCTCTCCTTCAAAAAAAGCGTTGTCCTCAACGCTTGAGTAGCTCTGGGTGCTTCTGTATAAATTTTTCATCCTCCCATGTAGAATCTTCAGTGTATAAATTCTTCCACTTGATGAGATACTCTGAAATTGATCGATTCCGTAGTTGTCGAGTTCTTGTTTCCATGACCGCTTCTGGTTCCAATATGATTTTTCCTTCCTCATGAAGTTCTGGCAATATTGTTTGAACTGGAAGATTTTCTCCTATAACCTTCTTTAAGCATGAAACATGGAAAACTGGATGTACTCGCGAAGAAGCAGGAAGCTCCGATTTGTATGCCATAGTACCAATCTTTTGCAACACCTTGTAAGGACCATAGTACTTTGGCGATAATTTATTATCCTTCTTAGCTTGCTTGAGGGACATTTGTTTATATGGTTGTAGCCGTAAAAATACCCAATCTCATATATCAAAACTTCTCTCGCTGCGATGTTGATCTGCCTGTTGTTTCATTCGATTTTGTGCCAAATTCAGGTTATCCTTTAAGAGTTGGAGAACTTCTTGCTGATGCTCGACGTGATCTTCCACTGCTTGAACCTTCGAATTTTCCCTTAAAGATGATGTGATCGATGGTGGATGATATCCATAAGTGCCATAAATGGGGTCATTTTTGCTGCAGTATGGAAGGAAGTGTTATACCACCATTCAGCGAGAGGTAACCACTTGACCCATTGTGTTTGTTTATCGGATACAAAACAACGAAGATATCCTTCCAAACATTTATTTACTATCTCTGTTTGACCATCAGATTGAGGATGATAAGATGAGCTATGAGCTAATTGAGTACCCAAACAAGAAAATAACTTCGTCCAAAAATTTCCGTAAAAATGGGATCTCTGTCGCTCACAATAACCCTTGGGCTTCCATGTAGCTTTTGAATTTTGTCCACAAATGTAGTAGCAACTGTACTTGCTTTAAATGGATGAGATAATGCACAAAAGTGTGCATACTTGGTAAGTCTATCAACTACCACCATGATGACATTCTTTCCTTGGGACTTAGGTAAACCTGTGATAAAATCCATTGAAATCTCCTCCCAACGTTGACTTGGAATGGATAAAGGTTGTAGAAGTCCCGGGGTCTTAATTGTCTCCACTTTATTCTGCTAGCAAACCAAACATTCTACCACAAAATTTTGAATATCAGATTTAAGGCCATCCCAAAAAAATTCTTTCTTCACCCTGTGGTAAGTTTTTAAAAATCCTGAGTGTCCTCCTAAAGGAGAAGTGTGCAATTCGAGAAGAATCTTTTGTTTTAGTTGGGAATTCTTACAAAGATATAAGCGATCTTTGTACCATAAGGAATCATTTTTCCAACTAAATGTATCAGATGTACTAGGATCTTGCTGCAACTTTTGAATGAGTGTCCATACATCTTTGTCCTTCTTCCATTCATCTCTTGCTTCGGTTATCCAATCTAGTTGGATAATAGAAATGGCACAAAACAATGCTTCCACCTCTTCATTCTTTCTTGAGAGTGCATTTGCAACAACATTAAGCTTTCCTTTTTTGTAGATTATTTCAAAGTCATAACCCAACATCTTTGTGACCCATTTTTGCTGCTCTTCTGAAGATAGTCTTTGTTCCAAAAAGTGTTTTAGACTATCATGATTAGTTTTTACCTTGAAGTGTCTTCCCATTAGGTAAGTTCTCCATTTCTTTAGTGCATGCAGTATTGCTAACATTTCCTTCTCATAAATAGGTTTCTGTAAATACTTTCCTTTGATTGGACGACTTTCAAAAGCAATGGGTCTTCCTTCCTGCATTAAAGCTGCACCAATTCCATTTCCTGAGGCATCACATTCCACAATAAAGGTTTTTGTGAAGTCTGGCGTAGCTAAGACCGGTGCTAGGCACATTGCCTCTTTAAGATGTTGAAAGGCCTTAGTTGCTTCAGGAGTCCATGAAAATGCATCTTTCTTCAATAATGTTGTTAGAGGTGCTGCTATTCTCCCATAATTCTTAACAAACTTGCGATAATACCCTGTTAACCCGAGAAATCCCCGCAACTGCTTTATGGTTGTGGGGACTTTCCATTCCTTAATGGCTTTAATTTTGTTAGGGTCTACCTTAACACCCTTGTGAGATACAATATGACCCGGATATTCCACCTCTTGTACTCCAAAGAAACATTTGGATGTTTTTGCATATAATTGTTTCTCCTGCAATAGTTTGAGCACCCTGTCAACATGTTCAACATGATCCTTCCAAGACCTACTGTAGATTAGTATATCATCGAAAAATACTAGCACAAATTTTCTAAGGAAGGGTTTGAAAATGGAATTCATCAACCCTTGAAATGTAGAAGGTGCATTGGTAAGGCCAAAAGGCATGACCAAAAATTCATAATGACCCTCATGAGTTTGAAATGTTGTTTTTGGAATGTCTTCAGTCTTCATTCTAATTTGATGATATCCTGAACGAAGATCCAACTTGGTAAAATAAATTGCTCCATGTAATTCATCCAATAATTCATCGATCACAGGAATGGAAAATTTATCTTTAATGGTGAGCTTATTGAGCTCCCTATAATCCGGACACATTCGCCATGATCCATCCTTCTTGTGTACCAATACCACAGGAGCAGAGAAAGAACTTTGACTAGGTTGAATTATACCCGCCTCTAACATTTCTGCAATCATACGTTCAATTTCGCTCTTTTGGGAGTAAGGATATCTATAAGGCCTGATGTTTGGAGGAACACTTCCTGGAATCAAATGAATAGCATGATCATGATCATGAATAGGTGGGAGTCCTTTGGGAGTTTCAAACACCTTGGAATGATTGTCCAAGACTTGTTGGAGATCTGCAGAAATAGATGATTTTGATGTTGGAACTTCTAGTGAGCATAATTGTGCAATTACGCCTCGTTGTTCTTTCTTTAGAAGCTTTGTCATGCCATTCGAGCTTATTATCCTTCCTGGCTTCCCTTCAATACCCCGTAATTCGACTTCCTTTCCTTCTGAAAAGAATTTCAAGAAAAGTTCTTGAAAATTAAAAGCTACCGTCCCCAAAGATTGTAACCATTGTACTCCTAGTACATCATCAGCACCTCCCATAGGAATGGAAAGCATTGGACTAGTCAACACATATTCCCCCATGGTTAGCTTGATGTTATTGCATTTTCCAGAGCAATTTATAGTTCCTCCATTTGCAACCATCACTTGACATTCTGGTGCTGGGTATAAGAAACAATTTAATTCCTTGGCTACCTTACAATGAATAAAATTGTGGGTGCTACCTGAATCAATCAACACTATTACCTTTCTCTTCTTGATTTGTCCTTTTATCTTGAGAGTTTGAGGAGTGGTAATTCCTGCCAGTGCATTACACGATATGGTTGGATTCATTTTTTCCTCTTCTGGGGCTGGTTCCTGGTGTATATCCTCTTCTTGTTCATTTTCTTCTTCCTCTTCACAATCTATGTAAAATAATTTCTTCTCAGCACACTTATGACCTTTAGTGTATTTGCTATCACAACTGTAGCAAAGCCCTTTTGCTCTTTTTTCTTCCAATTGTTGTGGTGTCAACCTTGTAGGTTGTGGAAATATAGATGTAGCCACACTTCCTTCTTTATAGAATTGAGTAGTAGACTTCCTTGTTGCCATAATTTTACATTCAACTTTTCTTGCCAACCTGAATGCCTTCTCTAATGAATCGGGTTCCAGAACACGAACTTCATGTTGAATGTTATCCTTTAAACTGCCTAAGAAGAGATCAATCCTGTGGTCCTCTGAAATATCAGTTACCCTTATACTCAATTTTTGGAAGTCCTCAATGTGCTGCCCCACTAAAACCTTTTGTTTGAGATTTATCAATTGGGTAAAGAAGGTGTTGCTCTTTGTATCCTCATAATGTGCTATCATTTCCTCCGTAAAAATTGACCAAGTGACAATTTTTTTACGGGAACAAAGCCATCGATACCATACAAATGTATTTTGTTCTAAATGTAAAGTTGCAATGCGTACCTTTTGTGTGTTTTGCACGTTATGGAGATCAAAATATTGCTCAATCTGTAGTATCCATGTTACAGGATCCTTTCCATCAAACTTCCTCATATCCATTTTTGGAATATGGTGGTTCTTCCCACCAACATTCGAGTTTATGAAATCATGATTAACATTTATTTTGTTCTCATCATGAGGTTCTTCTCCTATATTTCCGCCATTAGGAATCATTTATGGTTTTAAGCTTGTCATCAAGCCTTCCATGTATGATTTTAGATCATTCTTCATGTTTTCTATGTTGTCTTTCATGTCATCCATCTTAGCTTCCATGCCCACTTCCATGCCATCCATCTTAGCTTCCACGCCATCCATCTTAGCTTGCACACCATCCATTTTAGCTTCCACGCCTTTCTTCAAACCTTCCATCTTTACTTCCACGCCATCCATCATAGCTTCCATGCCTTTCTTCAAACCATCCATCTTCACTTCCACACCTTTCTTCAAAACTTCCATTTCATTTTTTGCTGCTCTTTGCGAGAGTGAAATTTGTTGCACTTGTTCTTGTAATTTTGATAGATCATGTTGCGATTCTTCATCTTCATGAGTCATGGTAGAGCCTTCTGAAGGCTTGATGGGTGTTGAATTCTTTTTAGGGGCCATTTTAGAATTCAATATTGATATCTATTCTACAATATGCCCTTGGAATCAATTCAACTTGATTCTTCAAACAAGACTTATGCAATTTGGGAAAAACAAATACACACCTTTTACTAGCTTTTAGGAGCTCGATATTGAAATTGAATTATCTCTGTAGTTGAAAATATTCGATATCTGAAATTCAGCCCTGTAGTAGATCTCTGAAGCTTCTTTCAAATTTCACAGGTCTGACCTGATTTGGATTCTCCAAGACAAATTTGTGTCCAATCTCCCACAATGACCTAATTCTGGACTGGTTCAGTAGAGCGAACTTGTACGACTTGCCACGTGTCACTGTTTTGTCCTTTGTCTCTGAAATTGATAGCCCAGAAACTTCAGTCTGTGTAATTTCGACCACTTTTTACGGCACTTCAATCCAATGCCCAGAGAGAGAGAGTTATTGAAGTTTTCCCACGATCACCTCTTTGAGATGCAATTCAGGAGCCTGAAAAAGCACTACCTTCCACAGATCATATCTCCAAAAATATTGCGAACCAAGCTCTGAAATTTTTTGACGAATTTCCTCAGGCTTTCAGCTTCGCACCATATGAATTTCAGACTATGAACCTTCGTAGAAAAAAATTTATAGCGCAAATGCCACGATGACCTGTTTATGAGCCTGAAACAAATACCTAACTTCCACAGATGATATCTCCTCAAATATTGCGAACCAAGATCTGAAATTTTTACACAACCTTCCTCACGATTTCAGCTTCGCACCCTAGAAATTTCAGCTTTTGAAGCTTCGTAGAAAAAAAGTTATAGCGAAAATTCCACGATGACCTGTTTGGAGCAGCGAAACCCTAGAATCCCAAAGCTCTGATACCAAATGTTGTGTAACTAGCTTCAAAAATAGAAGAAAAGAGATATTCCTTATAAATGAGCCACCGAGGGCAACCTCCAATACATTACATGAATGAACAATTCTTGGATGATTCAATTTACAAAACCCTCCTCCCCATATATAGGAGTCCATGGGGCCATAATGTAATCCCGAGTGGGCCTGATGTAATCCTAGCCGACCCTATGATAATAATTTAGGGGCACAATAATAACAGAATGGGGGTTACAAGGGTACAATAATAACAATAAAGGGGTTACACTAACAACAATAAGGTACTATACTAGTAATATAGGGACCTAACAATGAATCCCACTCGGTTTTGAATAGTTAATGATCGAAAACATTTAAAACCCAAAAAATTAATATAACAAAGGTTTAAGCTTTGGGGGAAGAAAATATATTTGCAATACGGCTCAGCACCCGTCTGCAGGGCCATGGGTTATATGGAAAGTAATATGACTGGGGGTTATAATACGCGAGGTTACTCGGCATCAAAGATTTTAACATGGAAAAAGATTTGTGCGCTCGGCTCTCTACGATGCAATAAGCGCTTAAAGGCTTAGTGCCTGTTTCCAGCACCAGGGCGTATGGAGGGGAAGGGTTTTGGACTTAGCCCAAGGGTCTTAAACAAAGTATGTATTTTATATGAAGTTTTCAATTTTTTTTCAAGGGTTTTTGTGGGTCTCGATAAGGTAATAAAAGAGTTTTTAAACCTTATCAAAGGGGGTTTCGATGAGGGGAAAAGGGAAAATATGAAAATGAAAGATTTCATGGGGAAAAGAGGAGAGAAAATGAGGTTAGTTTTGGAAGTGGAAGGAAGGGGGAAATGGTGTTTGCAGCAATATTATGTCTTTAAAATCAGCAGGATTTTTGAATGTAAAATGGGCACAACAGTGAAGATTTGGACAGAGGCATGGGGCCTTTCAAGAGTCTTCAAGAGCCAACACTTTTTAGCAGTAAAATTTGTTCCTTGAAGACTCCAAAAAATGATTTAGCCACCTTTTGGTATAAATTTTTTTATAGATGGCTAACGGTGGCTCCACTTGGGGATGGTGCCTTCTTGAAGGCATCAAGAACTTCAGACTTGATTTCTCTGGGAAGCTGACCTGTGCCTCATCCATTGGGCTACTCTTCCTTTGCTGGGATGATCTTGCTCTGAAAATATATTAGCAGCCATAAAAACAATGGATCTTTCATCAACAAGCTCTCTACCTACCCAATCCTATAGATCTAACATTTTTTTCTTCTTTATACTGCACTTGGATTGGCAAACTCTTTTACAACATTTTATTCTTTTGAAAGCAGGGAATCTAATCTATTTCTACTCCTTATTTCTCCATGGACTTAGATTAAATATTTGAGCCCATATGATTCTCTACCTAATCTACTATCTATTGGGATTAAACTATCCAATAGATTTTATTCACTAAATTCTACAACAAAAATTTAAAAACAACCAAGTCAAGATTAAGTTGTTTGACTTGCTGTGATCTATGGCATAAAAACAAGCTGCACATAGACATTTATTCTGCAGAAAATTAAAAACAAAATGGAAGGCTTGAGATCTAAAATTTCAAAGCATTTCCTTCCCCCTTTTTACAGCTCTGTTTTGAATTTTGTTTTGAGTTGTCTTTCCTTTGTCAACTGGTTCGGATTTTGAACTAACTGGAACCAGATTTACATCTTTCTTGACTCAGAATTTGAAATAGATTTTAGTCTTTCTCTTTGGAAACTTAGGTTCATATTTTGAGCATGTTTTAACCTTTAATTTCTATCCTAATCTATCTACTGATAAGCCAAGATTAAATAGTTTGGCAAATCGAATTCACTATCCTATCAACAAAAAATTTAAAACTAATTAGTCAAGATTAGGTTATTTGACTAACTAGAAGTGTGTTTTTCAGGAGTGGCATTTAAGCTTGCACACTTTCATATTTGTCTCTCTTTTTGGTATGGGGCTATACATTTTGTGTTTTTACAATCTGCCCTCTTTTCTCTCTTTCACTGTTTTTGTGTTTTTGAATTTTTTATAACTTTGAATGCAATGATGGGTGGAGTATTTATAATGAGAAAAATATAAAAAGGCTTTCGGAACATAACATGGATCAAGAGAAGTAATGCTTAAGCATCCTTCCATTGACAGGACCCCCAAACAATTCTGCTCCATTCAACTCTTGCAAGAAATAGGCTTTATTACCAGCAGCTAAATGGATAGAGTAAGGGCCAAGCCATAAGTTGTCAAATTTTCCATGTTTTCCCTTGTCTTCCCTCCTCGAGTCCCACTTCAAAAAATTTTCCCCAATATTCAAATTGTTGGCCTTTTTTCTTCTGTCAAAAAGCTTTTTAATGTTGTCCTACTTCTGCAATGCTTTGTTATAAACCTCCTCTCTGGTTTTCTAAAGATGAATGGTCTGATTTATTCTTCTGATCATGTCATTATCTTCAGTTTGAAACTCTTGAATCAACTTCATCACTGGTACACCAAGTTTGTTTGAAAAAATTGCATCAGTACCATACACAAGCTCGAAAGGTGACATGCCAATATATTTCTTCAAAGTCAATCTGTCAGCCCAAAGTGCATGAACTAGCTTTGTGTGCCAAGGCTTTTTGTTGTCCCCCAACATTTTCTTGATTATGTTCACTAAACTCTTGTTTGAGGATTCTGCAAGTCCATTACCTTGAGGGTAATAGGTCATGGAATGCCCCAATGTTATCTGATATATGTGACATAATTCAACCATCTTCTTTGATCCAAATTCTACTGCATTATCAGTGACGATCTTGGTAGGACGACCAAATATAGAGAGAATATTATTCTCTATGAATCTTATAATAATAGAATCATTGGCCTACCTACAAGGTATGGCTTCTATCCACTTAGTGAAATAGTCTGTGGCAGTGAGAATCCATCTATGCTGATTAGAATATGGTGGATGGATTTCTCCTATGAAGTCAAGTCCCCACTGTTGAAAAGGAGCTTCAACAGTGATTGGATGCAGAGGTAGGGGTATCAATTTTCTTTTGCCTTCAAAAAGTTTACATTTATGATAGGCAATGATCATCTTGTGCACATCATGAAAAAGAGTAGGCCAATAGAAACCAGCCCTCAAAATTTTGTTGGCTGTTGTCTTCCAGTACAAATGACCTCCACACTCTCCTTCATGGAACTTGTGCTTAACCTTCTCTGCATCATACTCAGGAAAACATTTAAGCAATACACTGCTTGCATTTTTCCAAAAAAGACATCTATTTATAATGCAACAGTTTACAGCTTTTAACTTTAGGAACCTTGCCTTTGTTTTTGTCAAAATAGGAGGTGTATTTAAATTAAGCAAAACATAAATAATATCAGCATACCAAGAGGAATTCATAAAATGTTCTTCAACAATGGGAGTTGAGATTTCCTCTTGATCATCCAAAGCATCAATCATATTAATATCAAGAACTTCAAAATTTGATTCAGCCATTAATCTAGATAGACCTTGGCCTTTGATGAGTTTAGTGGGCTTTATCTCTAAATCATATTCAAGAATGATAGAAATCCACTTACCTCTCTTACCATCTGGGTCCTGTGTTAGAATGGCTTTAAAAACTGAATTTGGCACAAAGGCAATGATGTGTGAATGAAGGATGTATACTCTGAAGTCTTTCAAAGCTTTAACCAAAGCAAAAGCTTACTTCTCCATAATGTTATACTTCAGAGGGGAATCCCTCAATGCCTTGCTAAAGAATGAAATAGGCCGCTCTTGTCCTTGTGGATTTTTCTGTAACAGGACAACAACTATGGTATGTTCTCATGCAAACGAAAAAATATAAAAATCTTTTGAAAAATCAGGACTTATTAGAACCGGTGTTTTGGTTAATGCTTGTTTCACCAGCTCAAAGGACTTCTTTACTTCCAAGGTCCATTTTACCCCTTGCTCCTTCTTCAACATGTTTGTTATATTCCTAAGGATCTCAGCCAAGTTGGGGATGGACCTTCTCAAAAAGTTAATATTTCCATTGAAAAATTGCAACTCCTTGATGTTCCGAGGATGAGAGATTTGCAATATGGCCTCAATCCTTTTGGGATCTACCTTAATACCCTCTTCTAAAATGAAGTTCCCAAGAAGTTTACCTTCTTGGAGCCCAAACAGTGTCTTCTTAAGATGTAAAGATATCCCAAACTTTCTGAATTTCTCGAAGATTTTTCTTAAATGTTCTAAGTGCTCTTCATTTGTTTTTGAAAACACAGTGACATCATCAAGGTATGTAATGATGAAGAAGCCCAGTTCTTCTGAGAATTTTATGTCCATGGCTCTCTGAAAAATTTCTCCAGCATTCATTAGACCAAAAGGCATTTTCACATACATGAAATTGCCCCATGGTGTAGTAAATATTGTCTTTAATTGATCAGCAGGGTGAATAAAGATCTGATTGTATCCTGTGTTGGCAATATGATGCAGAGTGTTGTCCTTGATGGCAACCCACTTGATAAAGTTGATGGCAACTTGGTGAAATGAGATTGTCGGCTATATGATGCAATGTGTTGTCCTTGATGGCAACCTACTTGATGAAGATGTTCTTGATGGAAGCCTACTTGATGAGTTGCCTATGATAAGCAACCTATGTGTCAAAGATGTAAGAATGATGTATCTACAGATCAGTTCAGATGTGACAGAGAAAAGAATTCCCATAAGTACCAGAAAAATGATAAATATAATATGTCATAATGTATACGCTACTTTTGTGAAGGCAACCCGCGTATACATACAATGTATACGCTACTTTGTGAAGGGAACCCGCGTATACATTGAGGGTTAGCATATACGCAGTTTTTATGAGGCGAAGTTGCGTATACACATGGAAGCGAACGCTCGAAGTCGCGTATGCCCTTTTGCGCTCTAAAATTATGATACCAAGGGGCTTTACCATGGTATTGACCCATTGTATTGAGCGCTGGATTATCTATTTGATCCCGTCTAGGAATACCATTGGAAATAATGTGGTTTTGGCTCATGGTATTGAAAAAGGGTAAACCTATATAAGGAGAAGAAAATCATTGTGAAAAGTGTGTGCATGAGTCTGGGTTTGAATGAATACTTCATTATGAAGTATATATGTATGGAAAGGGTAACAATTTGATGATCTGAATCTGTGATGCACCTATGAAGAAAATGATGAAGAAGTGACTCTAGATCTGAAATGTATTTGTATCTTCTATATCTGTTTATGGAATGTTCTGATATGAGATGAGGCGAACATGTTTCTGAAGTAAAGGGTAATATCTGAGCTATGCATCTGTTCTGAAGAATTGCGCTGAAATGTCTGAAGAAGTATACGCTGGTTCGTTTCGGTAAAAGCGCGTGTATACGCGGATCTGATGAAGGAAAAGCGCGTATGTCCAGTTAGGGTTTTCTGAAGTATGTGCAGAGGTATACGTGGGTTTATATGCATGGAGGCGTGTATATATGCAGGATCAGTGAAAGGAAAGCGCGTATGATAAACTAGGGTTTGCTGAAGTTGTGAGATGTTTGATCTATTCTGCTGTCTTGCTGATATCTGTTTCTGATGTGTACTGTTATCTGTCAATGTTGATCTGGGTAGTTCGAATATTGATTTTGCTGCTATAGAGAAAGTTGTTGAATTGATGAATGTTCCTTGAGCTTAATTGTGTGGTTTGGATCCAGTGTGAAAATTAATGAAACATGGTCCATGGTGGTTCTGAGGGTTGTAGCCTTCAGTCAGGGGGTTGTAGCTCCCTTCCAGGAGAGGCTGGTAAACGAGAGTAGGGGGTCATAGCTCCCTTCCAGGTGAGGCTGGTAAACAAGAGCAGGGGGTCGTAGCTCCCTTCCAGGAGAGACTGGTAAACGAGCGCAGGTGGGTGCCTGCATGCTGGTATGAGTCTGCACCAGCACATTGTTGTAAGATGTTTTCTCTATAATAAAATATTGAAGGCTGAGACAACAGCAGGGGTGGATTTCTCCCGACTTGGGTTTCCACCTAAAATCCTGGTGTTCATGTGTGTTGCTTATGTGTGATTATTTATTATGTTCTTACTGAACATGTTTACTGTTTATTGAACATCTGATGAATAAATGATGGAATTATAGAAGTGAAGAATTAATGGCATAATTAGATCTTTGTGTATACGTGAGTTTTATGAAGGGTATCCGCGTATATATGCGAGTCTGTGTTAGGAAAGTAGTGTATGGGTTTTAGAGCATGAAAAAGTAAAAAGTATTGAGTATGCCCAAAATAATGATTCACCCCCCCCCCCCCCGCTCAGTATTTTTCCCAACAATTGGTATCAGAGCTGGTTCTTCTGCAGAAGCTTGATCGCTTGAAGGAGATCCGTCGCAATGGGAAGTCTTGAAGGAGTAATGTCTATAAAGCCACCTCTATTCAATGGAAGCAATCTAATATTCTGGAAGGTACGAACAAAAGCATATCTGCAAAGTCTTGGTGCAGATGTATGGGCAATCGTGGAAGAAGGTTATCAATACCCGGCAAGTATTCCTACTGATGCTGCTGAAAGAAAGAAGTATGAAATCAATGCCAAAGCAGTGAATGTCTTATTAGGAAGCATGTCTGAATCGGAATTTGCTAAAGTGATGCAGCTACATTCAGCAAAAGAAATATGGGACAAAATCATTCTGAGCTATGAAGGAGATACAAAGGTAAAAAGTGCAAAACTCCAAACTCTTAGAATCGAATATGAAAATTTGAAGATGCATAGTGATGAAAGTGTTGCTAGTTTATTTCTTCGTCTAGATGATATTGTAAATCAGATGAGAAATTTGGGTGAAACCATAACCGATACTACTCTGGTGGAAAAATTCTTAAGATCCTTGACTTCAAAATTTGACTCTAAAGTTTCAGCTATTGAAGAAAGGCAAGATCTGTAAACTCTTACTATTGTTCAATTACATGGCATTCTAATTGCTTTTGAAATGAGACAAGGAGGTCCTTCTCAAATCAAAGAAGCTGCTTTTAAGGCGACTGCAAAAGGAAAAGAAAAGGAGGTTGTCAAAGAATCCAACTATATATCCGAAGAAGAAGAAGCGAATTTTGTGAGAAAACTCCAACTAGGTACTGGAAAATTCAAAGGTAAGCTTCCCTTCAAATGTTTTGATTGTGGAAGATTTGGTCACTATGCTGCTAAATGTCCTTATAGAGAAAAACATGGTAAAGGGAAACAATTTGAAAAGAGGAAGAATTATTATGCAGATGAAGATGATGATGAAGTGTCCAGTGAAGATGAAGAAGATTCTGACCAAGCTCTACAAGTGATCATGGCAAAGAAGCAAAAGAAGAAGGTTACTCAAGGAAAGGAGATACCTCAGAAATCATGTATAGCAGAAATTGAAGAAGATGAAACATGTATTGATCACTGTTCTTGTATTTTACTCTCTTGTGCATGTAAAGGTCAAGATAGTGAAAGTAACAGTATGGATCTAGAAGAAGCTTTCAAGATAAAGTTGAAGATCAGCAAAAATCATCTAAGGAGAGTGAATCTATAGACAAGTATCAAAAGTTTCATGCTTATGCATCCAATGGAATGAAAAGACTAGAAGCAGAAATCAACGATCTAAATGCAGATCTCGAAATATCAAAAAGGAAGAATGAAGGTCTTGAAGCTGGAATCATCTCTCTACAAGCATATCTTGAAGCATCAAGTAAGAAGAATGAGGAACCTCTACAATCATTTGAAAGTGAAGGACTTGAAGCAGAAATCATTTCCCTCAAAGAAGACCTGGATAAATCAAATAAGAAGAATGCAGGACTTGAAGCAGAAAACATATCTCTGAAAGTAAATCTCGAAGCATCGAAGAAGAAGAATGAAGAGCTGCAACAAACATGTGAAGAAAACGAAAATTGGTTGAAAGAAGAGATTCTAAATCTAAAGGATCAAGTAGAAGATGGAAGAAGGAAAGAAGAAAGCATGACGAAGCAATGTCAAGCCTTGGAGGTTGAGGTAAACATTCTCAAAGGTAAATTAGAAGAAAAGGTTAAAATTTTGAGGTTTCAAGATAGTACTAAGATTTTGGACAATATTCTTAGTAGTCAAAGGTCTCCTTCTATCAAACTTGGTCTGGGTTTTCATGAAACGGTTAAAGGAGAATCTAGTTCACAAGGAAGTGCTAAAGATTCAAAGGATGTCAAAGCAAAACCTGAAGTGTTGAAAGAAACTAAAGGTCAACCTACAATCATGAATTCTCAAAGGAAATAATTCAATAATGTTGAATGCTTTAAATGTCATAATTATGGGCATGTTGCAGCAAATTGCAGAAGCAGATCATTTCAGTCACAATCAAACAGATTCTATTCAGAAAGGTACTCTGGTTACTTCAAGGGATATTGTTTTTCATGCAACAAGTATGGTCATAAAGCAGTTGATTGCAATAGAAGGAAGAATAGAGAAACACACTATGATCCTTATGCTTACTTCTCTGGTCATATAAGATGTTATGCTTGTAACAAGTATGGACATGTGGAAAAATAATGCAGGATGAACAGATCTGAGAAATTGGATAATTTTCAGCACACAATTAGAAATTTCAAGCAACGCTGGAATAGGAAGGAGGACCGATCAGAAACGTAGGGAATATTGACCCTACTACAGTCGTCCGCTTCTAAAGCTTACTTCTATTATTGACTGCAGGAGTGATGTGAGATACATTATAGGGATTAGTAATGTATCGTCACAGGGGGAGCGATGTGTGATGACTCTCATGGTTGATTTGGTTATTCTGGTTATATTTATTTCTGACAGTGCATCTGGTGTGAAGAAAAGACAGGAACAGAAGGTTCAAATTCAGGGGGAGATGAAGGGGTGAAATTTTCTATATTTCACTTTCCATACGCGGGTTCGATGAAACAAAGTCCCGTATACACGCGAGTTCCAGCAGACACAGTTGCGTATGCATTGATGATAAGAGAATTGATATGACAGCTGAATATCAGGAGCAGAGGTTCAGGGGGAGCATCAGTCTGACTGTTAATGATTGTATTATTGACACTATATCTAGCTATTTCTCAGTTCTAAATGATGATGACATGATACATGGTTTCTTATGATGAGATTATGGATGAGCCCGAATTGAATATTTGCTGAAGAGTATTCTTTGCTTTCACACATCGATGAGATGGAAGTCTTATGATTCAGAGATATGGACAGATCATGCAGGGATTGTTGCTGATGGCTTGTTGTTGAAGGTGTTCAAGTTGCACAAGCTAAGGAGGAGCCTTGGTCATATGAAAAGGATGTTTGGATGCAATTTTTCAGGGGGAGCATTAGTCTTGCTGAGTATAATGCATTGTTGGCATTATGATGGTTCTGAAACATGATCTCTCTCTTGAGGTCTTTCTGGTATTGATCATAAAAAGTCATATTTGTATTTTTATGAAAAGGTCATGATGATACCTATGATGTGAAATTGTAATATTCAGTCATGTAAGGACTTGTCAAATTTGTAAACCCACTTGGTTGGGTAGTTGAGTTAAAATATGTAAACCCACTTGGTTGGGTAGCTGAGTCAAATGTGTAAACCCACTTGGTTGGGTATTTGAGTTTCATATGTAAATCCACTTGGTTGGATCTTTGATGTATGTATGAGTTTTTGGTGATAGGAAAAGTCATAGAGTCATGTACTTCATTGAAAATAGCATGATCTCAGGGGGAGCATGGTAACTTCAATACACATCAGATCTACAGCGCTCCTCTATCTACATGAGGAGAAAAACCTTATGTTGGTTTTGATCCACCCTTTGCCCTTGATGTCAAAGGGGGAGAGTAGCATGGTGTTTGAATAAAGGGAAGAATATCATTATTCTTAATGTATCTATCTATTGTGGTGATCAAACACCATCGTGGTTGCCATCAAGTCCAAAGGGGGAGATTGTTGGCAATATGATGCAGAGTGTTGTCCTTGATGGCAACCCACTTGATAAAGTTGATGGAAACTTGGTGAAATGAGATTGTTGGCTATATGATGCAATGTGTTGTCCTTGATGGCAACCTACTTGATGAAGATGTTCTTGATGGAAGCCTACTTGATGAGTTGCCTATGATAAGCAACCTATTTGTCAAATATGTAAGAATGATGTATCTACAGATCAGTTCAGATGTGAGAGAGAAAAGAATTCCAGTAAGTACCAGAAAAATGATAAATATAATATGTCACAATGTATACGCTACTTTTGTGAAGGCAACCCGCGTATACATACAATGCATACACTACTTTTGTGAAGGGAACCCGCGTATACATTCAAGGTTAGCATATATGCAGTTTTCATGAGGCGAAGTTGCGTATACACGCGGAAGCGAACGCTCGAAGTCACGTATGCTCTTTTGCACTCGAAAACTATGATACCAAGGGGCTTTACCATGGTATTGACCCATTGTATTGAGTGCTGGATTATCTATTTGATCCCGTCTAGGAACACCATTGGATCTATGAGTCTGGGTTTGAATGAGTACTTCATTATGAAGTATATATGTATGGAAAGGGTAACAGTTTGATAATCTGAATCTGTGATGCACCTATGAAGAAAATGATGAAGAAGTGACTCTAGATCTGAAATGTATTTGTATCTTCTATATCTGTTTATGGAATGTTCTGATCTGAGATGAGGCGAACATGTTTCTGAAGTAAAGGGTAATATCTGAGCTATGCATCTGTTCTGAAGAATTGCGCTGAAATGTCTGAAGAAGTATACGCTGTTTCGTTTCGGTAAAAGCGCGTGTATACGCGGATCTGATGAAGGAAAAGCGCGTATGTCCAGTTAGGGTTTTCTGAAGTATGTGCAGAGGTATACGTGGGTTTATATGCATGGAGACCTGTATATACGCAGGATCAGTGAAAGGAAAGCGCGTATGATAAACTAGGGTTTGCTGAAGTTGTGAGATGTTTGATCTATTCTGCTGTCTTGCTGATATCTGTTTCTGATGTGTACTGCTATCTGTCAATGTTGATTTGGGTAGTTCGAATATTGATTGTGCTTCTATAGAGCAAGTTGTTGAATTGATGAATGTTCCTTGAGCTTAATTGTGTGTGTTGGATCCAATGTTAAAATTAATGAAACGTGGTCCATGGTGGTTCTGAGGGTTGTAGCCTTCAATCAGCGGGTTGTAGCTCCCTTCAAGGAGAGGCTGGTAAATGAGAGTAGGGGGTCATAGCTCCCTTCCAGGTGAGGCTGGTAAACGAGAGTAGGGGGTCGTAGCTCCCTTCCAGGAGAGACTGGTAAACGAGCGCAGGTGGGTGCCTGCGTGTTGGTATGAGTCTGCACCACCACATTGTTGTAAGATTTTTTCTCTATAATAAAATATTGAAGGTTGAGACAATGGCAGCGGTGGTTTTCTCCCGACTTGGGTTTCCACCTAAAATCCTGGTGTTCATGTGTGTTGCTTATGTGTGATGATTTATTATGTTCTTACTGCACATTTTTACTGTTTATTGAACATCTGATGAATAAATGATGGAATTATAGAAGTGAAGAATTAATGGCATAATTAGATCTCTGTGTATACGCGAGTTTTATGAAGGGTACTCGCGTATATACGCGAGTCTGTGTCAAGAAAGTAGCATCTGGGTTTTAGAGCATGAAAAAGTAAAAAGTATTGAGTATGCCCAAAATACTGATTCACCCACCCCTCTCAGTATTTTTCCCAACAATTGGTATCAGAGCTGGTTCTTCTGCAGAAGCTTGATCGCTTGAAGGAGATCCGTCACAATGGGAAGTCTTGAAGGAGTAATGTCTATAAAGCCAGCTCTATTCAATGGAAGCAATCTAATATTCTGGAAGGTACGAACAAAAGCATATCTGCAAAGTCTTGGTGCATAAGCATGGGCAATCGTGGAAGAAGGTTATCAGTATCCGGCAACTATTCCTACTGATGCAGCAGAAAGGAAGAAATATGAAATCAATGCCAAAGCAGTCAATGTCCTATTAGGAAGCATGTCTAAATCAGAATTTGCTAAAGTGATGCAGCTAAATTCAGCAAAAGAAATATGGGACAAAATCATTCTGAGTTATGAAGGAGATACAAAGGTAAAAAGTGCAAAACTCCAAACTCTCAGAATTGAATATGAAAATTTAAGGATGCATAGTGATGAAAGTATTTCTAGTTTCTTTCTTCATCTAGATGATATTGTGAATCGAATGAGAAATTTGGGTGAAACCATAACCGATACTACTCTGGTGGAAAAAGTCTTAAGATCCTTGACTTCAAAATTTGACTCTAAAGTTTCAGCTATTGAAGAAAGGCAAGATCTGCAAACTCTTACTATTGTTCAATTACATGGTATTATGACTTCTTTTGAAATGAGACAAGGAGGTCCTTCTCAAATCAAAGAAGCTGCTTTTAAGGCGTCTGCAAAAGGAAAAGAAAAGGAAGTTGTCAAAGAATCCAGCTATATATCCGAAGAAGAAGAAGCGAATTTTGTGAGAAAACTCCAACTAGGTACTGGAAAATTCAAAGGTAAGCTTCCCTTCAAATGTTTTGATTGTGGAAGAGTTGGTCACTATGCTGCTAAATGTCCTTGTAGAGAAAAACATGGTAAAAGGAAAAAAATTGAAAAGAGGAAGAATTATTATGAAAATGAAGATGATGATGAAGTGTCCAGTGAAGATGAGGAAGATTCTGACCAAGCTCTACAAGTGTTCATGGCAAAGAAGCAAAAGAAGAAGGTTACTCAAGGAAAGGAGATACCTCAGAAATTATGTATAGCAGAAATGAAGAAGATGAAACAGGTATTGATCACTGTTCTTGTATTTTACTCTCTTGTGCATGTAAAGGTAAAGATAGTGAAAGTAACAGTATGGATCTAGAAGAAGCTGTCAAGATTAAAGTTGAAGATCAGCAAAAATCATCTAACGAGAGTGAATCTATAGACAAGTATCAAAAGTTTCATGCTTATGCATCCAATCGAATGAAAAGACTAGAAGCAGAAATCAACGATCTAAATGCAGATCTCGAAATATCAAAAAGGAAGAATGAAGGCCTTGAAGTTGGAATCATCTCTCTACAAGAAGATCTTGAAGCATCAAGTAAGAAGAATGAAGAACCTCTACAATCATTTGAAAAGGAAGATCTTGAAGCAGAAATCATCTCCCTCAAAGAAGACCTGGATAAATCAAATAAGAAGAATGCAGGACTTGAAGAAGAAAACATATCTCTGAAAGTAAATCTAGAAGCATCGAAGAAGAAGAATGAAGAACTCTTACAAACTTTTGGAGAGAAAGAAAATGGGTTGAAAGAAGAGATTCTAAGTCTGAATAACCAAGTAGAAGACAGAAGAAGGAAAGAAGAAAGCGTGAAGAAGCAATGCCAATCCTTGGAGGTGGAGGTAAACATTCTCAAAGGTAAATTAGAAGAAAATTTTAAACGTTTGAGGTTTCAAGATACTGCTAAGATTTTGGACAATATTTTGAGTAATCAAAGGTCTCCCTCTATTAAACTTGGTCTTGGTTTTCATGAAACTGTCAAAGGAGAATCTAGTTCACAAGGAAATGCTAATGATTCAAAGGAAGTCAATGCAAAATCTGAAGTGTTGAAAGAAACAAAAAGTCAACCAACATTCATGAATTCTCAAAGGAAATCATTCAATAATGTGGAATGCTTTAAATGTCATAATTATGGGCATGTTGCAGCAAATTGCAGAAGCAGATCATTTCAGTCACAATCAAACAGATTCTATTCAGAAAAGTACTCTAGTTGCTTCAAAGGATATTGTTTTTCATGCAACAAGTATGGTCATAAAGAAACTGATTGCAATAGAAGGAAGAACAGAGAAACACACTATGATCCTTATGCTTACTTCTCTGGTCATATAAGATGTTATGCTTGTAACAAGTATTGACATGTGGAAAAAGAATGCAGGATGAACAGATCTAAGAAATTCGATAATTTTCAGCACACAATTAGAAATTTCAAGCAACGATGGAATAGGAAGGAGGACCGATCAAAAACGTAGGGAATATTGACCCTACTGCAGTCGTCCGCTTCTAAAGCTTACTTCTCTTAATGAATTCAGGAGTGATGTGAGATACATTATAGGGATTAGTAATGTATCGTCACAGGGGGAGCGATGTATGATGACTCTCATGATTGATTTGGTTATTCTGGTTATATTTATTTCTGACAGTGCATCTGGTGTGAAGAAAAGACAAGAACAGAAGGTTCAAATTCAGGGGGAGATGAAGGGGTGAAATTTTCTATATTTCACTTTCCATACGCGGGTTCGATGAAACAAAGTCGTGTATACACGTGAGTTCCAGCAGACACAGTCGTGTATGCATTGATGATAAGAGAATTGATATGACAGTTGAAGATCAGGAGCAGAGGTTCAGGGGGAGCATCAGTATGACTGTTAATGATTGTATTATTGACAATGTATCTGGCTATTTCTCAGTTCTAAATGATGATGACATGATACATGGTTTCTTATGATGAGATTATGGATGAGCCCGGATTGCATATTTGCTGAAGAGTATTCTTTGCTTTCACACATCGATGAGATGGAAGTCTTATGATTCAGAGATACGGACAGATCATGTAGGGATTTTTGCTGATGGCTTGTTGTTGAAGGTGTTCAGGTTGCACAAGCTAAGGAGGAGCCTTGGTCATATGAAAAGGATGTTTGGATGCAATTTTTCAGGGGGAGCATTAGTCTTGCTGAGTATAATGCATTGTTGGCATTATGATGGTTCTGAAACATGATCTCTCTCTTGAGGTATTTCTGGTATTAATCATAAAAAGTCATATTTTTATTTTTATGAAAAGGTCATGATGAGACCTATGATGTAAAATTGTAATATTCAGTCATGTAAGGACTTTTCAAATTTGTAAACCCACTTGGTTGGGTAGTTGAGTCAAAATATGTAAACCCACTTGGTTGGGTAGCTGAGTCAAATGTGTAAACCCACTTGGTTGGGTATTTGAGTTTCATATGTAAATCCACTTGGTTGGATCTTTGATGTATGTATGAGTCCTTGGTGATAGGAAAAGTCATAGAGTCATGTACTTCATTGAAAATATAGCATGAACTCAGGGGGAGCATGGTAACTTCAATACACATTAGATCTGCATGGGAAGCAAAACCTTGTCTTGGTTTTGATCCACCCTTTGCCCTTGATGTCAAAGGGGGAGAGTGACATGGTGTTTGAATAAGGGAAGAATATCATGATGCTTAATGTATCTATCTCTTTTGGTGATCAAACACCATCGTGGTTGCCATCAAGTCCAAAGGGGGAGATTGTTGGCAATATGATGCAGAGTGTTGTCCTTGACGGCAACCCACTTGATAAAGTTGATGGCAACTTGGTGAAATGAGATTGTTGGCTACATGATGCAATGTGTTGTCCTTGATGGCAACCTACTTGATGAAGATGTTCTTGATGGAAGCCTACTTGATGAGTTTCCTATGATAAGCAACCTATGTGTCAAAGATGTAAGAATGATGTATCTACAGATCAGTTCAGATGTGACAGAGAAAGAATTCCAGTAAGTACCAGAAAAATAATAAATATAATATGTCACAATGTATACGCTACTTTTGTGAAGGCAACCCACGTATACATACAATGTATACGCTATTTTTGTGAAGGGAACCCGCGTATACATTCAGGGTTAGCATATACGCAGTTTTTATGAGGCGAAGTTGCGTATACACGCGGAAGAGAACGCTCGAAGTCGCGTATGCCCTTTTGCGCTCTAAAATTATGATACCAAGGGGCTTTACCATGGTATTGACCCATTGTATTGAGCGCTGGATTATCTATTTGATCCCGTCTAGGAATACCATTGGAAATAATGTGGTTTGGCTTATGGTATTGAAAAAGGGTAAACCTATATAAGAGAAAATCATTGTGCAAAAGGTGTGCATAGTCGGTTTGAATGAGTACTTCCATTATGAAGTATATATGTATGGAAAGGGTAACAGTTTGATGATATGAATCTGTGATGCACCTATGAAGAAAATGATGAAGAAGTGAATCTAGATCTGAAATGTATTTGTATCTTCTATATCTGTTTATGGAATGTTCTGATCTGAGATGAGGCGAACATGTTTCTGAAGTAAAGGGTAATATCTGAGCTATGCATCTGTTCTGAAGAATTGCGCTGAAATGTCTGAAGAAGTATACGCTGGTTCATTTCGGTAAAAGTGCCTGTATACATGGATCTGATGAAGGAAAAGCGCGTATGTCCAGTTAGGGTTTTCTGAAGTATGTGCAGAGGTATACGCGGGTTTATATGCATGGAGGCACGTATATACGTAGGATCAGTGAAAGGAAAGTGTGTATGATAAACTAGGGTTTGCTGAAGTTGTGAGATGTTTGATCTGTTCTGCTGTCTTGCTGATATCTGTTTCTGATGTGTACTGCTATCTGTCAATGTTGATCCGGGTAGTTCGAATATTGATTGTGCTGCTATAGAGCAAGTTTTTGAATTGATGAATGTTCCTTGAGCTTAATTGTGTGGGTTGGATCCAGTGTGAAAATTAATGAAACGTGGTCCATGGTGGTTCTGAGGGTTGTAGCCTTCAGTCAGGGGGTTGTAGCTCCCTTCCAGGAGAGGCTGGTAAACGAGAGTAGGGGGGCATAGCTCCCTTCCAGGTGAGGCTGGTAAACGAGAGCAAGGGGTCATAGCTCCCTTCCAGGAGAGACTGGTAAAGGAGCACAGGTGGGTGCCTGCGTGCTGGTATGAGTCTGCACCAGCACATTGTTGTAAGATGTTTTCTCTATAATAAAATATTGAAGGCTGAGACAACGGCAGGGGTGGATTTCTCCCGACTTGGGTTTCCACCTAAAATCCCGGTGTTCATGTGTGTTGCTTATGTGTGATGATTTATTCTATTCTTACTGCACATGTTTACGGTTTATTGAACATCTGATGAATAAATGATGGAATTATAGAAGTGAAGAATTAATGGCATAATTAGATCTCTGTGTATAGGCGAGTTTTATGAAGGGTATCTGAGTATATACGCGAGTCTGTGTCAGGAAATTAGCGTATGGGTTTTAGAGCATGAAAAAGTAAAAAGTATTGAGTATGCCCAAAATACTGATTCACCCCCCCCCCCTCTCAGTATTTTTCCCAACAATTGGTATCAGAGCTGGTTCTTCTGCAGAAGCTTGATTGCTTGAAGGAGATCCGTCGCAATGGGAAGTCTTGAATGAGTAATGTCTATAAAGCCACCTCTATTCAATGGAAGCAATCTCAATAATGCGGAAGGTGCGGAACAAAAGCACTCTCGCAAAGTCTTGGTTTTATGAAGTATGAAATGCGTGGAATAAGGTGTCGGTGTCAAACCCAAGTATTCCTCACAGTCTGCAATGGAAAAGGAGCGAAGTATGAAATCAATGCCAAAGCAGTGAATGTCTTATTAGGAAGCATTTCTGAATCAGAATTTGCTAAAGTGATGCAGCTACATTCAGCAAAAGAAATATGGGACAAAATCATTCTGAGCTATGAAGGAGATACAAAGGTAAAAAAGTGCAAAACTCCAAACTCTTAGAATTGAATATGAAAATTTGAAGATGCATAGTGATGAAAGTGTTGCCAGTTTCTTTCTTCATCTAGATGATATTGTAAATCGGATGAGAAATTTGGGTGAAGCCATAACCGATACTACTCTGGTGGAAAAAGTCTTAAGATCCTTGACTTCAAAATTTGACTCTAAAGTTGCAGCTATTGAAGAAAGGCAAGATCTGCAAACTCTTACTATTGTTCAATTACATGGTATTCTGACTGCTTTTGAAATGAGACAAGGAGGTCCTTCTCAAATCAAAGAAGCTGCTTTTAAGGTATCTGCAAGAGGAAAAGAAAAGAAAGTTGTCAAAGAATCCAGCTATATATCCGATGAAGAAGAAGCGAATTTCGTGAGAAAACTCCAACTAGGAACTGGAAGATTCAAAGGTAAGCTTTCCTTCAAATGTTTTGAGTGTGGAAAAGTTGGTCACTATGCTGCTAAATGTCCTTATAAAGAAAAACATGGTAAAGGAAAACAATTTGAAAAGAGGAAGAGTTATTATGCAAATGAAGATGATGATGAAGTGTCCAGTGAAGATGAAGAAGATTTTGACCAAGCTCTACAAGTGCTCATGGCAAAGAATCAAAAGAAGAAGGTTACTCAAGGAAAGGAGATACCTCAAAAATCATGTATAGTAGAAATTGAAGGAGATGAAACAGGTATTGATCGTTGTTCTTGTATTTCACTTACCTGTATATGCAAAGGTAAAGATAGTGAAAGTAACAGTATGGATCTAGAAGAAGCTGTCAAGATTAAAGATGAAGATCAGCAAAATTCATCTAAGGAGAGTGAATCTATAGACAAGTATCAAAGGTTTCATGGTTATGCATCCAATCGAATGAAAAGACTAGAAGCAGAAATTAACGATCTAAATGCAGATCTCGAAATATCAAAAAGGAAGAATGAAGGTCTTGAAGCTGGAATCATCTCTCTACAAGAAGATCTTGAAGCATCAAGTAAGAAGAATGAGGAACCTCTACAATCATTTGAAAAGGAAGGACTTGAAGCAGAAATCATTTCCCTCAAAGAAGACCTGGATAAATCAAATAAGAAGAATGCAGGACTTGAAGCAGAAAACATATCTCTGAAAGTAAATCTCGAAGCATCGAAGAAGAAGAATGAACTCTTACAAACATTTGGAGAGCAAGAAAATGGGTTGAAAGAAGAGATTCTAAATCTGAATAACCAAGTAGAAGATGGAAGAAGGAAAGAAGAAAGTGTGAAGAAGCAATGCCAAGCCTTGGAGGTGGAGGTAAACATTCTCAAAGGTAAATTAGAAGAAAAGGTTAAACTTTTGAGGTTTCAAGATACTACTAAGATTTTGGACAATATTTTGAGTAATCAATCTCCCTCTATTAAACTTGGTGTTGGTTTTCATGAAACTGTCAAAGGAGAATCTAGTTCACAAAGAAATGCTAATGATTCAAAGGAAGTCAATGCAAAATCTGAAGTGTTGAAAGAAACAAAAAGTCAACCAACATTCATGAATTCTCAAAGGAAATCATTCAATAATGTGGAATGCTTTAAATGTCATAATTATGGGCATGTTGCAGCAAATTGCAGAAGCAGATCATTTCAGTCACAATCAAACAGGTTCTATTCAGAAAAGTACTCTAGTTGCTTCAAAGGATATTGTTTTTCATGCAACAAGTATGGTCATAAAGCAGCTGATTGCAATAGAAGGAAGAACAGAGAAACAGACTATGATCCTTATGCTTACTTCTATGGTCATATAAGATGTTATGCTTGTAACAAGTATGGACATGTAGAAAAAGAATGCAGGATGAAAAGATCTGAGAAATTGGATAATTTTCAGCACACAATTAGAAATTTCAAGCAACGCTGGAATAGGAAGGAGGACCAATCAGAAACGTAGGGAATATTGACCCTACTGCATTCGTCCGCTTCTAAAGCTGACTTCTCTTAATCACTGTAGGAGTGATGTGAGATACATTATAGGGATTAGTAATGTATCGTCACAAGGGGAGAGATGTATGATGACTCTCATGGTTGATTTGGTTATTCTGGTTATATTTATTTCTGACAGTGCATCTGGTGTGAAGAAAAGACAGGAACAAAAGGTTCAAATTCAGGGGGAGATGAAGGGGTGAAATTTTCTATATTTCACTTTCCATATGCGGGTTCGATGAAACAAAGTCGCGTATACACACGAGTTCCAGCAGACACAGTCGTGTATGCATTGATGATAAGAGAATTGATATGACAGTTGAAGATCAGGAGCAGAGGTTCAGGGGGAGCATTAGTCCGACTGTTAATGATTGTATTATTGACACTGTATCTGGCTATTTCTCAGTTCTAAATGATGATGACATGATACATGGTTTCTTATGATGAGATTATGGATGAGCCCGGATTGCATATTTGCGGAAGATTATTCTTTGCTTTCACACATGGATGAGATGGAAGTCTTATGATTCAGAGATACAGATAGATCATGCAGGGATTGTTGCTGATGGCTTGTTGTTGAAGGTGTTTAGGTTGCACAAGCTAAAGAGGAGCCTTGGTCATATGAAAAGGATGTTTGGATGTGATTTTTCAGGGGGAGCATTAGTCTTGCTAAGTATAATGCATTGTTGGCATTATGATGGTTCTGAAACATGATCTCTCTCTTGAGGTCTTTCTGGTATTGATCATAAAAATTCATAGTTGTATTTTGATGAAAAGGTCATGATGAGAGCTATAATGTAAAATTGTAATATTCAGTCATATAAGGACTTGTCAAATTTGTAAACCCACTTCGTTGGGTAGTTGAGTCAAAATATGTAAACCCACTTGGTTGGGTAGCTGAGTCAAATGTGTAAACCCACTTGGTTGGGTATTTGAGTTTCATATGTAAATCCACTTGGTTGGATCTTTGATGTATGTATGAGTCCTTGGTGATAGGAAAGTCATAGATTCATGTACTTCATTGAAAATATAGCATGAAATCAGGGGGAGCATGGTAACTTCAATACACATCAGATCTGCATGGGAAGCAAAACCTTGTCTTGGTTTTGATCCGCCCTTTGCCCTTGATGTCAAAGGGGGAGAGTGACATGGTGTTTGAATAAGGGAAGAATATCATGATGCTTAATGTATCTATCTCCTGTGGTGATCAAACATCATCGTGGTTTCCATCAAGTCCAAAGGGGGAGATTGTTGGCAATATGATGCAGAGTGTTGTCCTTGATGGCAACCCACTTGATAAAGTTGATGGCAACTTGATGAAATGAGATTGTTGGCTATATGATGCAATGTGTTGTCCTTGATGGCAACCTACTTGATGAAGATGTTCTTGATGGAAGCCTACTTGATGAGTTGCCTATGATAAGCAACCTATGTGTCAAAGATGTAAGAATGATGTATCTGATCGGTTCGGATGTGAGAGAGAAAGAATTCCAGTAAGTACCGGAAAAATGATAAATATAATATGTCACAATGTATACTCTACTTTTGTGAAGGCAACCCACGGCTAATACATACAATGTATACGCTACTTTTAATGAAGGAACCCACGTATACATTCGGGGTTAGCATATACACAATTTTTATGAGCGGCGTGCGTATACACGCGGAAGCGAACACTCCAAGTCGCGTATGCCCTTTTGCGCTCTAAAAGTATGATACCAAGGGGATTTACCATGGTATTGACCCATTGTATTGAGCGCTGGATTATCTATTTGATCCCGTCTAGGAATACCATTGGAAATAATGTGGTTTTGGCTCATGGTATTGAAAAAGGGTAAACCTATATTAGGAGAAGAAAATCATTGTGAAAAGTGTGTGCATGAGTCTGGGTTTGAATGAATACTTCATTATGAAGTATATATGTATGGAAATGGTAACAGTTTGATGATCTGAATCTGTGATGCACCTATGAAGAAAATGATGAAGAAGTGACTCTAGATCTGAAATGTATTTGTATCTTCTATATCTGTTTATGGAATGTTCTGATCTGAGATGAGGCGAACATGTTTCTAAAGTAAAGGGTAATATCTGAGCTATACATCTGTTCTGAAGAATTGCGCTGAAATGTCTGAAGAAGCATACGCTGGTTCGTTTCAGTAAAAGCACGTGTATACGCGGATCTGATGAAGGAAAAGCGCGTATGTCCAGTTATGGTTTTCTGAAGTATGTGCAGAGGTATACGCGGGTTTATATGCATGGAGGCGTGTATATACGTAGGATTAGTGAAAGGAAAGCACGTATGATAAACTAGGGTTTGCTGAAGTTGTGAGATGTTTGATCTGTTCTGCTGTCTTGCTGATATTTGTTTCTGATGTGTACTGCTTTCTGTCAATGTTGATCTAGGTAGTTCGAATATTGATTGTGCTGCTATAGAGCAAGTTGTTGAATTGATGAATATTCCTTGAGCTTAATTGTGTGGGTTGGATCCAATGTGAAAATTGATGAAACGTGGTCCATGGTGGTGCTGAGGGTTGTAGCCTTCAGTCAGGGGGTTGTAGCTCCCTTCCAGGAGAGGATGGTAAACGAGAGTAGGGGGTCGTAGCTCCCTTCCAGGTGAGGCTGGTAAATGAGAGCAGGGGGTCGTAGCTCCCTTCTAGGAGAGACTGGTAAACGAGCGCAAGTGGGTGCCTGCGTGCTGGTATGAGTCTGCACCAGCACATTGTTGTAAGATGTTTTCTCTATAATAAAATATTGAAGGCTGAGACAACAGTAGCAGTGGTTTTCTCCCGACTTGGGTTTCCACCTAAAATCCTAGTGTTCATGTGTGTTGCTTATGTGTGATGATTTATTCTGTTCTTACTGCACATGTTTACTGTTTATTGAACATCTGATGAATAAATGATGGAATTATATAAGTGAAGAATTAATGGCATAATTAGGTCTCTGTGTATACGTGAGTTTTATGAAGGGTATCCGCGTATATACGCGAGTCTATCATAAGAAAGTAGCGTATGGGTTTTAGAACGCAGAAGAAAGTAAAGTATTGAGTATGCCCAAAATGCGATTCACCCCCCCCCTCTCAATATTTTTCCCAACAATTGGTTTCAGAGCAGGTTCTTCTGCAGAAGCTTGATCGCTTGAAGGAGATCTGTCACAATGGGAAGTTAGGAAGGAGTAATTTCTCTAAGGCCACCTTTATTCAATGGAAGTAATCTATTATTCTGGAAGATACGAACAAAAGCATATTTGCAAAGTCTTGGTGTAGAAGTATGGGCAATCGTGTAAGAAGGTTATCGGTATCCGACAATTATTCCTACTGATGCAGCAGAAAGGAAGAAATATGAAATCAATTCCAAAGTAGTCAATGTTTTATTAGGAAGCCTGTCTGAATCAGAATTTGTTAAAGTGATGCAGCTAAATTCAACAAAAGAAATATGGGACAAAATCATTCTAAGCTATGAAGGAGACACCAAGGTAAAAAGTGCAAAACTCCAAACTCTTCGAATTGAATATGAAAATTTGAAGATGCATAGTGATGAAAGTGTTGCCAGTTTCTTTCTTCGTCTAGATGATATTGTAAATCGGATGAGAAATTTGGGTGAAACCATGGCTGATACTACTCTGGTAGAAAAGGTCTTAAGATCTTTGACTTCAAAATTTGACTCTAAAGTTTCAGCTATTGAAGAAAGGCAAGATCTGCAAACTCTTACTGTTGTTCAATTACATGGTATTCTGACAGCTTTTGAAATGAGACAAGGAGGTCCTTCTCAAATCAGAGAAGCTGCTTTTAAGGTTTCTGCAAAAGGAAAGAAAAGGAAGTTGTCAAAGAATCCAACTATATATTCGAAGAAGAAGAAGCGAATTTTGTGAGAAAACTCCAGCTAGGTACTGGAAAATTCAAAGGTAAGCTTCCCTTCAAATGTTTTGATTGTGGAAGAGTTGGTCACTATGCTGCTAAATGTCCTTATAGAGAAAAACATGGTAAAAGGAAACAATTTGAAAAGAGGAAGAATTATTATGCAAATGAAGATGATGATGAAGTGTACAGTGAAGATGAAGAAGATTCTGACCAAGCTCTACAAGTGCT
The DNA here is from genome assembly GCA_034641835.2 of Pinus albicaulis. Lineage (NCBI taxonomy): Eukaryota > Viridiplantae > Streptophyta > Pinopsida > Pinales > Pinaceae > Pinus > Pinus albicaulis. The sequence goes on from CM076569.1 coordinate 279,974,484, forward strand.
CATGGCAAAGAAGCAAAAGAAGAAGGTTACTCAAGGAAAGGACATACCTAAGAAATCATGTATAGCAGAAATTGAAGAATATGAAATAGGTATTGATCATTGTTCTTGTATTTTACTCTCTTGTGCATGTAAAGGTAAAGATAGTGAAAGTAACAGTATGGATCTAGAAGAATCTGTCAAGATTAAAGTTGAAGATCAACAAAAATCATCTAAGGAGAGTGAATCTATAGACAAGTATCAAAGGGTCCATGCTTATGCATCTAATTGAATGAAAAGACTAGAAGTAGAAATCAACGATCTAAATGCAGATCTCGAAATATCAAAAAGGAAGAATGAAGGTCTTGAAGCTGGAATCATCTCTCTACAAGAAGATCTTGAAGAATCAAGTAAGAAGAGTGAGGAACCGCTAAAATCGTTTGAAAAGGAAGGTCTTGAAGAAGAAATCATCTCCCTCAAAGAAGACCTGGATAAATCAAATAAGAAGAATGCAGGACTTGAAGCAGAAAACATATCTCTGAAAGTAAATCTAGAAGCATCGAAGAAGAAGAATGAAGAACTCTTACAAACTTTTGGAGAGCAGGAAAATGGGTTGAAAGAAGAGATTCTAAATCTGAATAACCAAGTAGAAGACGGAAGAAGGAAAGAAGAAAGCGTGAAGAAGCAATGCCAAGCCTTGGAAATGGAGGTAAACATTCTCAAAGGTAAATTAGAAGAAAAGGTTAAACTTTTGAGGTTTCAAGATACTACTAAGATTTTGGACAATATTTTGAGTAATCAAAGGTCTCCCTCTATTAAAATTGGTCTTGGTTTTCATGAAAATGTCAAAGGAGAATCTAGTTCACAAGGAAATGCTAATGATTCAAAGGAAGTCAATGCAAAATCTGAAGTGTTGAAAGAAACAAAAAGTCAACCAACATTCATGAATTCTCAAAGGAAATCATTCAATAATGTGGAATGCTTTAAATGTCATAATTATGGGCATGTTGCAGAAAATTGCAGAAGCAGATCATTTCAGTCACAATCAAACAGATTCTATTCAGAAAAGTACTCTGGTTGCTTCAAAGGATATTGTTTTTCATGCAACAAGTATGGTCATAAAGCAGATGATTGCAATAGAAGGAAGAAAAGAGAAACACACTATGATCCTTATGCTTACTTCTCTGGTCATATAAGATGTTATGCTTGTAACAAGTATGGACATGTGGAAAAATAATGCAGGATGAAAAGATCTGAGAAATTGGATAATTTTCAGCACACAATTAGAAATTTCAAGCAACGCTGGAATAGGAAGGAGGACCGATCAGAAACGTAGGGAATATTGACCCTAATGTAGTCGTCCGCTTCTAAATCTTACTTCTCTTAATGACTGCAGGAGTGATGTGAGATACATTATAGGGATTAGTAATGTATCATCACAGGGGGAGCGATGTATTATGACCCTCATGGTTGATTTGGTTATTCTGGTTATATTTATTTCTGATAGTGCATCTGGTGTAAAGAAAAGACAGCAATAGAAGGTTCAAATTCAGGGGGAGATGAAGGGGTGAAATTTTCTATATTTCACTTTCCATACGCGGGTTCGATGAAAAAAATTTGTGTATACACGTGAGTTCCAGCAGACACAGTCGCGTATGCATTGATGATAAGAGAATTGATATGACAGCTGAAGATCAGGAGCAGAGGTTCAGGGGGAGCATCAGTCTGACTGTTAATGATTGTATTATTGACACTATATCTGGCTATTTCTCAGTTCTAAATGATGATGACATGATACATGGTTTCTTATGATGAGATTATGGATGAGCCCGGATTGCATATTTGCTGAAGAGTATTATTTGCTTTCACACATGGATGAGATGGAAGTCTTATGATTCAGAGATATGGACAGATCATGCAGGGATTGTTGCTGATGGCTTGTTGTTGAAGGTGTTCAGGTTGCACAAGCTAAGGAGGAGCCTTGGTCATCTGAAAAGGATGTTTGGATGCAATTCTTTAGGGGGAGCATTAGTCTTGCTGAGTATAATGCATTGTTGGCATTATGATGGTTCTGAAACATGATCTCTCTCTTGAGGTCTTTCTGGTATTGATCATAAAAATTCATATTTGTATTTTGATGAAAAGGTCATGATGAGACCTATGATGTAAAATTGTAATATTCAGTCATGTAAGGAATTGTCAAATTTGTAAACCCACTTGGTTGGGTAGTTGAGTCAAAATATGTAAACCCACTTGGTTGGGTAGCTGAGTCAAATGTGTAAACCCACTTGGTTGGAAATTTGAGTTTCATATGTAAATCCACTTGGTTGGATATTTGATGTATGTATGAGTCCTTGGTGATAGGAAAAGTCATAGAGTCATGTACTTCATTGAAAATATAGCATGAACTCAGGGGGAGCATGGTAACTTCAATACACATCAGATCTGCATGGGAAGCAAAACCTTGTCTTGGTTTTGATCTACCCTTTGCCCTTGATGTCAAAGGGGGAGAGTGACATGGTGTTTGAATAAGGGAAGAATATCGTGATGCTTAATGTATCTATCTCTTGTGGTGATAAAACACCATCGTGGTTGCCATCAAGTCCAAAGGGGGAGATTGTCGGCAATATGATGTAGAGCGTTGTCCTTGATGGCAACCCACTTGATAAAGTTGATGGCAACTTGGTGAAATGAGATTGTTGGCTATATGATGCAATGTGTTGTCCTTGATGGCAACCTAATTGATGAAGATGTTCTTGATGGAAGCCTACTTGATGAGTTGCCTATGATAAGCAACCTATGTGTCAAAGATGTAAGAATGATGTATCTACAGATCAGTTCAGATGTGACAGAGAAAAGAATACCAGTAAGTACCAGAAAAATGATAAATATAATATGTCACAATGTATACGCTACTTTTGTGAAGGCAACCCATGTATACATACAATGTATATGCTACTTTTGTGAAGGGAACCCGCGTATACATTCAGGGTTAGCATATACGCAGTTTTTATGAGGCGAAGTTGCGTATACACGCGGAAGCGAACGCTCGAAGTCGCGTATGCCCTTTTGTGCTCTAAAATTATGATACCAAGGGGCTTTACCATGGTATTGACCCATTTTATTGAGCGCTGGATTATCTATTTGATCCCGTCTAGGAATACCATTGGAAATAATGTGGTTTTGGCTCATGGTATTGAAAAAGGGTAAACCTATATAAGGAGAAGAAAATCATTGTGCAAAGGGTGTGCATGAGTCTGGGTTTGAATGAGTACTTCATTATGAAGTATATATGTATGGAAAGGGTAACAGTTTGATGATATGAATCTGTGATGCACCTATGAAGAAAATGATGAAGAAGTGAATATAGATCTGAAATGTATTTGTATCTTCTATATCTGTTTATGGAATGTTCTGATCTGAGATGAGGCGAACATGTTTCTGAAGTAAAGGGTAATATCTGAGCTATGCATCTGTTCTGAAGAATTGCGCTGAAATGTCTGAAGAAGTATACGCTGGTTCATTTCGGTAAAAGCGCATGTATACGCGGATCTGATGAAGGAAAAGCGCGTATGTCCAGTTTGGGTTTTCTGAAGTATGTGCAGAGGTATACGCGGGTTTATATGCATGAAGGCGCGTATATATGCAGGATCAGTGAAAGGAAAGCGCATATGATAAACTAGGGTTTGCTGAAGTTGTGAGATGTCTGATCTGTTCTGCTGTCTTGCTGATATATGTTTCTAATGTGTACTGCTATCTGTCAATGTTGATTTGGGTAGTTCGAACATTGATTATGCTGTTGTAGAGCAAGTTGTTGAATTGATGAATGTTCCTTGAGCTTAATTGTGTGGGTTGGATCCAGTGTGAAAATTGATGAAACGTGGTCCATAGAGGTGCTGAGGGTTGTAGCCTTCAGTCAGGGGGTTGTAGCTCCCTTCCAGGTGAGGCTGGTAAACGAGATCGGGGGGTCGTAGCTCCCTTCCAGGTGAGGCTGGTAAACAAGAGCAGGGGGTCGTAGCTCCCTTCCAGGAGAGACTGGTAAACGAGCGCAGGTGGGTGCCTGCGTGCTGGTATGAGTCTGCACCAGCACATTGTTGTAAGATGTTTTCACTATAATAAAATATTGAAGGCTGAGACAACAGCAGCGGTGGTTTTCTCCCGACTTGGGTTTCCACCTAAAATCCTGGTGTTCATGTGTGTTGATTTATTCTGTTCTTACTGCACATGTTTACTGTTTATTGAACATCTGATGAATAAATGATGGAATTATATAAGTGAAGAATTAATGGCATAATTAGATCTCTGTGTATACACGAGTTTTATGAAGGGTATCCGCGTATATACACGAGTCTGTGTCAGGAAAGTAGCGTATGGGTTTTAGAGCATGAAAAAGTAAAAAGTATTGAGTATGACCAAAATACTGATTCACCCCCCCCTCTCAGTATTTTTCCCAACACCCTGAGTAGCCATCAAGCAAAGAAATTCTTCTATACCCTACCACCCTTTGTAAAATATGATCCATCTTAGGTAAAGGGTAGTTGAATTTTAATGAATCTTTGTTTAAGTCTCTAAAGTCTATACAAAGCCTAATTTCTCCAGTTTTCTTCCTAATTGACGCCAGATTAGACACCCAATCAAAATATCTAATAGGGAAAATAATACCAACATCGTACATTTTTATGATCTCCTTCTGAACCAAGGGCAACTGGACAGGGTTTATTCTGTGCAGTTTCTATTTGAATGGTTTTTGGTTTTCTTTGAGGGAAATTTTGTGTTGTATTATTTTAGTGTCATAGGATTTAAGATCTTCGTAACTCCATGCAAAAACATCAGAAAATTCTTTAAACAACTCCATGTATTTGAGTTTAATGTGAGCTGGTAAAGTTTTAGACGGTTTGATCATTTTTGGTTTAAAATCACTGCCTATATTGCATTCTTCCACTTCAGTCTCTACAGGTTCCAGTTTTGGCTTCTTGGCCACATCGTTAAAATCAAACAACTCTTCTAAAGGGGCCAGACCGCTTGGAAAAATTTGATCTTTAGAGTGAAAAGTTTCTAACTCCTCTGTTTCTATCTCTGCATTGAATTCTATTTTGTTTTTAAGTTTTTTGGTCAGAAATTTAATATTGACAAGCTCAGGAGATGGCTCTTCTTCACCAAGAAAATTTTCTTCACTGCAGTCTGTTTCATAATCTGAGTCCAAACTGTGTAGTTCGAATTCATTTTTGAATTGCATGAAGTCTTCTATTTGTTTGTCTCAGTCAAACACCTACCAATAATTTTCATTATCAGGCACATCTGGTCTAAATTTTATTTGAGTTGTGCAGTCTTTGGTTTCATATGGCATTAAGCATGTTCTAGCTGCAAAGTCTAAATTGTGGGCGGAAATATTTCTTTTTCTTGGGACAAAAATTATTTTGGACTCCTCGAATGTTTTTAAAAGGACCATGACATCGTTTAGGTAGGCCCTAAGTCTGGTATGGTTTGCGTTATACTCCCCATTGACTTGCCTAATGACTAACTCTAAATCCCCATATACATTGATTCTTTTGGCTCCTGACTTTTTCAACAAATGTAAGCCTAAGAGAAGGGATTCATATTCCGCTATGTTGTTAGAACATTGAAAGTTTAATTTGCAAGAAATTCTTTCTATGTGGTTTTTTTCAGTGTTGCAGATTCAGACACCTGCACTAGCGTTGGTCTTAGTGAAAGACCCATCGAAGTGCATACTCCATAGAGGAATAATTTCGGTTTCTGTTTGGTGATCGTCCTCTTCAACTAAAATTCTTTCTGATTGTTGTTGATATCAGCACTTAGTTGGATTTTTTTCAACTCCTCAAGTTTTTTGTTGTGTTGAGGGTTATTTTATTGACTGTCAAGGTTTAAGAGCAATGGACGAATGAGTTGTAGGTCGAGACCTGTGTTTTGTTTGCTAATATTTTTAAATGTAGCAAACTGTTTAGACACTCCTATGTTATCTTCTTCCTCCTCTCTATCTGTCATTAAATCAGACAAGGTCACTTGTTCACTGAAAGTTTCATCATTGAAAAGGATAAATGAATCCAAGCCTGTGTTTACAGAATAAAGGGGAGAGTTTTGTAGTCTGTCTTGACTTGTAACTATGTACTGCATATGAGACTCCCTGTAAAGTCTTCTAGTCTGATTGAAAATAGGTATAGTCGCATAGGTCATGTCCATTTGCATATCCCCTTCTAACTTAGCCCCCCAAGATCTTGATAATAACATTCCATACTTTGGGGGCACATCAGCCACAAAAATATCCATTACTAAGAATTTGGCTGGAATTTGGGCTAAGTTAACATAGAGGTCTTTAATTAATCCTAAACATTTTACTCTGCTTGAGTCAAAGGAGTAAAGGTCTTTGTAAGGTCTGATGATTTCTAGACCAAGGCTCTCCATTACGGCTTTAGGCATTAAATTATGAGAAGCCTCGGAATCATGCATAGCATTGTGCAAAATTTTGTAATGAACATTTGAACTTATAAGAGGAATAGGTCCCTCTTGATATCTACCTTCAATATTAGGACCAAAAATAAGCTCTAGCTAGTCATCATTAAGATTGACTATGTCATTATTCTCTTCAATATTCAAAGCCTTCAAAATTTGGGTCCTATATACATTTTGGGAAGCTAACTCAGTAAGGGGAACAAAGATTTTGATTTTTGAAATTTCCTGCTGTAGGCTGAAAGGAATCTGACTCTTTGAAGAACTTGTCTCAGCCTTATTAGATTCCCCTCTGTAAGCAACATAAGCTTGCTGATTTGTCCTATTTACATTTGAAAAATTTGTTTTCACAGGAGTACTAGCTGAAGTGTTAGTACTACTAATGTCCGCGCTCTATTTTTCATTGTTTTGAGTGCCTTCCTCTTTACCTTTATCAGAATTAACAACCACTGTTTTGTCCTTCTGTTTGACAACTTTAGGCTTGGTTGCAGTGTTGTTTTGTGAATATTTTTCAGAGGTTTTGGTGTTGGGAGTTTTATTATTGGTTTTGCTTCTAAGGTCATATTCTTTTTGAGACTCTATGGTGACATTTTGCATGTCTTGATAATAACTTTCATCATCATCTCTTTTGTCATCATAAGGTGTATAAAGACCTTTTTTTCTATCGTAATGAATCTCGAAGTCATCATCATCTACCCCCAGCATGTTGATATCATCTTCCTCTATTATCTCATCTATTTCCTCAACCTCACTTACATAGTTTTGATGAAAGGGAGGAGTGATCTATTGATCATCTTCCCTAGGTCTGTTTGGAGGTTGGTTCCTTCTAAAATTCTGATTCTGGTTCTGGTTTCTGTTTTGAGGAGCAGTTTGGTTTTGACTGGCTTGTGATCTCTCAAGGATGCTCATTTTATTTATCATCTCTTCCATAATTCTCTCCATTTTTGAGTTGGAAGTAGAGGGTATAGATTCCTCTCTAAAGGACACTCTCTTTTCATTCTTCATTCTTGCTCTCTTCTTCGTCAAGTTGACTTCCACAGAAAGAGCACCTTTTTGCATATCTTCAAGACTTGTAGGATCTCTTATCCTCAGCTGATAGGCCATCTCAGGGTCAAACCCTTCAGGAAACTTGTTTAAAGCTGAGCCTTGTGGAGGTTTTATATCTAGGGAAAGTGCATTATATACACTGTTAAATCTGGTACAATAAGCTTGTACACTTTCCCCGGTGTTTCTATGAAGGTTCTTGTAATCAGAAAGGACCTGGAGAGGATTCTTCTTTACTTCCCATTTTTTTAAGAATTTCTGATGGAAGGCTTGGAGATCATTGATACTATGGGGGGTTAAGCCTTTAAACCATTTTCTGACCTCCCCTCCTAAGCTTTGAGCAAATAATATGAGCTTGACAAAATCATCATCAATTTCATTTCTGTCAAAGTAGTCATTCATCTTATCCATGTGTTTTGATGCAGTTGTAGCATTGCTAGCGTCATATAATGGAATTTTGGACTAATAGTCCTGTGGAATATTGACTAATGGTACATGAAGGACTAAGGGAGCATACCATGTAGCCATGGCAGGAGGTGGAGGTGGATTTACAAGAGGTATATTAATAAAAGGAAAAGTGGGCTGGAATGGAGTGGTTTGAATAGTGGATGTAGGGTGAGCAGAAGTGGATGGACTAGAAGTAGATTGCTGAGCTGATCTTGGATGAGAGACACCTAAGTTGTGAAGGAAATTTAAATCAAGAGGTGTTGTTTCTCTACTACCAGGATGTTCACTTGTTTCAGGAGATGAAAGTGAAGACTCGGAATCTAACTGATCTAATTCATCAAGAGACCTAGTTCTAAAGGGATTTGCTCAGTCAACTTGTGATTGTTGTAGAGATGAAAGATTTTCGGGAACTGAATTAGCTCTCAAGGGTGATCTGAAAACAATTGATAGTTTAATCCTAGGAGACTTCCTAAGAATACTTTTTGGGTTATCAACTATCCCAGGTGGATCAAGGTCAGGATAGGCTCTAGCGTGAACCTTTCTAGGAGCCACTATGCTGTTTTTTTCCGACCCAAATAGACAAGAATATTTCAACCAGGTATGACAATATTTAAAATGTCAACTAATCTGTTTATACAAATTTTAATCCTACAGTCCTCTGACTGAGTTTGAATGATATTAGAATGATCAGGGTTCTTCCCAGTGGAGTATTAAGGTCTGTTCAGGATTTTGGAGTCGCCAAGTGGAAGTTTTCAGCTCCTAAGGAGGTAAAAGGTTTTATGGTCCACCACCATGTTTATTGGATACCAATCTGAAAATATTTTTTGGGTTTTTTGAGTTATTTTTTAGTTGTGTGGTTTCTAAGAATGTCCTAACTCTATTTCAAAACTTAGCTAAGGTTATGAGACAGAGACAATCTAATCTTATGGCTAAGCCAGCTGGTCTTTCAAGGTTAGATAAAGTCTTATGAGAATCCCAGGGTTTACCTAGTTTGTCATTGATTCAAACAAGTTTTACCATGATCACCATTTCTTGGTAGTGCTTGAAAAGCTGCTTCTACTCACAAGGTTTTATGATGTTTTTAAGGGAACCTAAGGTGAAAATTCAACTTAGATTCCCCAGCGGAGTCACCAGAAATGTTAGCACCCTATAATTAGCAAGATTGGAAAAAGTCCAAATGCAGGGAGAACATTATTTCAACCACTTTGGGATTCTAGGATCTAGCCTTCCTGAATCCAGAGAGGGATCTCTCCAATAAGTGCAAAGATGGATTTGTCTTTGAAGTTTTTGGTAATGATATTAGGCTAGTTATGAAGGCCAAGATTTTGTTTTGTTTTTTGATGGTTGAGCATGATTACTGTTTGAGGTGGAAAGTTCTAAATGCAAAGAGTTTCAAAGGTGAGAAGTTGCAAGAAAATAGAACAAGCTGTGGCCAGGAAGATAGATAATTGCAGGTTTTAGTCCATTGGGCTATGGAGTCATAATAGGGTTTAATTGAAACAACAAGAGGAAAGAGTGGTCCATGGGGCAAGTCATCTATGTCTAAGGATCTCTTGAAAGTTTTATTTATGGAATGAAATGATACAATAACAAGGGGAATTTAAACAGATGAAGAACAAAGAGCAGCCTAAGATCTGGTAGGTGCTTTTAAACTAGCCAGATTTTGACATACACTTAAGAAAGACATGAAAGTAAACTAGGATCTGGTAAGTACTTTTAAACTAGCCAGCCTTTGATACACTTTCAATAGAAAACATATAAAAATAGAGGGAAGCACAAATGATAACAAAGGATGGCCTAGGATCTGGTAAGTACTTCTAAACTAGCCAACTTTTAACAAACTCCAAGGGAAACATTCAGATAGTCTTTGAGGATAAAACTAGGACCAGGGCACACCATATCTTCCTTAGTTCATCTCTACTTAACATGAAATGAAAGTAACATCCAAGAACAATATTAAGCTAAACAATAAGACGAGGGAATTCCAGCATTCCTATGCTTAAACTGAATTAAATTATTCCTAAATAACACATATTGGAAGAAAGCATTCAGATAAATATTTTTAGTCGGAGAGGGGTACTGATATACAGTAGGTCCTAACTATATGCATGCTGTTCTTTATAAGAGAAGAATAACACAATGAAAACAGAAATAAAACAACAATTCACAATAAGAAATAACGTCACCATCGACATAGACCAGGATCCCATAAATCAGCTTGTATTGATGCTCCAAACCAGTTACAGCTTTAAGTCCAATGCTTTAGTTTAGCAATCATCTACACTTCCGAGACTAACTTATCTATCACAAGCAGAGCTCCAAGAGCCAGTGAACGCTATTTATAGGTAGAATTCTCAAGCTCAATTACATTTCAAAGTTCAACAACCAACTCAACCAACCCCTCTCTCATCTTCTGCAGTAGTATTTATAGAAGAATGAGGCAGTGAGATCTGATAAAAGAACTCTAAAGATAATTAATACAGACTTAATGGCTTCTCGGCCTCTAGGGGGCTCAATGAAGAAGCTTACATAGGTGTCCTCTATATTAAATAATTTACATTAAGATTTAAGCTCGGTGGGAGCTCTTTTTGAACTTTGAGGCTCTATGTAATATCAAAGTAATTCTACCGATATTTTGTCATTAATTTTATTTGCAGAATTGACTTCTCTGGCTGTGCTGAGGTGAATACCTGATCACGATCAATAACTTTGGCCTCCATTTTAATTCTTTAAGGCATAGGTGGCACTGTGGTAGCTAGGAGGAATCAATTCGCCTCAGATGTGGCGATGGAGGCTTTCTGTCTGATGAACCTTTATGATTTACCTTTAAAATTTGTTTTAATAGGGGAATTAGGCTTTTGATAATCCATATTAGCCGTAATCCCCATAGATCTGTCTTCAATCTCATGTTCTGGTGTGTTCCTGTCTTCGACACTGATATTCTTTAATTCGTGCTTGATTCGCTATGTTTTTTAGTGTGCAGGGTTGCACAGGGATCGAATGGCATCAATGCCTCATGAATCATTGATGAAATTTGGAGTTTAAACCCTGCGAATGATTCTCTTTGATGAATTGAAGGCAAGAGGATCATCACCCTAAGCCTTTGAATTTTATTCAACATGGCAGAAGAACCATTTAAACCCTACAAAATACAAAAAACATTATGAAATCCTGCATATATAGGTTTACTTCTTTGGAAGGACATGTGGGGAGAGCATGGTTGTTGGATGGCATCATCCAACGGTCGAGATTGATCAGAAGGAGTGAAAGGGAAGGAGGAAGAAGAATTTAAATCGGAGCCATCGATCGCGCAAAAATTGACAGTCAAGAGCGGAGGTGAATAAATAATGTGAACGGGTCACATTATTCGGAAAAAATAAAAATAAAAAGCGAAGAAAAAGGTTTAAAACCTTGTTTCAGCGAAAAATAATTGAAAAATGAGTTTGGGGATCAGGACACACATGGGTCATCGGATGAGATCGGCCCACACGATCAACGGTGGAGATCAGGTACCGAAAAACCTTATAAAACATGCCCAGACTTCAAAAAAGTTTAATCAAATCATGCTGTATAAAGTCCCCCGGGTCCGGATTTGCTGACTGCGTAGGAAATAATAAATATCTTCCCTAATTAAAATCTGCCACGTGGATGCTGATGTGGCGCCGGGGCGATGGAGTGTGGGTCGTCGATCTGCAGATCAGATCGATGGTGGAGATGTTTTAAATAACCACGTTGTACCACGTTTATCTTATGGGCTTCTTCAGAGTGCGATCACCATCTGATGAGTTGGCCTCAGATCAGACAGACACCAATATCACACCGGGCCGATATCCGATGTTTAATGCGCGATGAGGGCGGTATTTCAAAAGGGCTTGGGGCCACGTGTCGACCGGTGGTGCTAATCACTGCCAAACGGAAAAAACCGCCTCCCTCTCAAAAGTAGTGCAATGAATCCTGCTCGATTTTGAATAGTTAATGATCGAAAACATTTAAAACCCAAAAAATTAATATAAAAAAGGTTTAAGCTTTGGGGGCAGAAAATATATTTGCAATATGGCTCGGCGCCTGTCTGTGGGGTCGTGGGTTATATGGAAAGTAATATGACCGGGGGTTATAACATGTGGGGTTACTTGGCATCAAAGATTTTAACATGGAAAAATATTTGTGCGCTCGGCTCTCTACGATGCAATAAGCGCTTAAAGGCGTAGCACCTGTTTCTAGCACCAGGGCGTATGGAGGGGAAGGGTTTTAGACTTAGCCCAAGGGGCTTAAACAAAGTATGTATTTTATATGAAGTTTTCACTTTTTTTCAAGGGTTTTTTTGGGTCTCAATAAGGTAATAAAAGAGTTTTTAAACCTTATCAAAGGGGGTTTCAATGGGGGGAAAAGGGAAAATACGAAAATGAAAGATTTCATGGGGAAAAGAGGAGAGAAAATGAGGTTAGTTTTGGAAGTGGAAGGAAGGGGAAAATGGTGTTTGCAGCAGTATTTTGTCTTTGAAATCAGCAGGATTTCTGAATGTAAAATGGGCACAACAGTGAAGATTTGGAAAGAGGCATGGGGCCTTTCAAGAGTCTTCAAGAGCCAACACTTTTTAGCAGTAAAATTTGTTCCTTGAAGACTCCAAAAAATTGTTTAGCCACATTTTGGTATAACAAATTTTATAGGTAGCTAACACAACCTCCAAACATACAAAATCGAGATACAAATAATAGATTTAGCCATCTATCTACATCTTTATTCAATATCATTAACTCTTGAGAGAGCCCTCTCAGATTTAGGAGGCTAAGCCTCAGTCACAATATTGGTTTGAAATAGTTACACTGAAGTTGTTTGATCAGCAGCCAATCAGGTATGATTTTGGTGATAACAAACGTATTGATAAAATGTCATCCATTGTGAAAAGGATACATCCTTCACAAAAAATGCAAAGTATTTTCCACCATTCCCTCATCAAAATGGTTGTGTTGCTTCAATTAGAGCAACAGGGTATCTGATGGGAAGTTTTCATCACCCATTGATTTTTCACAAATCCACAACCTCTTCCTCTACAAAGTTTACCCTCATCATCCCATCCACCTTCCTCCACTCCTCCATCACCCCCCACTGATCATGATTCATCCTCTTCACATGAATCCTCTCCCCAAACAAGCCTCCCTCTTTCACCTTCTCCTAAAGCCTCGGAATAGTAAGAAAGTGTTGAAAAACATGAAGAAATCAGTGACAAAGAGGGAAAAAAATAGTGGCAAATAGGAACATCACAGTCAAGAAGAAAATGACAATCAAGAGGAAGAAACAAGTAATGAGGAAGAGGAAAATGAAAGTGAAGAAAGTGATTATGATGAGGAAGAAGAAAAATAGGAAAGTGTTGAGGAGGAAGAAAACAGTGACAAAGAGGAAAATGACAGTCAAGACAAAGAAGAAAGTGATAAGGAAGAGGGCGCTAACAAAGACAGTGAGCCTAATGATGAAGAAGAAACCAATGACAGTCCAGGGATAGAGGCAGATTTTGATGAAAAAAATAGTGATGACAAAGATGAAAAAAGCAAGCCAAAAAGTGAACAAGAAGTCAGAGGCAGTAAGCCAAATATTGAGGGAGAAATAGATGAAGAACAAAATAATACAAGTGACAGTCATGAAAAATAAAATGAAGGATAAAATAATGAAGATGCCTCTAATAGTGACCCCACAGAAAATGCAAGAAATGATACAAATATTGAAGATGATGGAAAAACAGATGCAGATTATGAAGATAAAGATAGTAATGAAGAAAAGGCAGATGAAAGCAGTGATAATGAGGAGTCAAATTATGAAAATAATGAAGATGCAGAGACAGAGGAAGAGTTTGAAAGTGAAGATAGTAGGCCAAATAATGAAGACAGTGAGCCAAATAGTGAAGGGGATAATGACAATCATAATGAAGAAAACCTAATGACTAATAGCCCTAACAATAGTGACAACAATAATCCCATGAACTCAAAGGGCAGCCAAGAGGATGAAGATGAACCAAGCTGTGATGAAGACACCTCTAACCATGGAAATGAAGAAAATGAAAATGTAAATGATAATGTTGCAAACGTAGAGGATGACAATGTAGAAGACATGGAAGAGGATGAAAATGATGAAGATCAGGATAGTGATACTAGCATGGGAGAAAATGAAAGTGCCTGTCAAAAAGGCAGTATTGAGATCACCAAAGATGAAATGAAACATGTTAAATATTTTACTCTCACTTATCAAAGAGGATCAAGGAAATTTTTTGCTGCCTCCAAGAGGCAAGGGACCTTGCCATCTACTTCATCTCAACCACTGGACCAAGGGAAGCAAAAGGTAAAGGATGAAGTAGAAGACCATAAGGTGGAGAGGGATTTTGAGATCATCTAGGTAGACAGTGATGAAGAGAATGAGACAATAATTACTAACATACTCCTCCAGGACAAAAATTCACAAATAAAAGACCTCCAATCACATTTAGGTAGCTCCAAGAGTAGAAATGATGTCCTCAACTTGGAAAATAGGCAGTTGGGAGCACAATTGGTAATATATGAAGCTAGAGCCCTCATGTACCGGAGAGAAGCTCAAGGTGCATAGGTGAAGTTGAAAGAGTTAATGGGAACTTATGAAGAGAGTGAGGATGAATAAGGTCAAACTAGAAGGAGACCTAGAACTATGGGTCTAAGGAAATCATTGGGAAAGCAGAGGGAAGAAGAATCAACCCAAGCAGAACAAATTTCTCTCCATGAACTCCTTGCAATAGAAATTGAGCATGATAGGTAATCATGGCTAGAGAGGTCCAACATACACCTTGAGGCCAAGTTGGAGAAGGCTAACAAAGACTTGGATTTACAAAGGAGAATGACCAAGCATTATGCCCAAAGAAACCAATTTGCAAGGGCAAAGCTCAAAAGGGCCCAAATTGAGATCCAAGCAGTAAAAAAGGAAAAGAGCCAAGCTAACATTATTATTTTGGCTCAAGCTTCTATACAGGTCTCGCAAGACCCATGAGGCATACTTCCACCAAATTTTGGAGAATTTTTACAAGTTTTTGTTTTTTTGCAAATTTTGAGGCTAGGAGCACAGCACACCTGGTGCTACGCTCTTTTTCAGAGCATCTTCAGGAGGGAAGGCTTGCATTTTTTGGTTCCTCATCACTCATATAACATGATCAAAATGTTTTAGATCAATTGGAGCTGTTTTGGTCCCCCAAAAGGGTAAAAAATACCCACTTTTTCATCATTCTACCTACTTTTTAGAACATGTGTTGCGCTCCTACCAGTATTGGAAATTTCACTTTTTGAATAGGTTTTAGAAGTCAAATGAGATAAAAAATGGTATATCTATAAATTATACTTCAAGGGCCTTCCAACGAGCCATCATAGAGCCTTTTCCAACATTGGGAAGGCCTTCAAAACAATGTTGTAAGAAGACCCATTTTTCCTGTTCCTGTGCTACACTCCTGGCATAAAATTTCATTTCAAATCATAGTGCTATGATCCTGTGATTGAAAAGTCAAAATGTGAATTTGGAAAGTTTTAGGAGGCTTGTAAGGGCCTAAAGGTCAATTTATTTTCTACAAATGGCCAAAAAGATATTTATTTTAGATATTTTATGCCTTGGGCCTTGCA
Organism: Pinus albicaulis; assembly: GCA_034641835.2. NCBI lineage: Eukaryota > Viridiplantae > Streptophyta > Pinopsida > Pinales > Pinaceae > Pinus > Pinus albicaulis. The sequence continues at coordinate 279,990,041 of CM076569.1, forward strand.
AGACCTCAAGGACAATAGAGATAATTCTGATTAGCCAATAGAATTATAGATAATCTATTATGTTTTTCTCCTCCTTTATTGTTATAGAGAGCATGAGAATTCATTTTAAATGTTGGCAGTTGATGAGTTTTAAGAGCAATACATGGTTCTTTGAGGTTGAAGAGCAATTTGGTGTTGTGGAGCTTGTGGATGATTTGCCTTGATTGATGATGATGAAGACTTGCTTGCAGGATCCCTGAGTTTAGTTAATGGTGATGTATCTCTATATTTTTTCATGTTTCCTTGTTTATCATTCTCTCCATCCTTCTATATTGCAATAGCTCAGAAAAGTATAGGTTGAGAAATGTTGTTTGATGCACCTTAGTGCTCTTGTTTGCTATTGTCTTTATGTTTTCCTCTGCTGGGTTAGCTTAAGGAATTCTTAGTTGCTCCTTAGGCCCACCTAAGATTTTCTATTTCATTATTGGATTAATATGATAGTTTACAAATATAATTCATGGTAATCCCTGCTTATTCGATGCTATCTAAACTCTGTCTTGAAATCTCTCTTTGATTTATTGATTGTTAGGTTAAGCCAAAGAGGTCTTGTTTCGATCTTGCCCTTTGTACATGCTTATCACTTTTCCTCAAAGCTCTTTATAGTTTGATAGATGATGCCTAGGAGTTCCCTCTTCATTTATTAAAGCTATTTGTCTTCTTATATGTTTTCAAATCTTGAAAGCAGAATCATTGAAGTTAGATTATTTTTCTTGCTTCCTTTGTTCCAATGGATTGTTCATCTTGAATGTTTATTTTTTTAAAGTATTGTAACTGAGTAAATGGTGTGCCCTATCTCATGATTAGTATATTTTTCTTATCATTATTTAATATCTTCTTTTTCAGAGTTATTTTACAAAAGATTCTTAACCGCCCTTTTCCCTACCTTGTTTCCCCAAATTTAATGTCCATCTCACCTCACACATAAAATTTAAAGATCCATTGATTACACTAGATTTTCCCTATGATGTACCCCGATTCACTATATAGGTATAAATGAATTGATAGACTTTATAGCCCAATGTCTAATAACCTCTCATCCCACCTATCCTACTTGATCATCTTACCCAATGAAACAAATAAACAAACCCTACACTTAACAACTAGCCTAAAATCAACCATCTAAAATGAACAAGTTTACATCCTTCACACATAACAGAGAGAGCCCTGTCTGAGTCAAGGAAGGATAGGTCCTAGGACTCCAAAGACTAGTCTGATGTTACCCTATGCATTTGGTCTACCAATCTGCTAAATCATGGGAACCTAACACTGCCCTAATCCTTTCACATGCTTGGAGAGGGTGAATGATGTGTGGTGCCAATTGTGCATACCCTAAATAAGACATAATATCCCCAAAATATCCTAGGGATTGGCCATCACCGTCACTGCTTATGGCTCCAAATGGACCATGAGGTCTATAGAAAATAATTGCCTCTAAATGTATTGTAATGGGTCAAAGCATAAACTAGGGGTTCGAAAACCATGGGTTGTAGACCATAGGAACGTTGAGGCTACATTGTTATAAATAGAGATGCATTTCGGATTGTAAACAATAGGAATTGATGAGATATTGATGCGATCTGTTGTTTAAGCTATCTGTTTGGGTTTTGGGGAACGGACTCCTGCTGGCTGTGTGCACGGAGATCCTAGTCCAACTGTGTGCAGACCTTGCTGCTGTGTGCGCAGGTTGGGAAGGGAATTGTAAGGGAAGATTGATGAATGAATGGATTCAAGGATTATTAAAGATCTAAATCTGTGAGTACTGTGGTATGAATTGCTGATAATTGTTGTGTTATGTGTTTTATGTCTTTTTGTTGTGAAGGTCTGTGTACTAAATGCTTGGATCTAGATCTATTCTGCTCTATTATATAATGTTGTGTTGTTGTTATAGAAGGCATATAATTATATATCTAGTGCACGTGGATGAAAATAGATACATAATTAACCCTGCGAAGAGACAAGGTAATCTAAACAGAAAGCAGTCATGCTTGCCTTACCCTTCCTTTCTCAGGGTGCCGAAACTTGGTTCCAGCACCCACCCATACTACTTCGGGTAAGACTATGAGCTGCGAAAGCAGGTCACTGCCGAAAGGGATAGTAGTATAGGGGTTGGAAAACCTTGCACACCGAACCTGGTTCAGGAGCCCTCAAGCCAAAAAATGGTTCCGTTGCCAGGACTAAAGGAGTCTGAGAAACAAGATCAGGTAATGGCATTGGAGATCTAACGTGGGGTGGAATGAGTGATATTCTGGGTGGAAGCGCAACACGGAGCAGTAAGAACTATTGAGACAGTAAAGGAGAGGATCGCACTACTTATATTACGCCGAGACCTACACAAGGTTTTTCAGTGGCCCTGATGTTAGATCCACAGGAAGATAAACTAGAGCAGCCCATGGTAGCACACTTAAAGTTACCTACTTTTAAAGGAGCAGTCGATGAGGACATGGACATATTTTGGTTCATGGCTAATTTAGTGTGGACGGTGCAAGGGGTGGTAAGCGATACTGTGAAGAGAGTGTAGCTATCCTTGGCTTTCGAAGAGAGGGCGTTGGACTGGTATATGTAATATATATCTCAGAACGGGAGCGCAACGCTTCAAAATATTAAGGATGCCCTAAAACAACAATTCTGAAAGCTGAAATCCTATTCCCAGCCGGTAGTGGAAGTAAAATACTTCAAGAAAGGAATGTCTGAGTCCATATGGGAGGTCGATAAATGGTTAAAGAAAGCGATCAAGGAAGGTGATTTCAAGTACGATGACAAACAACACATGGAATGGTTCATCGCTATGCTGCTACCTCACTTATGCATACCCATGGGCCACCAGACCTTCGAATCGCAGGAAAAAGCCTAGGAAGCTGCCATGAAACTTGAAGTTGTGCCTAAGGATGACATGAGGGAAGGAGTGCAGCAAATTCAGGAGCAGCTCGGGGCCATCCACTTAGAAATACAAAGCTTACGGACAGAACAAAGAAAAGGAGTCGGCACGAACCTCTGGTGCGAAGATTGCTGGGTAGCGAGACTACATGATACAACCCGGTGTCCTCGGATAAATAGGGGTGAATTGAAGAAAAAATGGTGCAGGTTCTGCCAATATATAGAGCACGATGAGAAGAATTGTTTCACATATGACTTACTGGTAGATCGGGGAAACCTTTCTAGAGTACAGTCTGATCCTGCCTCTCCGAGATCTCCCGCGACCTTTGGTATCTCTCCTGCAGGGGGCAAGGGGGGATAGGGAGGGAGTGTAGGATGAGGATGGGGCCAGCTGATCTACTAAAACTGTGGAGAGGTAGGGCACTTCACCAGGGACTGCCCAAATCCCACTAGGCAGTCCTATAAATATTGCAGACAACTGGACCATGAGATCAAAAGCTACCCGATATTGTTAACAAAAATTATGGAAATATAGTCTACCCCCACCCAAAATTTACAGAGAGTCAAAACGGAGGTAAGGAGCGAAGATCCCATTATAAAATTCATAATGCGTAGCATGGTCACCCAGGAAGCGAGGGAGGAGAAGGAACCAAATCTCAGTAAACAGGAGTCGCTGGAAGCCCCTACGTAGCCGCCAGTGCACCTACAGACAAAAGAGGAAGCTGAAACCTTGTTAAGGGCACGCTTGAATCTACTACGCAACCCATAGGCTGGATAAAATCTTCAAGTATTGCCATAGAACTGTGCAGCCCGGCCAAGCACAGTGGCTAAGGTTAAGGAAGTACACAAATTACACAGCTACAAAAGGTGCATCGGGAGGGAAATGCGATTAACGGTGCATATTGGTGACTATGAGATGTATCAGGTTATTTTTGATCTTGGATCTGATGAAAACGTCTTACCAAAAGAGACATGGCAACGAATGGGAGAACCTAAATTAGATTGGTCCACCATCCAGCTGTGAATGGCGAATCAATCGAAGATCATCCCTCTAGGAAGGTTGAAAAAAGTTGTGGTCGATATCGCAGGAGTAAGGGTCCAAGCTGAATTTGAGGTCATCGAAATTGTGGAAGATACGGATCCCTATCCTGGACTCCTAGGACTAGAATAGGCTATCAATGTATGGGGTGGCATTAATCTAAAAAAACATGGCATGGTGTTTGAGAAGAGCAGTACACGTGTAATACTACCATTGGATCCCACTGAGGGTATGCAGTATATAGAACTAGCATATGAAGAGGAGGAACTCGATCACATATACAGGATGACAACACAGGACGAAGACCACAGTGACCCTACAACAGGCGGAGTATTCGATTGGGAGAAAAACAAGGATTATTTTTCTGACCTGGATGAATAACTTGAGATTCGTTAGACCCGGCTACATAATGTCTCAGGACTATGATGCCCTCGGGTTGCAAGGACCCTCTACTGCATTACTTCAGAGGTAAGGGACCTTCCCCACTTTGATGAGTCTAGTACTGTCCAAGACTTCTTAAGAACATTAGAGGTTAGGATGCCAAAATATCAATGGCTCTAGGAACTCAATATGGCATTGCGTGACACACCTGCACGCTGGTGGGATACCCACAAGAAAGCATTTTCAGACTGGGAAACGTGTCGGGATAGGATGGTGTTGCGGTTTGCAATCATTCGCTGATGTGCACACCAAGATATTCCTGGGGCCAAGGGATCCCTGCGCGCATCTGCATACTTGGACAACCAAATGGGTCGACCAAACCACAGACAAATGGATCCACCTATTTATACATTCCTCAGGACCTATCCCCGCTACTTGGTACTTAGATGCAGAGTTACATCAGAGGACCCGCCACTAGGAAATATTAAAAAGGAATTTATTGGAACATTCAGACTTATTGGGGGAACAGAGATGCTTGATGAAGCCCTGTAAGACATCGATGCATTCATATTTAAGAAGCCTCACCCCCACACCCCACCAGCCGTTCTAACATGGGAGGCCCATATGCAAGATATAGTCAAATTTCGGAGCTTGGCGATTAATGAAGAAGAGGATAACCCGTAGAATATCTCCGTCCCAGAGTCTGAAGGGGAATGTACCATTATTGGACCATCGCTCTAGGATGTCGATGTAACGTAAACTCTCCGGCTACGTGAAGTTAATATTGGGACAGAATAACACCCAAAGCTGGCTAAAATTGGGGACTATTGGGATGAAGGCACCATGGGAAAAATTGCCGAGCTACTTGCGGAGTACCAAGACTTATTCCCTACGAAGTTTTCTGAGCACAAAGGAATCACTGGGGACCTCATAATTATGCACATCACTTTGAAGCTAGTGGCGTGACCCATCAAGCAGTGATCCTACTGGTTGAATCCTAACCATAAGCAAAAGGTCAAAGAAGATTTGGACAAAATGTTGACCGCCAATATCATTAAACCAGTTGAGCAGTAAGATTGGGTAATCCCAATGGTCATTCAGGAGAAAAAGGAAAAGGGGGAAATACGCATCTGTGTGGACCTACAAAAGCTGAATGATGCCTGCGTTCATGACCCCTTCCCTACTCCCTTCTCCGATGAAATCCTTGATAGCGTAGGTGGCCAGGAGACCTATTCCTTCACTGATGGATTCTCAGGATACCACCAGATCAGAATTGCACTGATGATCGCATTAAGACCACCTTTTCCACTAAATGTGGTTCCTTCCAGTATACGATCACGCCCTTTGGCCTTAAGAACGCACCTACTATCTTTTCAAGGGTCATAGTGGCTATGTTCAAAGAATTTATTCATAAGTTCCTGGAGGTTTACTTCGATGACTGGATGATTTTTGGCTTAGTGAAATAACATATCTCGAACCTGCGATTAATGTTGGATGCATGCCGGAAGCACCATATTTCCTTGAATATCAAAAAATGCATCTTCTGTGTACCTTTTGAAATCTTGGTTGGACACATAGTCTGTCGACAAGGACTGATGGTTGATCCTACAAAGATAGCTATAATTATAAACCTGGAAGCCCCCACTATTGAGAAACAACTGCGGTCCATTCTCGGTCACAAGGGATATTACAGAAAATTCATTCAAGGATATGCTCTGATTACAGCACCCATGGAATAGCTGCTAAAAAAAGATGTCTCTTTTTTTTGGAATGATGAATGTCAGAAGAGCTTCGAACTACTAAAAGAGAGGATGATTTCGGCGGCCATACTGATATTCCCTAACTAGTCAAAATAATTTCATGTACATGTCGATGCGTTAGGAATTTCCCTGAGTGCGGTCCTCACTCAGCCTGGTGATGGATACATTGATCACCTAGTTTCCTTTTCCAACCGCAAACTCTCAAGTGCCGAAAGAAATTACTCTACCACTGATCATGAAGGACTCGCTATGGTGTATGCACTAGAAAAGTATTGACACTATCTGTTGGGTGGGCACTTTAAGATGTTCATAGACCATTCGGCTTTGAAATACCTGGTCAAGAATCCTATGTTGGGAGGGAAGATTTGCCGCTGGCTATTGCTATTTCAGGAATATGATTTTGAGATCATCGTTAAGCCTGGGTGGTTGAATTCAGGCCTAGATCACCTGTCTCGTATCGATACAGGGGAAGAACCCACTAACTTGGACAAAGGCTTACCCAATGCACAACTATTTACCATTAATATGGTTGATGCTCACTTTTCCAATATCATTGAGTTCCTTACTACGGGTGTGGCCCCTGCTGTGTATTCAGTACAACAGAAGAAGGATTTGGTTACTCAGGCTGCAGACTTCACTATCATCGCAGGACAGCTATACAAGCTAGGCACCGATGAAATACTCCACAGATATGTATTAGAATACGAACAGCCCACCGTCCTCATAGAAGCACATGATGGAGTCACAGGCAGCCACTACGCGAGCAGGGCTACGACACAAAATATTTTAAGGGCTGGCTTATGGTGGCCTCTCCTGCATTAGGATTCTTACACCTATTATAGATCGTGTGATACATGCTAGCAAACTGGCTAACCCTCACGACGAGATGACATTCCATTACAGCCTCAGATGGCCCTACTGGCTTTGATAAATGGGCCATTGACTTTATGGGACCCATCAATCCACCAAGCAAGAAAACAGGCGCATGCTATATTATCACTGCCACTTACTACGTCACACGATGGGCTGAGGCATAAGAAATAAAATATTGTACTGTTGATATTGTTGCACACTTCATCTTTGAGCAGATTCGGACCAGGTTTGGCTGCCCGAAGATCCTAATGAGCGATAGAGGTATGCATTTTGTTAACCAAATGATTCGAGCTTTGAATGAGGAATTCCAGATCCACCATGCCAAGAGTAGACCATATCATCCCCAGGCTAATGTGGTGGTTGAAGCTTTTAACAAAATTTTGGAGCAGGCATTAACGAAGGTTTGTAATGCTGATCATAGTGACTGGGATGTTCACATCCCCTCAGTTCTGTGGGCATACCGAACGGCCTCCAAAAATCTAACCGGCAGGACACCCTTCTGAATGGTCTATGGCAAGAAGGCCATCATGCCAATAGAGTACGTTATTCCTAGCCTACGCATTGCAGCGTTCATGAATATGGCCGACTCCAACATCATAGAAGAACGCCTAGCACAACTGGTGGCTTTGAAGGAAGATCAGGTTATTGCTTAGTTTCACCAGCAGGTTCAAAAGGCTCAGGATAAAGCTTGGCATGATTGACACATTCACTAGAAAACATTTGTCGAAGTTGATCTCGTCCTTTTATACAATAGCCAATTTGTGAAACATCCAGGAAAATTCTGGCAGCACTGGCTTGGTCCCTACACAGTTAAGGAAATTATGAATGGTAGAGCATTCTAGTTAGCTACCCTGCGCGATGACCTCATTCCTGGCTTTTTCAATGGTAGCAGACTCAAGCCATACCAGTTGGCGGCCTACATGGTCGCACTAGTGCAGTGACTTAGGACGAGTCATAAGAATGTGTTGGGGGACTGTTGGAACGGGGTCTCCTAAAAAGCTGCGAAACTGGTCCATTTTGATTAATTTTGATTATATTTAGTATAGAAAAGGGGGTTGTGGGGTGGGTCAAAGCCCCAAACGTATTGTAATGGGTCAAAGGGTAAACTAGGGGTCCGAAAACCATGGGTTGTAGACCATATGAATGTTGAGGATAGATTTTTATAAATAGAGATGCATTTCGGATTATAAACAATAGGATTTGATGAGCTATTTATGCGATCTATTTTTTAAGCTATGTGTTTGGGTTTTGGGGAATGGACTCCTGCTGGCTATGTGCACAAAGATCCTAGTCCAGTTGTGTGCGGACCTTGCTGCTGTGTGCGCATGTTGGGAAGGGAGTTGTAAGGGAAGATTCATGAATGAATGGATGCAAGGATTATTAGAGATCTGAATCTTTGAGTACTGTGGTATGAATTGCTGATAATTGTCGTGTTATGCATTTTTTGTCTTTTCTCTGCGAAGGTTTATGTACTGAATTCTTGGATCTAGATCTATTCCTCTCCGTTATATAATGATGTGTTGATGTTATAGAAAGCATATACTTATAGATCTAGTGCACGTGGATGCAAATAGATACATAATTAACCCTGCGAAGAGACAAGGTAATATGAACAGAACGTAGCCCTGCTTAGCTTACCCTTCCTTTCTCAGGGTGTAGAAACCTGGTTCCAGCACCCACCCATACTACTTCGGGTGAGACTGTGACCTGCGAAAGCAGGTCACTGCCGAAAGGGCTAGTAGTATAGGGGTTTGTTGGCAAACCTTGCACACCGAACCTGGGTCAGGACCCCTCAAGCCAATAGTTGGCCATCCTTCCTATCTTGTCCTTCCATCTGCAAGGTCTCACAATCTATCAATGTTGGCACATGTTGCTCATGGATTATGCACTGGTCCCCACATGTTGGATACTTTGGAACTCCTTCTGCTAGGGTTCCTGTGATTTGGTAGATTTGGAAATAACAAATGACATGATAACATCAAACCACTTTAAGATCCTAGGATCTAGCCCTCCTGGATCCAGAGAGGGATCTCTCTATAAATGTAAAGAATGATATATCTTTAAGGCTCAAAATCAGGTATTAGGCTAGGTATGAAGCACAAAGGTTTTTGGTTTGGTTTGTTTGGTTGGAGATAATTAACTGAGAAGGTTAAATAAGTAAAGAAGGAACTGAATAGAAGGATGTTTCAACATGGGAAGATAGGTCAAGAGAAAGGTTAATTCATTGGGCTATGGAGTCATGAAAGGGGATTACATGCATAAAAACTATCCAAGGGTTTCCATAGGGAAAGTCATGTATACTAAAGGATATTTTTAGATAGATGGTGGAATGGAACATTAAGAATGGGTGAAAGAAAGAAACCAAAGTGCAACCTAAGATCCGGTAAGGACTTTGAACCTATCCTGCTTTTGACATACTTTAAAGGAAGCTCTCAATAAAGACACAAAGGGTAGTTTAAGATCAAGTCAGATGTCATTTAAATCAAGGCTTGCTTTTAGCATACTCTCAAGGAAAACAATCCAGCAATCCTCATAACTACTTTCATAAAGTAGAACACATTAATGATTGAACATAGAGTAAGGCCTAAGATCAGAGAAAGACTTTTAACCTTGAATGCTTTTGAAACTAACTCAAAGGGATCTTAGAAAGGCAAACTGTTGGAAAAGGAACCTAGTGGACAGGGCTAACTCTAAATCCCCAGTTTCCCAATTATTTCAGCTGAACCAAACTAGAGCATATAGGAAGAAAACTCTAAATTCATACATCAGTAAGCATGGACAATACCAACTTCTATACTGGTTAAATTATATTGAATTTGTTCTTAGATACACAATTAGAGGAAAAAATAAAGATAAATATTTGAAAGTGAGATTTAGGGTAATTCTAGCAGTATGTCCTAATCTATGCTTGTTTTTCTTTATCAGAGAATAATGGACAGTATGATAAAACATGAAAGGAGATGATTTCAGTGAGAAAACATCACCAATAATATAGACCAGGATCCTGTGAATCTTCTTGTTCAATTGATGTGCAAAACTAGTCACATACTTTGAGTCTAATGGCTCTTTATAGTACAAATTTTCTTCCTAGCCTACTATAATACAAACTACCCAGCTACTTCCCCTCAATAACAGTTCTAACAGTCGACAAAATCCCAACAACCAACAAAAATTTTTCAATGAATATTTATAGGGGAATGAGGAGGTGGAGTGGTATATATGAGTTTGAATGATTCATTAAGACAGAGGGGAGAAGGTATCCGAATGCCCACTCTACTTAATGGCTCTGCATTGATTGTGTGTACTCTTTAGGCTATTTCAGAGGTCCTTTGTCAGGTTGACCATAACCTTAGTTATGTTATTTGAAGTACTTTCTGACTATTGGTACTCTGTTCTATCTTCTGAGATAAGTAAGGTGACTGAAGGTCTCTCAGGTCTTCCATAATTCATAACTAATGCACTGACAGTTCTAGGAAATTTATGTCAGAACAATAATAGTTACTGGCTCGATGAGGCATGGAGTAGGATGTGCAGCTTTGTCCTTCTTAGGAAAAATAACATTCTGTTGATATCAGATCACTGATGTGGCTTAGTGTGTGCTTTAGGCTTCATTAAGCCTCCTTGATCATCTTCAGTTCTTTACTGTGTCCTTTATCCTTTTAAAACTGGATCATAAGCATTAAGTCTTCAATCATTAAGCATTGATCCTTTAGTTCTTTCTCTGATACTCTCTGTCGCTTCTGTGATGGTCTCTATGTGCTCTAAATCACCATCACGGTGATTGTGGAGATAGAATGATTTCACCCCTCTGTAAACCCTGCAAAACATGATAAACACATTATAAAATCTTGAGGGAGTGAGGATGGCTGCTTTAGAGGCTCATGGGAATGGAGGAGCGATGATGGAAAAAGATGGATGCAGCAGAAAAATGGTGAAAAACCATGTCGGAAGGCGAAAAACTGGTCTAATGAAGGTTGAGTGTGTCGTGGGTTTTGGACCATTAGATTAGATTAATCAATGGTGATCTACAACATAGATTCATCGGCAAAGTCATTTTGATGAATTGAGAAGTGGTGGAGCAAGGTTATATCGGGGTCGTTAGATCAAAATAAATCGACAGCTATGATTTCTTGATGGAAACATTTGGGAGACGGATGGGAAATGAATGAACGGGGTTGAAATTAAGTCATGACTGTCTGATCACAGAGATCAATGGTCGGGATTAAAAGAGAAAATATCCTGTGGAGGGTGGTAAGCGGAAAACCGGAATGGTTTTCACACGGGGCTGAATGTGGTAAATGGTTTTCCAAAAAATAATGCGACTACACTCAGCAATCACCATGTGGAAATATAAAACTGCCTATTTCACATTCTTTTGGAACGTTAACCTTCAGGTGCAAATATTATGTGAAACGCATTCTCAGCCATTGGATGGTGGGCGAAAGATCTGACGGTGTGGGTGATGCACGACGTGATGTAAGATGCTTGGGCGGAAAGGTGGGAAGGGTCAACAGCAGTTTAAATGTTGACTGTTGGATCTACGGACCGGACAGTGGAGATTTAAAAAAAAAAAGAAAAAGTGGAGGGCAAAGGAGTAAGCGAATGAGCGGGAAGAAGGAGAGCCATCAGATTTGTAGGAGTGGATGGCGGAGATCAAATCGACAATCGCACATCGGGGGGACAGAAAAGTGTAAGAATATGTTAGCGTGATGTGATTAAGCGCTGGCCATCGAATCGGAAGAGATGAATGGTCAAGATTGGATCAGAGGGGGAGTGACGGAGGGCCCAAGGGCGGGGCGCGATTGAATCCTAGTTGTTGGTTCTTGTGGGTTCAACGGTCAGGATTAAATTGGAGAATTAGAGTAATTAGTGAAGCGGAGGGCCGATGGAGAAATGTGATTGAGCGTTGGCCGTCGGATAGGAAGAGATCGACGGTCAGGATCAAATCAGAGGTCGGGAGGAGAAAAGCCCACCATGTCGGAAGGTTTTAAAGAACAAAGGAAAAGATGGGGAAGAACGCTCTGATTGTAATAGTGATTAAGGGCTAGCACTCGGTCCTGAGCGCCAAGTCACATGCGGAGAAAAGGGCTAAGGGTTAAACTGAAAGGGGCTTAAGGCCTCAATGTGAAAATCAGTGTTTTAGGCCTAAACTTAGTGTTTTTTAAGCCAAATGAGGGGTTTCGTTAGGCAAAGGAGGGATTTTTAAACCAGATAAAGAGAAATTATAAGGTCTAAAGGGGATGTAGGAGGATTTAGAGGTTAAATGGAGGGTTAAAAGAAAACTTTGAGAAGGGACTAAGGGTGAAAAATGGAGTTCTTTTGTGAGTGAAAAAAGGGGAAATGGAGGCCCTTTGAAAGAAATTTCTTCACAAAACAGTAGGGTTCTTTCATGGAAACAACAATGAGGGTTCTCTAAAGGATAGAAAACACATGGAGGCTTCAAGAATGATAGGTTTACAAAGGAAATGTATCTCTTGAAGACTTAGAAACAATTTTAGCCACTTGTTTTCTTGTCAAAAATTTATAGGTGGCTAACAGTGGCTCCACATGGGGATGGAATCTTCTTGAAGGTATCAAGAACCTCAGAAAATAATCTTTGGAAGTAGGCCAGATGCCTGATACTTGACCATCCTTTCTTCTTTGATCAACTGCCATAAACATGATGGATATTAAATCTGCAGAAAACATTTTCCCAAACGACTACCTACCCATCCTATTGTCCTACATTTTTTCTTCAAGGTGCATTTAGACTTGCAGACCTTCCACATCGTCATTTTTTGCAAACAGGATAATACACCTATCTACTGCTAACCTTATTTCTTCATGAGACCAGATTAAACAGTTGGCCTCATAGATTCTCTACCTAAACTACTATCTGCCAGGATTAGACTGTCTGGAAGATTTCATTCTCTACATTCTAAAATAGAAATTGAAAAACAGCCAAACCAGGATTAGACTGTCTGGTTTGCTGTGGGTCCATGGACTAAAGATAGACTACCCATGAATTGAACTTTGCAGAAATTAAAAACAACTAACTAAATTCTCACAGGCTGAGCTTTATTGAGATTTCCTACCTACCCTACTCTAACTTGAAATATTTACATGTCTTGCTGACAAAATATCTCTTCCAGTACATCTAGTCAATCAGATGATCCCATGACTGGTATTTTCTACTCATCTCTTTGAGCATGCTAGATAAGTAGGGCCACTCCCATTCTATCTTTTTTTTTTAACAACAACTTTTAAAATGTTTCTTGTTGTCTGCAACAAGCTGCTCTTGATGACCTTTGATCCTTCTTCAAATGTCTGCAGGAAATGAGCATAAGGATCTTGAAATGATACTTGGTTGTGAGTATTTGACAAGTAGTTTTCAACCAGGATTCCTTTCTCTTCGACTAGATCAGGAAAAATATCCTCTTGAGAAAGAAACTCTTCCTCATCTTCATCATCATCTGAACTGGAGGATTCATCATATTTAGCAATTTTTTCCTCTTGTAGCTCTGAGATCTTCTGATCTGGTGGGCTGAGCTCTATGAAAAGCCTGACATACTCTTGAGCATGGGTTTCTTTGATTACCTCAACCCTTTCATGAGAAGTTTCAGGATATTCAACTCGCTCAAGAGTTTCTTCATTTATTTCTTCCTCATCCTCTGAGTTGAAAGGCTGCTGACTTCCATCTTCATAGAAATTATTACTGATAATGTGATATAGATCAGAGTGAATATTCAATGAATCTTCACCTACTACGAGACTTTCATAACCTTCTTCATTAGTATCATAAATAGCCTGACTTGGCTCATTACTTTCTTGAAGTTGATGGAACTGATCTTCCTCCCACAAATATACTAATGATGGTCCTACAGGATTAGCTTCTACTTGGAAAAAATCATCATCAGATAGATCAAAACTGGAAGAATCATAATTATAAGTAATGTCAGCAATCAAACTTATTGGATTCTCAGCAATTATTTCTTCAAAATAATTTTCAAGTTCATCTTCTGATTTGAAATCTTGTTCATCATACATGCTTTGCATGATGCTTATGTCTTGTAGTGATCTGGTTTGTTTTTCCTGAGGACAAGGTGTGGGTCCCTTTGAATAAGCATTTCTAGTTTTATCCACATATTCTTCCTCTTTCATGTTTATCAAGCTGTTGGCTATCTCTATAAGTTTCTTCAGCATGGTTTCTACAGAGATCAACCTTCTTTGCTCTGCTTGGTCCTTCTTTATTGCACTTAATCTTTCCTCCCTGCACCATATGTTGTGCTCGACAGTAATTGATATACTTTGCATTTCTTCCAGCTAGAAGTCTCTCTTTCTCTTATATGGAATTCCACCTCAGGATCAAAAGAACTCAGATAGTGCAGTAGAGCCCATCCAAAAGGTGGTTTTATATTAGTAGGTATTGCATTGTATACCTTATTGAACCTGGCTAAAAATTTTTGTACTGTCTCTCCTGGTTGCCTCTTAAAATTTTGGTATTCTTCTAGGATGAGGAAAACATTTCCTAGGACTGCCCATTTATCAAAAAAAACATGAGTAAACTGATAAAAATTGATAATGCTTGCAGCAGGAAGGTCTTTAAACCAACTCTTAACCATTCCTTGTAATGATAAGGAAAAAATTCTAATATGCAAATCATCTTCTTCTACTTCATATAAGTCAAGTAAATCCTCAAGATTTTGAACATGTTGCTTAGTAGCGATATTTTTATTTTCTCCATCAAAAAGGGGCTTGAAGATAAGAGGAAAATCTAGAGGCTTATATCTTTCTATGACCTTTGTGGGTGTAGGTAGTGCAAGAAGAGACCTATGACTGCTTGAAGTTTTCTTATGAGTGAGAGATACAACATGAGGCTCTTGTTTCACTAGGTTTTTCTCAGGTGTATAGGTCTGCTCATGTTCTGAAGACTGAGGCTTGAGATATTTCCTATAATTAGTGTGGATCTCATCTTTTTACACTTGATCAGGCTTAATGTAGAATAGAACGTAGTTTTAGATAAAAACAATGAGTTTATTAAACCAAATCCAACCTGAATGTTCTATCCTCCTAGAATGTCTGGCCATATTTCAGGTTCTTCCTCCAGTGGAGTCTTTAGGTCTATTAGAAATTTTGGAGTCACCAGGTGGAGCATTCTCAATGGTTAAATGAGGGTTGTTTTCCACCATCAGCAATTATACCAAATCGAGGCTGATTTGGTCTTTTTCCCCACTGGAGTCGCCATTATGTTAGGGTTCCCGTGATTTGGCAGATTTGGCAATACCAAATGACAAGATAACATCAAACCACTTTGGGATCCTAGGATCTAGCCCTCCTAGATCCAGAGAGGGATATCTCTATAAATGTAAAGAATGATATATCTATAAGGCTCAAAATGAGGTATTAGGCTAGGTATGAAGCACAAAGGTTTTTGGTTTGGTTTGGTTGGCTGGAGATCATTAACTGAGAAGGTTAAAGAAGTAAAGAAGGAACTGAATAGAAGGATGTTTCAGCATGGGAAGATAGGTCAAGAGAAAGGTTTCATCCATTGGGCTATGGAGTCATGAAAAGGGATTACTTGCATAACAACTATCCAAGGGTTTCCATAGGGCAAGTCATCTATACAAAAGGATCGTTTTAGATAGGTGGTGGAATGGAACATTAAGAATGGGTGAAAGAAAGAAACCAAAGTGCAGCCTAAGATCAGGTAAGGAGTTTGAACCTATCCTGATTTTGACATACTTCAAAGGAAACTCTCAATAAAGACACAAAGGGTAGCTTAAGATCAGGTCAGATGTCATGTAAATCCAGGCCTGCTTTCAGCATACTCTCAAGGAAAACAATCCAATATTCCTCATAACTACTTTCAGAAAGTAGAACACATTAAATATTGAACATAGAGTAAGGCCTAAGATTAGAGAAAGAATTTTAACCTTGAATTCTTTTGACACTAACTCAAAGGGATCTTAGAAAGGAAAATTGTTGGAAAAGGAACCTAGTGGATAGGGCTAACTCTAAATCCATATTTTCCCAATTCTTTCAGCTGAACCAAACCAGAACATCTAGGAAGAAAAATCTAAATTCATACATCAATAAGCAAGGACAATACCAACTTCTATACTGGTTAAATTATATTGAATTTTCTCTTAGATACACATTCATAGGAAAACATAAAGATAAAGATTTGACAGTGAGATTTAGGGTACTTCCAGCAATATGTCCTAATCTATGCTTGTTGTTATTTATCAGAGAATATTGGACAGTATGATAAAACATGAAAGGAGATGATTTCAGTGAGAAAAAATCACCAATAATATAGACCAGGATCCTGTGAATATGCTTGTTCAATTGATGCGCAAAACCAGTCACATAATTTGAGTCTAATGGCTCTTTACAGTCCAAACTTTCTTCCCAGCCTACTATAATACAAACTACCCAGCTACTTCCCCTCAATAACAGTTCTAAGAGTCAATAAAATCCCAACAACCAACAACAAATTTTCAATGAATACTTATAGGGGAATGAGAAGGTGGAGTGGTAGATATGAGTTTGAATGATTCATTAAGACAGAGGGGAGAGGGTATCTGAATACCCACTCAATGAAGAAGAAATATAAAACCACCAATCATGAGGCTTACCTTAAAGATTCAACATTGCTACTTTAATGCCTTCCTCTTCTGAAACTTGGTGCTGTTGAAAATAGGTGTCTAGCTCCTTCACCCAAGCCTTAGTTGTGCACTTAGGTGACCCATCAAAAGTAGGTAGAAAGAATCTACCCAAAGCATGCTGCTTACACCTTTTAATTCTATTTTGATTGGTAGGCCTTCTATTCTCCTTTATTTGGAAAAACCCTTGGAATTTCAGGTGCTCCTTGAACCTATGAGATTGAGATTCATATTCTTGAAGATAGTCACCAAGAGTCTCCTCCTTTGGTGCATCTCCTTCCTCCATCTCTATTGCTATGAATGTAGGCATGGTAGAGCGTTATGGATATGATTGTGTGGCTGAATTCTCACACCCATAATATGAATAACTAGAGCTTCCTTCATTTGCACACCATTTATAGGAATATTTAGGTCTTTCCCTCCTCATTTCCTTGACTTCTTTGTTAATATCATGCATAGTTTTGAGAAGAAGTTTTTAAACCTCATTTCCCTTCATTTCTCCTGATATTGGATTTTTTCCTTTATCTCTTCTGTAAACCTTATCCTTTCTATGAGAAACTTCTTCTTCCTCCAATAACATAGATGTAATGTCTCATAGGCTGAGCTAATATTATGCTCTGATACCACTGTAAAATTCCAAAATAGGAAAAGAAAAAATATTGAACACAATAGTGGAGATAATAGTGAATAATATTGCATCAAGATATGAGACCAATATGTAGCCATTATATTAGTCATATCAGCATCAAATAAGTACAAAATATTGAGGCACAAATCATATGATATGGGAAAACAACCCTCCAATGATCAAACACTCTCAAAAGTGAGATGCTACTAATATACAAAATGTCAGAGAGTTACTACAACGCAGTCATAGTGAACATAGCTACATCATGGGAACACAAAATGATATAAAATGACTGGTATATTCATCAAAATATGTTATACATGAATATCTAGGCTCTATCACCTCTCCAAGACAACCCAAGGCGGTTTCCGGAAATACACCAAAAATACAATGGTGAATTTCAACCCTAGGGCTTAAGGTTCACTGCAATAGAATAAATGGTAAGATATGGCTGAAAATGATGTAGAAGTATGTGGCTATCCTCGAATAGACTCTACGGGTGAAAGGTTGATCCCTCCACTGAAGATCTAACTCACCAAATGATGTATTGAAACCACCCCTACAACTCTTCCCTAAAATAATGCAGTCCAAGACTGAAAATACATTGTAGGGGATAATAATAACTTGGCCTGGTGCCAAATGCTGCAATAATTCCCAAGAACCTTCTTTCTTGGCCTCCCAATTGAAAGTATGCTTCCCCCACTGAAGACAAGCTCAGAAATGGCCCAATCCAATCCCCCATTGCTGCACCCTGCAACACAGCACAACCCTAAGCAGAAACTGTGCTGTAGAAGAAAGTTGTAGCTTGGCTTGATGCTGAAATGTGAAATTCAACCCAATAACTTATCCTAAGAGGGTACTCAAGGACCCCCGAGGATGAAGGTGGGATTCCCGCTTCGGAACACCATTGCACTAAACAGCACTGCAGTCTCCGCTAAACAGCTAAAGAGAGAAACAAGTCATTACAGACCATAAACAAAATAATAATCAATCATACCATCCATGGCTTCCATCCCCTTCCCTATATGGTTTTTGAGCCTTCTCACCTTGGGCCCCACTCATTAAAGCCACTACTTCCAAGCAAGGAATCTCCCCCCAAAATTGCACTGTCCTACATTGAGTGTACACTCCCTCCATACCAGCGCTATTGATTTGGTCAAGGTTGACCCATTCCACATGATTTATCCCCTATTAACACATAAGGGTGTGTTATCCAGCTACTTTGATGATCTCTTTTCACATTGAGAGGGATTTTATTCCTACTAAATAGATTTATGGGTCTCCTTACGCACTTATTCATCTATGTAAATGATAAAAGAAAAAAATCATATTCTAGTTAGCTACATGCTAATTTTGGAATATTACATGCTTGGCTAGTAGACAATGTAGTGGAGGAATATGTGAAACTGTGTGAATTTGGGAGAGCATAGAGGGAATAGAGTGAATGAGGGAGAGCGCAAGATTTCCAGGATTGTCAAGGTGACAAAATTTTACAATATGACAGAGGTGATAATATACAGAAATGAAGAACCGAAGCAGGCCAGAGAATTTAGCTGGAATTTAGCTTATTAGTGCAGGGCTAATGGCAAGGCTGAAATGCATAGAAAAAACCTCAAAACTAGTGGTTCATATTTTACCAGGGCCATAATTAGTTGGCTCTAATACCATGTCAGGCACACTCACATAAAAATAATGGAAAAAAGATAAATATAAGCATGGATACTATTACCATTAACATGATGTACATTTACAATACATTGTGGTGACCCTTGGATTCCATATTCCAAGGTCTCTTGGACTCCCTATTCACCGTTCGCCTACCAAACTAACCCTAGGAGGATTAGGTGTCCAAAAATTTATATGTTTTAGGTCACATGGAATTATATGGTATTTTATTTTTGATATAAATTCAGTAATATTTTATTTTGAGAAAAAAATAAAAATGGATTTCATTCTTCACTGAGTAAATGTCACTGAAACTGGTATGATTTTCATTCAAGTTTTTAATAACCAAAACTTAATGAAGTTCACTAGTTCAAAATGGCTAATTAGTTACTAGAAAAAACAACTAAAATTTGCATATAAATGACCATTTTTCATTCGATGACCAATAGTGGCTAATTTACAATATGTTATAATGCAACCAACTTTTAGTCATATTTAGCTTAATCATTAATTGGTTGCCTCAATTTTATTATCTACTTGTATATTTAGTAATAAATTTGGTCATTAATTTAGTCATTTATTTGTTTCTTAATTGTCACAAATAATGACCGAATACACAATAAAATATACGACTACATGATCACCAAAGAAAACAAATTAATGACCAAAGAAATATGGCCAGAATGTTGGTCGTATTATAAGATACTATAAATTAACTACTAATAGTCATTATTTTTAGTCATCGTTTGAAAACAATTAATGACCAAAGAAATGTGACTAAATCCTGGTTTTGTTATGAGATACTGCATATTAGCTACTAATAGTCGTCTATATGCAAAATTTAGTTTTCACTTGCAATAAAAAATTTATCATTTACAATGGTCTTTTATCTTTTTTGGTAATTTCATATTCATTATATAAACAACACATTTAGTAGTTTATATTCATTTCATTTACTTTCATTAATAATCATTATAAATGAGTAATTTAGTCATTCTATATTCATTTTATTTGTGTTCATCATAAATAAATATAAATTACTAATTTAGTATTTTTAGATTGATTTTATGTTTTCATTTTTAATAAACATAAATTAATTAATATGATTTTGTGACTAAATTAAGAAAATGCACACAAAGTTCATGCTCATCTAATATGAAAACACAAAATTACATATATTAATTACAATAGTAAATAATATCAAGTACAACTATAACTAATTTCAACAACATAAATTATATTATATGAAATGTCAAGCATTACAATATGAGTTTCCAAATTAATATTGGTTGGACTACAATTTACGCATGAAATATTGCTTCATCACTTCAAAAAATTATCATTGTGTTGCCAAGGCATTGGAGGTGAATGCACCAACTATAAAGACTTGACCATCAATATGTATTTATGTATTTCATGTAGGATATTGTCTTTAAGGATATCACTCACCCACTTCTCTTCTCTCTCTCTATTTTTGAAATTTTCACTCCAGTTTTATTGTTCTCCTCTTTCTTCAATTCCTATTTCTTACCATTAATACTGAGTTACTCTTATGAAAGTGAAACAATATGCAATAACGAGTATAAGACATGAAAGACGATGAAATATGAAATATGAACTAAATTAGACTATAAAGGATTTATATGACATATACCTCAACATCAACAATGTAGATACCACCTTTCCACACAAAAGCAAGAAACTCAAATTTTTTTTCTTCAATTGGATGATAGTGACCACTATGTGGCTAGATGACCTTTATAAATAAAGCAAATAAAATGTCACCATAGAAAAGAAAACCTTAAGAAATTCCAATTTTCAAATGAACTGACATGATTAGGATATAGAAAGAAGAAATCAACTACTATTAGCATTTTTCATTCATTCACAAAAGTAGCCATCCTATTCATGCAAGAAACATTTCAGAGAAATAATTTACGAAAATCCCATTATAATAAAAAACCTTTCCTCCAAGGATCCAACAACCTAATCAATTCCCTACACGAAGGGATTGAATTCTTCCAAAACAACTCAGTAAACAATAACTAGATATATTCAAGGTCAATGAAACTATTAAATTATTAATTTTTTGCACAATATCCTAGAGAATGAAACAAACCAAACAATAATAACAATATACAATTTTTGTGAAAATAGATACTACGAAACCATGCATAGAAAGGTAGAGTGATGGCCTATGAGAATTAGCCTATCAAAACAAATAACAATAACAATACTAGTAAAAATGTACAATGTGTTTAAATAGTGCATTGTAGAGTTTTTTTTGTATGGAAATGTGTCCACATTCCAGAATCACTATACAAACTCATGCCGATTTATATAGCCTCATAACCTCTAGGGAACATTTTGATTTTAGATAATAGTGGCATATATGGTAGGGAATTAAAAGAATCCCTAGAAAATACCCTGCAATTTTTTAGTGTAACATTCAAAATGAAAAAAATCCCAAGGCTTCAGTGATGGGCTCAGGCCCTAGACCAACAATCCTCTGTGTAAATTCCACGGAGGCATATATTATAATATGTTTTTTCTAAATAAATAAAGCAATTGGATAACACTCTTTTATGGTGTTTGGATACTTCTATGCCAACAAGCATAGAGAGGCACACTTTTATACGCCAAAAAGTTTACTAGGCATGTCATTCACGAATGTGGGGAATCATTCCCAATATTTCCATGAAAGGTTTTCCTCAAAAAAAATAGAAAAATAAATATAGTTTCAAAGGTAATTAATCATGTTCGCAATCTAAAGTTTCATGGAGATTCTAACTAAAATACAGATAACGAGGGTCAAGAGGAATTATAATATATCATGTGAATAAAAATATCCTTGATAGATTATTTTGATCTTGAACGCGCCCCTGAGAAATCAGGTTTTTATCCTTCCAAAGAATGAAAAATAAGGTAACTTTGAAGTCTAGACATACATGCTTTCAATCAAAAGAGATTTTGTGAAGGAAATCATTAGGGACTTGGAATATAGAGTGACCACTGACTAAGAACAACATTAGAATTAAGGATGAGGATAGTCGGCTAAAATGAAAATGCTTGAAGATAGGTATGATGACTTAGTTCCCTCAATGAGAAAATTATCATTAACATAATTACCAAATTAGTTTCACCACTTTTCACCTAATTAAGTGCCAAGACAAGTGGACGTGACATGAGTAGTAAAATAAAGTGCATGTGGAACCTGGGATGTAAGTGAGATTGAAGAAATAATGAATTGAGAAAATCAGAAAAACATGTAAATTTTCCATAAGCCCTCTAGTAAAATCATGAAGTCATGGTTACCATAGGGGATAGAGAAATCGGTAACAGCGTGTTCTCTTATGCCACTCTCTAGTGAAAAGGTCACATGTTCGAAACCTGTGGGAACAAATCCAGTTGTGGGTACGGGTTGTTGTGACCCTTGTCAAATGAAATTCTTAGATTATTTAAACATATTATATTATCCTAGGTTCTGTTTTCTCAAAGAAAATTTTAGACTCATTGGTTTGCACTCAAACTAATAGAAAAAAAAACAACAACATGATGATGTGATTTAAGGATGAAAGATTGGCTCTGGTGCTTGGAGAAAATAGAATTGTCATTGAAAATGAAAAAAGGGATGAAAGTGGAGATAAATAGAAAAAAAGGGATTATGCAACAACTTAGAGGGAAGCACCAACACCAAAAAGAGGACCAAAAGGCCATGAAAACAATTTCCAATGTCATGAATGCTCTCATCCAAACCATTCTGGAGGTCTAGAGAATGGTAAATGCTATAAGAGAGGATTTGGTTGTTATGCTCCACTTTATTAAATGTTGTACTATTAAAGTGTGCCCCACTTATTCACCTAAAGAAAGAGTCAACAATTATCAGACAGAAGCTGACAGAAGTAAAAAGGAATACACCTTAGAACTTAGAAGGGAATAAAAAATCAACCTGAAGATGAATATGTCAATGGTAGTCAAACAGGTCATGCAAAAAAATATTGTTCTAAGGGTAACTACTAACAAGAACCACTTTTTTTCCTTGTTGGTTCAAACCATGAGCATCCCCAATTCCTATTTTAGGACTAGCTTCTGAATCTATGCATGGTAGGATATTGTATCAACCCCTAAATTTGTAATTGGAGGTAAGGCTAGAATGAAGCTTTGTATCCTGTAACAATAGATGTTTTTGGTTGTCACGGTATTGCTTCGACTATCTAAATTTTTATTGACAAAATTTTTGGAATTGTAATAAATGTAGTAACTCCAACCTTATAAAACTTCATATGCAGAAAGTAGCATTTCATATGATAATCAATATTCAACTGAATTAACAATTTTGAGGATTTAAAGATATGTAGAATTGCAACATTTTCTTCAGATTCTATTATATGAGGTTATCAGATTGGTATTTAATGAAGAGAGTCAAACCCTTTATGTACTTTGATGTTAGTGGTATTTATTTTTTAACTCCTCTACCATGGCCTTAGCAAAAATTTACCCTTCATTTAAACCAAAATCATTAGTTAGGCATATTAATATTTCTCCAAAATATTATAAGGCTTGGATTTGGTAGTTTTATAAAAAAAATTGGTGTCAACTAATGTCCCTAGAGGGTCAAGGTAAAAAAAAGGCTAGACAAGAGACAAATGGTGATACTGTTGGTAATATGATTCTTATGTCTTAAGATGTTGTCCATGATGGCAACTCCCTGGTAAAATATGGAGTATATGTCTTCTGGATAAGCTTAGTAGTCTATCAGAAGAAATGTGTAATATCCAGTAGAAGATTGGTTCCAATATATTGCAGGTTCTATACATGGGTTTGTATAGGCCAGGTCATGTATACACACTGATAAGAAAAATCCAAGTCCCGTATGCCTTTTGCGCTCTAAAAATATGATACCAAGGGGCATTACCATGGCATTAGCCCATAGGATTGAGGGCAATATCATCTATTTTATTTCATCCAATAATACCATCAACTATTGTGTGGTTTTGACTCATGGTATTGGTAAAGGCTAAATCTATATAAGGAGAAGAAGAACATAGTGCAAGGTGGGCATGTGTAAGGGCTTTCATTGAATACTTCTCTCTGAAGTATACCTACATGGGATGAAATCTATTTTATTGGTAGATATGAATCTATGATGCACCCTTGGATACAATGATGGATCAGGATCTCTAGACGAAAAATGACTATGTTCTTACATGATCCATTGAAGAGATGATTATATCTGATACCTGGCACATGTTTGTTGAAATGAAGTGAAGAAATCGGGGTAAGTTCTATAGGTATGAAACATTCTGTAGAATTAATATTTACAGATCTATATGCTAGTTCGTCTTGGTAAAAACACGTAAATACGTGACATTGTCTCAGAAAAGGCACATATGGAAGTCAGGGTTTTCTGAATCTTATTGCAGAGGTTTTTCTAATTATTGTTGCTATATTTCTGCTATCTTTCAATGAATTCTTCATATAGATTTGGGCTACTTTAATGTTGTATATGTTATAAATTTGATTATGTATAAATTTGATTAATGAGTGAATAAATATTTTTTATGATGTTTGACTGATCAAGGGTTCTACAATACTGAAAAGATATCTGACTGAAAGCCTCAGATCTGGATCTGAGACTGACCATATTCTGAAAAATAGTATTCACATATGTATATGTAGGTTGGTGTGAAGGAAAGCACGTATACACATGGGTTCAATGAAGAAAAGTAGCATGTGATTTTTGAGATAATGAATGTTTAAGGCTGAATTAGATTCCATATACTGATTCTAAAATAGGTTATTACACTGTTCTGATTATAGTGATCTCACCAATTGAAGTATTGGTTAAAGTTTATTGTTCTTGATATTTATGAAGGGTTGTGTTGAAGCTGCGTGATCTAGTATGAAAATTGATGAAATGTGGTCTGTAGTGATTTTGAGGGTTGAAGCCTTCAGTGTGGAAGTAGATCTTCCTACCAGTAGAAGCTGGTGTTCTGATCAGGGGGTTGAAGCTCCCTTCTAGTAATGGCTAGTAAACGAGATTAGGGGGTTGTAGCTCCATTCTAGTTGCAGCTGGAAAACGAGAGAATGTTGTAGCCTTTTGTAGGTATATGCCTACATATTGATATGAGTCTGCATTAGTACAATATTGTAAGCAGTTTTCCATATAATAAATATGGAAGATAGAGATGACAACAGTGGTGGTTTTCTCCCGAATTGGGTTTCCACCTTAAATCTTGGTGTTCATGTGTGCTTCTCTTTTGTGATGATTTATTCTATTGTTACTGCACATATTTACTTCTTAAATAATAGAGGCATAATTGATAAGATGAGTTAAAGATTGTTTTGAAAGTTTTTCTAACAATAAAATTACATCAGCATATACAAGTTTTTGTTGGTATATGTGCGTGTATATGTGAGTTGGATTCATTAAATCCGCTTATGGAATTTTGTAAAGAAAAAGTTAAAATTATCAATAAGATCTAAATAATGATTCACATCTCCCCCCTCTCAGTATTTTTCCCAACAGATACCAATGATGAGGATCCCAATATAAGAAATGGCGGACCATTGTTTGTCATTTAAATGTTCTTACTCATTTATTCATAATTATTTATTTCAAAATGTCATTAATTCTTTGGAGTCACGATTTGGAATATTTATAATATAGTATTTTCATTAAAATATAAATATTTTATGTATTTTTTAGTAAACCAAGTCACTATAATCAGATCAATAAGAGTCAATCCAAGTCTTAGTTGACCCTCAACCAATTTTGAGTCCGGGTCCAAGTTTTAAAACATGGGTTCTATTGAAGCTTTTTATGAGGTTAAAATGAATGAAATCAACTTTTCAATACAATAGACATACTTTTGCACCAAGTTTCCACCTTCCTTCAAAGCACTGCGAAAAGAGGATACATATGTAAAAGTATCCACTAAACATCAAAAGCACCGAGGCCGTACAAATTAATAGAAATGAGTCACACCTACAAGCAAAGTTGTGCACTTAAACCATGCCCTAGATCTATAAAAATAGTAATGAAAGAATAACTAGATAGATTCCTTCACATCTATACAAGTAGTAATTGGAGAAATTAATGCATCCTACCTACCCAAATAATATATTTTGGTTGTATTTCTCAACTTGATCTAGTGTTTCCTTCCATCACTTCTCCTCTTCACTATAATTTTCAAGTTTAGTTGCTACATTCTCTACCTCTGTTTCATCTTCCTTAACAAGATCTAACAATGGCTCTGCTGCACTTTGAAAGTATGAAATTGCACTTCTAGCTACAATAGAGGCCTCCAAATATATGTAAAATAGCATTTTAGAGCCAATAGTAAACACTGAATAACGTTACTTGTATTTAACAACAAATGTTGTAAAAAATCTAGCATACAACAAAAAAAAGAATAACCTAGAAGCAAAACGTATCACTCTAGTTCAAAATAATTTTGTTTAGAAACTTATCACATTTTGTAGTATCACTGGAAAATAAAAAAAGGTTGCATTAAAAGGGACAAAAACAACATTGATTCCCATATACAAATTTGAATTGAAATGATTAATATGGGGTTGTTAGACACATATGGGGAAGACAAACATCTGATGAAAATGTGTGTGTATCAATGTTATTCACATGATGTACATTTATAATAAATTATTGTGACCCTTGGTTTCATATTCCAAGTGGTCTCTTGGACTCAGTTTGACAGTTCACCTTCCACACCAACCCTTAAGGATTAGGTGTCCAACATTTCCCCCCTTAATCTGAAAGGGTATGTATGAGTCCAAGAAGAGAGCTATAATATAAAATGGTAGCAGTAGGATGAATGTTCTCTTTGAGATGTAGGTATAAGGAGGTGTTTTAAGGGTGACCACCAACAATGGAATGCTTAGTGTAGTTCCCATGACTCTTCCAAATATGCAAGAAATTGAGGTCTTCTGTTAGAGGAAGTGTTCCTAATGATTTGAATAGGGATACCTTCATCCTGGAAGAGGGAGGTCTTCAACCCACATGAAAAAGGGAGAAAATAAACCTTAAAGGGAGGTCTCAACCTGGGGTGGTTTAAGGATGACCACCAACTCTGGAATAATTGATGCAATTCCTAGAACTCCTCCAAAAATGGAAAGAAGCTGAAGTCTTCTACCTGAGGAAGTGTCCCCAACTCTTTGAAGAGGGATAAGCTCAACCTTGCATAGATAGTTTAAGCATGACCACCAACCAATGGCATGATCATGGAAATCTATGCCTCTTGCTACAACTTTGAATTTGGTATGGCAGGTTGTCGCTCAGACTCGCTTGAAATTTTGTGTCTTTGACTACAACTCTGAATATGGTATGGAAGGTTGTGGCTTAGGCTCGCTTAATGTGGCTTTGAAGCTTGTACATGACCATCATTTTCTACCTTGTTAGATACAAGGTGACAATATGGAGGAATATCAAATGCAATATTGTTCAACACTCTAGAACAAGTTCTGACATATGGATGAAATATCTTCTTAGTTGTTGACGCTTATTGCAAGAAGTGATCCATCCAAGATGAATCTTTTTTCTTGCAGGAGGCTTGTTTCTGAAGCATCCGTGTGAAGAATGAGTGATTTTATGACAATTTTTACATAGGTGAAGATAAAAAAAAATGATATTTCATATGGCCAACTCGATCACAATGTTGACATTTAAGATTCTGTTGTTGCTGCTGTGGAAGAGGAGAAGAATCTAGAACATTAGAAGATGAACTCTCATGAAGAAATCCAACACTCTGAAACTGGATGGGATTGGAATAGTTTGGAATATTAAAGGACACAGCCTTGTCATATCCAAGACTTGTTCTCTGCTTGTTATTTACAAGCTATTCCCAAGGTTAGATGATTGGCTTGGTAAGTGCAGGCTGAATTTTTACATCATTATTCAAGTCTGATTTTGAAATAGGAACTTGATGGGGATCAACCTCAAATTTACTGACTTTCATCTGATGGGAGTCTATATCGGTGTTTTGAAAAGAAACAGTTTCAGAATGATGACTCCAGTGTTGTAATTATTTTTGCTGAAGTTAAGACTCCAATTGCAAAAAAATGTATTTTCTTTTTCATTTTGCAAGCAAGTTTGAATGTCAAAAAGAGTTTCCTTACTGACTTTTTCCATCTCATCAATAGTTGAATGTATTAGTGTATTCAAAAAAATATAATATTCCATCAATTATGGTCATTGTCTCACCAGAAATAAAGGCTTAACAATCCTAGCAGAGGTTGTAGCAAAGCTAGTCAAACCCTAGGTATTGAAGATTTCAAAAATGAAGAATATCAGTTGTGCATCAAACCATTATTGAATAATTAACGTAGACATAAATGTCTATGGAATATGGGAACAATTCAAATGTGACTATATATGACTATATATGACTGGAGAAAGTGCTGAAATGTTAACTTCAACTGCGGGAAGGTACATCTGCTGCAAAGGTTGTGCAGAAGCAGCTTCCAGGCTCTGCAATAGCCGCTTTCCATTTTCATCTTCATGTTTTTTATCAAACAACCACTTTCTGTTTTGTTGAACAATCAATTCGGGCTTTAAAAGGCCTCACAGTCATTTGGGAAACAAAGTTATTTTTTTTGTATACGGGAAAACTTTTGATTTGAATTGGGCCATGTTGGGAGTGGACCCCATTTTCCAGCGCACAGGCACGTGGACCAATCAATGATTTTCACGTTGTTTTGGTGCCTACGTCAGAACACCTAAAATCAGACCCGAAACCTTTTATAAAATGCAGTCTAAATTTTTCGCATTACATTTGGCCTTGACGTCATTGACCGAGTTTGTTACACGAAAAATTCTTTAAATCCAGTTCATATTTGGTTGATATCCACGGGCCCCAGCATTCAACCAATAGGGTGGCATTCGAGTGGAGTTTAGCCTTGGTGACGTCATGCGGGATTGTGACGCGAGCTTTCTATGCAATATGGTTTATTGATTTTGAAGTCTGGGCAGAAGGCTTGGTGTTATGTTTTGTTATATGTTTTATGTTCTAATGTTTTTTTATATCGCGCAATGAACATTGGTCATATTATATTAACAAACGATATAATATATATATTATAAAATTTGATAGTTTATAATATATAAATATGTTTTAATAACTGTTGATCATTTGCGCTATTGTAATGTGGGCCCCGCAGGCCCATACATAGTTTGTTTTAACTTTTGTAGTTATATGTTTTTGTTTAAAATATGTGCTATGCCACATATAAAAGGCCCGAAGGCTTAATTATTGAAATTTTAATGTAATACACAGCAGTGTGTTAAAAATACAAAGTGTGCCTGAAGGCAAATATAGAAGACAGATTTTTGTAAAAGCACATACAAAGTGCATTTTTGTAAGAAAGACAAAGAGTTATTGGCACTGCGCTTTTGTAGCAGTCATAGTGTAATCCCTCTGTTAGAGGAAGATAATTTTTTTATAGATTTCCAGTTAGTGAAATAGAACCATAGTTTGTGAATCATTGTCTATCATTGAGAATTTTTTTTTATTCTCTGTGTTTGAAGGAGAGTATTATTCTCTGAGTCTTGTTCTGGAATTATCATAAATTCCAACATGGTATCAGAGCTAGTCCAGGCTCTTTGAAGGTTTCAAAGAAGCTAAAAGAAGGATTTTTTGTTTCAAAAGTTTCTCCAGCAGTGTGAAGGCTTAGCTAAAATCCAAGGTATTTTTCAAAACAGAGTTTGTGTTACTGTTTGAAGGCAGTCAGTTTATTTAAAAATCACAATCAAGATTTAAAGCATAGTTCAAAGTGCTAGGCATGGCAAGATTCAGCGCAAGCATGAGTATTGGAAATGCTTAGCTCCCACAGTTCAATGGGAATAACTATGATTATTAGGAAATCACCATGAGAGCCTTGTTTGCCTCTCAAGACTTATGGGAGCTTGTTGAAGATGCTTTTGAAGAACCAGTAGATGAACAAGAGTTTAATTCCTTGACACAGGCAGAGAAGGATTTGTTGAAGAGCAATAGGAAGAAGGACTCAAAAGCCTCTTCTATCTCTATCAAACAGTACATGAGAGTGTGTTTCCAAGGATAGCAGCAGCTAAGAAATCCAAGGATGCATGGGATACTCTCAAGACAACTTATCAAGGTATGAAGAAGGTGAAGACAACAAAGCTACAATTGCTGAGGAGAGATTTTGAGACTCTCTGCATGAAATATTCTAATAACATCGACTCATTCTTCACACATGTGATTTGGATAGTCACACAGATAAGATCTCATGGAGAAATACTTGAAGAAATAAGGATACTGGAGAAAGTTTTGAAGAGATTACCCTCAAGGTTTGTTGTTATAGTCACAACCATAGAAGAGACAAAGGATATCTCAAAATGTTCAGTTGATAAGCTTCATGCATCACTAATGACATAGGAACAGAGATTGGGTAGAAATGAAAACTCATCTTTGGAGCATGCCTTCAAGACCCAAATGTCCTTTGGAAGAGGAAGAGGTCAAGGCAGAGGAAACAATAGAGGAAAAGGTAGAGGCAGAAGTCAAAACAGAGGAGGAAGAAACAACCTTGAAAATACTCAAGGAAGGGGCAGCAATCAAAATCAGAACCAAAGCCAAAGCAGCAGCCAGCAAGGTGGACAACAACATGCTCATGGAAAAAGGTATGACAAATCCAATTTCCAGTGTCATTATTGCAAAAAATATCGGCATTATGCCAATGAATCTAGGAAAAAGAAGAATGACATGGGTAATAGACCCAGTGCCAATTTTACTAGAGAAAATATCAGCCAAGATAAATTGTTTTTAGCATGTAATATGGCTGAGGAAAAGAGTGGAGATTTATGGTTTCTAGATTCAGGATGTAGCAACCATATAACAGGAAAAATTTCTATGTTTTCTATGTTAGATGAAAATAGAAGTCTCAAGTCACATTGGGAATAGACATTAAGGTTTCTGTCACAGGAAAAGGCATAGTAAATGTCTTGAAAAAGAAAGGAGAAAAGAAGAGCATATCTGATGTATATTATGTACCAGGTATGAAATGTAATTTTTTAAGCATTGGACAGCTCATCCAAAGGGCTACAATGTTTTCTTTGAAGATGATGTATGCACTATCATGGATAAACCACCAAGAAAACAATGTATTGCTGAAATAAGGATGACAAGGAACAAAATGTTCCCTCTCAGGATGAGGGTAGATTTGACGAAAGGAGAAGAAATGGCAGCAGTGAAACAAGAGACTTTCCAAAGAGAAGAAAAATATGAGAATTGATTATGGCATTTGATATTTGGACATCTCAACTTTGGAGGTCTTAATTTGTTACATAGGAAAGGAATGGTAAGAGGATTACCATTGATTGAGAAACCGGACAGCCTATGTGAAGGATGTATCTTGGGTAAACAACACAGAGAAAGTTTTCCATCAAGAAAAAGCATAAGGGCAAAGACACCGTTAGAAATTGTCGATTCAGATTTTTGTGGACCAATGCAAACACCATCACTTGCAAGCAACCATTATATGCCTACTTTAATTGATGATTTCACAGGGAAAACTTGGGTTTATTTCTTGAAATATAAAAGTGAAGTGTTTGAAAATTTCTGCAATTTTAAAGCACTTGTTGAGAACCAAAGTGGGCAGCATATCAAGTTCTTAAGCACTGATAGAGGAGGTGAGTATATCTATAAATAATTTCTGCATTTTTGTAGATAAAATGGCATACACAAGCAATTTACAGCAAGGTATACACCGCAGAAAAATGGAGTTGCTGAAAGGAAGAATAGAAAAATTATGGATATGGTAAGGAGTATGCTGAAGGAAAAACATTTTCCAAATGATTATTGGGCTGAAGTTGTACATTATGCAGCATATATACTAAATAGATGCCCAACAAAAGAAGTGATGAATAGAGTTCTCGAAGAATTATGGAGTGGGATGAAACAAGGTGTCACCCACATGAAAGTTTTTGGTTGTGTGGCTTATGCACACATTCCAAATCAGCTAAGGAAGAAATTGGACAGCAAAGGGGAGAAGTGTATTTTTATTGGATACAGTGAGGAATACAAAGCTTATAGGTTGTATAACCCATCCACCAAGAAATTTATTGTGAGCAAAGATGTTCATTTCATTGAAGAAGAAGCTTGGGATGGAAGCATTGAGAAAATAGTCAATGTAAAGAGTTGTTTGTCTCATGATGAAAATGAGAATGATATGGCTGAAATACATCCATCATTAGCACCACTACCTCCACCAACACAAGGATAGCAAGGGACACCACAAGCTAGAGTAAGAACACCCTTGAGAATTAATGAGAGTGATTCTCCAAGCACACCACAAGGAGCAGATTTGAGTGCTTCTTCAAACACATGTACACCAAATGAAAGAGGAACAAGATTCAGAAATTTGAATGATATTAATGAGCAAGAGGCAGAAAATGAAGGTATGAACTCTTTATTTGCTTTTTATTTTCATGTTGATGATCCTATTCATTTTGAAGAAGATATAAAAGATAATAAATGGATATATGCTATGGATGAAGAAATTAATGCCATAGAGAGAAATAAAACATGGGATTTGGTCGAACTCCCAAAAGGTAAGGAAGTTGTTGGAGTGAAATGGGTCTACAAGATGAAAAGAAATGCTAAAGGTAAGAGTGAAAGGCACAAGGCTAGATTTGTTGTCAAAGGGTATAAGCAGCAAAATGGAAGAGCTTATGAGGAAACATTTGCTTTATTTGCAAGAATGGAAATAGTGAGAGCAGTGTTGTCCATAACAACACAAAACAAATGGAAGGTTCACCAAATGGATCTAAAATCAACATTCCTAAATGGAGTATTGATGGAAGAGGTTTATGTTGAACAACCTCTAGGCTATGAGAAAAGGGGCCAAGAACACAAAGTTTGCATATTGAAGAAAGCTCTTTATGGGGTGAAACAAGCACCAAGAGCATGGTACAGTAGGATAGATTCCTATCTACTGGAAAAAGGGTTTGAAAAGTGTGAAGGAGAACCCAAATTATACATCAAGGAGAAATATGGTAAGATGTTGATTATTGTTTTATATGTTGATGATGTGATCTTCACAAGTAATGATGATTCCCTCATTGAAAATTTTAAAAAGGTCATGAAAGATGAATTTGAAATGACTGATATGGGTTTGCTGAAATACTTCTTAAGAATATAAGTAGAGAAAAATGAAAATAAGATTTTTATTTCTCAAGCTAAATATGAAAATGAATTTTTGGAAAGATTTAACATGCAAGATTGCAAGGCAGCAATTACACCCACAATAATGGGATTGAAACTCAGCAAAGAGGACAGTAGCAAGGATTTTGATCCTAGTTTGTACAAGAGCATAGTTGGCAGCCTCACGTATTTGATTGCAACTAGGCCTGATATTATACATGTTGTTAGTTTAATTTCCAGATTCATGGAGAGGCCAAAAGAAGCACATTGGCGGGCAGCAAAAATAATTTTAAGGTATGTGAAAGGAACTAAAAGGTATGGTATTTTGTATACTACTTCAGAAAAGTCTGAGTTAATTGGATACACTGACAGTGATTGGGCTGGAAGTGTAGATGACCAAAAAAGTATATCTGGTTATGTTTTTCATATGGGTTCAAGAGATATTTTATGGGATTCTAAAACGCAGCCTATTGTAGCATTGTCTACAATAGAGGCAAAGTATGTAGAAGCTACAGCAGCAACATGTCAAGAAGTGTGGATGAGAAGAATGTTTAGGAGTTTATGTCAAGAACAGGTAAAAGGCATAGTGATTTATTGTGACAATAGCTCAGCCATACCATTGTCTAAGAATTCTGTGTTTCGCAAAAGAACAAAGCACATAGATGCTAAGTTTCACTACATAATGAAGCTAGTGAATAATGGAGAAATTATTTTAAAACATTGCAGGACTCAAGAACAATTTGCAGATATACTGGCAAAGCCATTGGTGCAGAAAAGCTTTGAATATTTGAGGAAATTTATGGGTATGGCAGATAACCCAACAGTTGAACTTAAGGGGGATTGTTGAAATGTTAACTTCAACTACGGGAAGGTACATCTACAACAAAGGTTGTGCAGAAGCAGCTTCCAGGCTCTGCAATAGCCGCTTTCCATTTTCGTCTTCATGTTTTTTATCAAACAACCGCTTTCTATTTTGCTGAACAATAAATTTGGCCTTTAAAAGGCCTCACAGTCATTTGGGAAACAGAGTTATTTTTTTTGTACGTGGGAAAGCTTTTGATTTGAATAGGGCCACGTTGGGAGTGGACCCCATCTGCCAGCGCACAGGCACATGGACCAATCAATTCTTTTCGCGTTGTTTTGGTGCCTACGTCAGCACACCTAAAATCAGACTCGAAACCTTTTATAAAATGCAGTCTAAAGTTTTCGTGTTACATTTGGCCCTGACGTCATCGACCGAGTTTGTTACGCGAAAAAATATTTAAAGCCGGTTCATATTTGGTTGGAATCCACGGGCCCCAACATTAAACCAATAGGGTGGCATTCGCGTAGACTTTAGCCCTCGTGACATCATGCAGGATTGTGATGCAAAATTTCTATGCAATATGGTTTATTGATTTTGAAGTCTGGGCGGAAGGTTTATGGATTTATGTTATAATGTTTTGTTATATTGCGCGATGAACATTGGTCATATTATATTAACAAACGCTATAATATATATATTATAAACTTTGATATTTTATAATATATACATATTTTATAATAACTGTTGATCACTTGCGCTATTGTAATGCGGGCCCCGCAAGCCCATACATAGCTTGTTTTAACTTTTGTAGTTATATGTTTTGGTTTAAATATGTGTTGCACCACATATAAAAGGCCCGAAGGCTTAATAATTGAAATGTTAATGTAATACACAGTAGTTTGTTAAAAAGACAGAGTGTGCCCGAAGGCAAATATAGAAGACAGAGTTTTGTAAAATCACATACACAGTGCATTTTTGTAAGAAAGACAGAGAGTTATTGGCACTGCGTTTTTGTAGCAATCATAGTGTAATCCCTCTGTTAGAGGTAGATAAATTTTGTAATATATTTCCGGTTAATAAAATAGAACAACAGTTTCTAAATCTCTGTTTATCAGTGAGCAATTTTTTTTATTCTCTGTGTTTGAAGGACAGTATTATTATTTCAATCTTGTTTTGGAATTATCATAAATTCCAACAGCAAGGAACATATGTCTCCTCAAAAAAACAACACCCCAGACTGGAGATTCAATTTTTTTTTCCAATTACCTTAATCATTTAGTAATGGAAATGAGAGAATGTCCTCTGTCAATATTATGCAAGAAATAGTTCGAATCTTTCAAGCAGTGCCAAATTCAACATACAAGGAGCATACACCATTCAACATTGTGCTCCAGCAAATAGCACACCACATTTTATACCATATGTTCGCAACGTACGCCGCATACATACACAATACGCTTTCAAATCAGGAAACCCTTCACAACTCGGTTAATGCACCATAGTTTAATGCGTTCCAGAACAAGCAGCATGGATCACTGACAGCTACAAATGGTGCTAAATATATAAAAAAATATTTACTTTTATTGTTAAGAGCTGAGGTGTTGAAAATTACTTTCACCTGCTCAGTACTATAAGCCGCTTTCCAGATTTTTTTCGATTGCTCTGTCAAAGGGCCACTTGCTAAAAATAATGAGCAGTCAATTCCATTGTTGATTCGGTGCCAGTCCCTGCACAAGTCGAAATCAACACACACAAATTTAGAACAGAGGTTATAGTCTTTGTGTTTTAGAAAACATAGTTTTCCATTTTGAAACAGAACAATGTTATTTTATACACAGTATGAGTTTTATTTGATGCGTGGGAGTTTTAAATATGAAGACCGGCGGTCCCCACGCCAAGTCAACAGGCTTGTCAGCAGCCACGTGGTGAAATTTCATTGCATCGCGTTGTTTTTAAGTCGAGAAGATGTCGTGAATTCCAGACCCTAAAAATTTTAGGGTGGAATTGATATGGATATCGCGTCATAGTTTTCCCACCATACGCTAAGCCCAAACCAGACCTGATTTGTTTTATAGGGCGGATTTGAAATTCATCGTGCACACAATTTTCTTTGTGACGTCAACCGGATTGGAACGCGATTTCGGAATTTTGTTTTGGTTTAATTTCTCATTGAAGTCTAGAGGTTTACCGCACGACGGAAGCCTTTGATAAAGTTTTGTTTTGTAATAGTGTTACGTTAGTTTGTTTTAATTAACGCTTTGTTATATGTATTATCTATCAAAAAGGTTCATGACCTTTGGAACATTATGTTTAAATATTTAACATGTGTGCATTTGCGCTGTTGGCCCGATAGTGTTATCACAGGTTTAGTTTTTAGTTTTGATATATATAGTTTTTTGTTAACTATATTATATGGTGTGCCATATAGTTTTGATTTTTGTATTTGTTTTATATAGTGGGCCAGATATAAAAGCTCGTGAGGGAATTTGTAAGTCATATATACACAATAGCAGTGTATTTTTTTTGGTAAGCACAGCAATGCGTTTTCAGTTGTAATAGAACATATTTTTTAAAAATAGAGACAGAGCATTGTAAGACACACACATAAGTGTGATTTTGAGTGAAACAGAGTATGCACTGTGTCATAGCAGCAGTCATAGTCTAAGTTTTTTTTGTAATTCCTCTGGCAGAGGAAGAATTGTAATATTTTTTTTTGAGTTAATAAATGAAATAGAAATTTTTCAAAGTGTTGAACTCTGTCTCCAGTGGAGAAATTTTTTATTTTCTCTGTGTTAAAGAGGAGAGTATTACTCTCTCCATTGTTTGTTCTGGAATTTTCATATATTTCAACATGGTATCAGAGCTAGTCCAGGCTCTTTGAAGGTCAAAGAAGCTGAAGGAAGGAGTTCTTTGTTGCAGCAGCTTCTCCAGCAGTGTGAAGACTCAGTCAAAAAGAATCCAAGGTATTTCTCTATAAAGATTTTTGTGTTACTGTTGAAGACAGTCAGTTGTTTTAAAAAACACAGTCAAGTATTTTAAAGCATAGTTAAGAGTGCAAGAATGGCTGGAGCCATCACTAGCATGGGTATTGGAAATACCTAGCTCCCACAATTTAATGGGAAAAATTATGACTACTGGTCAATAACTATGAAAGCTTTATTTGCTTCCCAAGATTTATGGGAACCTGTTGAGGATGGATTTTATGAGCCAACAGATGAAAATGAGCTTGATGATTTAACACAAGCAAAGAAGGAACTGCTGAAGAGCAATAAGAAGAAGGATTCAAGAGCCCTCTACTTTTTTTATCAAGCAGTGCATGAGAGTGTGTTTCATAGGATAGCAGCAGCTAAGAGATCCAAAGAAACATGGAAAACTCTCAAGATAGCCTATCAAGGCATGGAGAAAGTGAAGGCAACAAAATTGCAGTCGCTAAGGAGAGACTTTGAGACTCTCTGTATGAAGGAGTCAGATAACATTGACTCATTCTTCACTCATGTGATTGGAATGGTCACATGGATAAGGTCTCATGGAGAGACTCTTGAAGAAAAGAGGATTGTGGAAAAACTCTTGAGGAGTCTACCCTCAAGATTCAATGTGATTGTCACCACCATAGAGGAGACTAAGGATCTCACAAATTTTTCAGTGGATGAGCTACATGTATCACTAATGACTCATGAGTAGAGACTGGGTAGGAGTGAAAACTCATCTCTGTAACATGCCTTTAAGACCCAGATGTCATTTGGAAGAGGAAGAGGGCAAGGCAGAGGAAACAAGAGAGGAAGAGGCAAAAGCCAAAACAGAGGTGGAAAAAATAGTCCAACAAATGCTCAAGGAAGGGGCAGCAATCCAAATCAGCATCAAGGCCAAGGCAGCAACCAGCAGAGTGTTCAGAAGAATGCTCAAGGACAAAGGTATGATAAATCCAATGTCCAATGTCACTATTGAAAAAAATATGGACGTTATGATAATGAATGTAGAAAGAAGCAGCATGATATGGGAAATAGAACAAATGCAAATTTTACTAGAGAAAATATCAGCCAAGACAAATTGTTTTTAGCTTGTAACATGGCTGAGGAAAAGAATGAAGACTTATGGTTTCTATACTCCGGTTGTAGTAACCATATCACAGGAAACATAGCAATGTTTTCTATGCTAGATGAGAGTGTGAAGTCACAAGTCACACTAGGGACTGATAATGAAGTTTCTGTTATGGGAAAAGGGGAAGTAAATTTTTTAACAAGGAAAGGTGAAAAGAAATCCATAGCAGATGTCTATTATGTTCTAGGAATGAAATGTAACCTCTTAAGTATTGGACAACTTGTTCAAAAGGGGTACAATGTTTTCTTTTAGGATGATGTTTGCACCATCATGGATAAACCACCCAGCAAACAATGTATTGTTGAAGTGAAGATGACAAGGAACAGGATGTTCCCCCTTAAAATGAGAGTAGATTTGAAAAATGAAGAAGAGATAGCAGTAGTGACACAAGAGGCTTTCCAAAGCGAACCAAAAGATGACAATTGGTTGTGGCACTTGAGATTTGGACATCTCAACTTTGGAGGTCTTAACTTGTTGAATAGAAAAGGAATGGTAAGAGGTTTACCATTTATAGAGAAATCAGACAGCCTTTGTGAAGGTTGTATCTTGGGGAAACAACATAGAGCAATTTTTCCTTCTAGGAAAAGCATAAGGGAAAAATCACCCTTAGTGATTGTCCACTCAGATTTGTGTGGACCGATGCAAACTCCATCACTTGCTAGTAGCCATTACATGTTAACATTTATTGATGATTTTACTAGAAAAATTTGGGTTTACTTTTTGAAAAACAAAAGTGAAGTGTTTGAAATATTTTGCAATTTCAAAGCACTTGTTCAGAACCAAAGTGGGCTGCATATCAAAGTCCTAAGCACCGATAGAGGAGGTGAGTATATCTCTAAAGATTTTCTGTGTTTTTGTAGAAAAAATGGGATTCATAAGCATTTTACAACAAGATATACTCCACAGAAAAATGGAGTAGCTGAAAGGAAGAATAGAACAATAATGGACATGGTAAGGAGTATGTTAAAGGCAAAGCTGTACATTGTGCAGCATACATTTTGAAGCTGTACATTGTTCAGCATACATTTTGAATAGGTGCCCTACAAAAGCAGTTATGAACAAAGTGCCAAAAGAGGCATGGAATGGTACAAAGCAAGGTGTCACACACATGAAGGTTTTTGGATGTGTGGCTTATGCACACATTCCAGATCAGCTAAGGAAGAAGTTGGATAGAAAGGAGGAGAAATTTATTTTCATTGGATACAGTGAGGAATCCAAAGCTTATAGGTTGTACAACCCATCCACCAATAATTTTATCGTGAGCAGAGATGTTCAGTTTATTGAAGAGGAAGCTTGGGATGGAAGCATAGAGAAAACAGTGAATGTTAAACACTGTTTATATCATGATGAAAATGATGATGATTTGGTTGAAATACATCCCCCAACAGCAGCACCAATACAAGGGAAGCAAGGCACACCCTTGATGAGAAATGAAAGTGTTTCTCCAAGCACACCACAAGGAGGAAATTCAAGTGCTTCTTCAAGCACTTGCACACCTAATGAAAGAGGTAAGAAGTTCAAAACTTTGAATGAAATTTATGAACAAGAGAGAGAAAATGAAGGTATGAATTCTTTGTTTGCTTTATATTGTCATGTTGATGACCCTATCCACTTTGAAGAAGATATTAAAGATAGGAAATGGATAGGAGCTGTGGATGAGGAAATTAATGCCATAGAAAGAAACAAGACATGGGATTTGGTTGAAATCCCAAAAGGTAAATATGTCATTGGAGTTAAATGGGTCTAAAAGACCAAGAGTAATGCTGAAGGAAAAATAGAGAGACACAAGGCCATACTTGTTGTCAAAGGGTATAAGCATAAGCATGTGATAGATTATGAGGAAACTTTCGCACCAGTTGATAGAATGGAAACCGTTAGAGCAGTGTTGTCCATAACAGCACAAAACAAGTGGAAAGTTTACCAAATGGACGTGAATTTAGAATTCCTAAATGGAGTGTTAATGGAAGAGGTTTACATTGAAAAACCTCTCGGCTATGAAAGGAAATTCCAAGAGCACAAAGTGTGCAAGTTGAATATTGAAAAGATTTCCGAGCACTTGATTATTCGAACTCGTTAAAATAAATGAATGATCGTCATTTCAATATAAGTTTACCCCTTTTACGGACTGAAATGGACTATTTACGAAAAAGGTATGCGTTGACTAATTACGGTCAATAGAGTTCTCTCCCACATTATTTTATCCTTTTTTGGGCTCGAGAGACTAAATTTACGAAAAAGTACCCCCATGGAGTCTTCTTAAGTTTTTTCTTCTAACTCCCTAAAATTTAAAAAACACTGAGTTTTTCCTATGCTGGACTCATTAAAATTTAACAGTAAAGGACCTGTTCAATTTCAAAACAGGAACGAACCACTCCTTCTTAGGGTTCGAATCTTAAACTAAGTTGGACTCATCCGAAGGATGAGCTTATAAACAAGCAAATGTTATCCTCCTCAAGCTTGTAAAAAATAAAGAGGTACTTGCCAGAAATAGTGTGGGAAAAGAGAGAAAAATGAACCTGTTTGTTGTATTTTGATTATTCGAAAAGCCGTTAACCACTCTTGAACACAACACTTTTTGTTCACCTGGGTTGGGAAATCCTTTGCCTAATAGTTAATCAAACCATTTTGAAAGTCTTCAACCGGTTTCTGGGTATTAGCTTTGGGTCAATTGTCACCAAACCATTTGCAGTGTCGTTATGTGTTCAAGAGGATAGTTCAAACAAACCATTCATCTAAAAAATATCTATCATCCATTTTGACCATCCCTGAGTTAGTCCTTCCCAATATATTTCTTCAAAACTTGATCTATGATTTTGTATTGTGGGCTTGCCTACGACAGATCACTTCCTATCGACGATAGCTCATTATCTAGGAAGTTGATCTAGAAATCGTCAGTACCTTGAAATCTGCATGCCTCAATGGCAGGTTTCTCGCCTTCAACGACAAGTTGCCTCATTGACCTTCGATCGAAAGACTCTGTGACATGTTCAACTTCAGCTCACTCATTCACATTTCATGGATTGTACTGAGTACTTTGAGGACCATTAACATTATTGGTGGTTACTCTCACACTTGTTAATAGTTTACATCATTGACTGGTAATCAAGTGGTTTCTACCATGTTCGACTTCGTCACATTTATTCACATGGATAGAATCGTACTAGTTCGAGAAGCGGAAATCAAGACCCTGGATCTAGTTTCTACCATCCAGGGTGCGAGGATTTTTGTTATCATTCATATAGTAGACTATTAATAAACAGATGGTTGTGTCGATATTGTGTCTACACATGTTTATACTGTTGATGTATTGAAAATCATTCCTTTATCAGAACAGTTTAAATCAGTTTCTAATTAGTTTTGATCTGAGTATGGGAATGCCTACCTCAACGATGATATGTCTACATATATATATTTTGCATTGAATGTTTTTACAAGTTCCGAATGGGGTGTCCACAGTATGATCCTTGAAATGATAAATTATTTCACTCTTCATATATGACAGACTTCAGCTTCATCTATTCCAGACTTTGCACTTTAGGGGAAATCTATTGCACTGAAAATTGTCATCTTTACATTCTACTATTTGTATGAGCTCATTATTACTCATAATTCCTCTGCAAGTCTAACACATCAGTTCCTCATGTCAAGCCTTGAAAATAAGAGAAAAGTTCTTAAAAATCTCCTTAACTCTGGTATCGCACTTTCTCTTCATCTTGCCTACGGTCCCGCACCTAATGTTCATGACTCCTACATACCTGAATGCACTTTATCTGTGTTATGGGTGTGGACCATTGTAAAATATTAAAAAGGAGCAAGTAAACTCAAAAAAGCTCACTTTCAGCAACTTCTAGAAGCCTCTATAAAGAATCTTGCGGTGGCAGAACCGCTCTTTTGAGGTTCATGCATCCCTTACCTTAAGGAGCTATCCCCTTGATGTGAGGAGCTTATCCGTTTGAAGGAGGATTCTATCCCTTCATTGTTGGAACTGAAACCTCCTCTTTTGCACTATAAAAAGAGGCATTGGGTAGCCTCAAGGGGATTTGAAGCTTTAGAATTATTTGAGGTTAAGTGTTGTTGGGATTCAAACTTATTTAACTGAGATTTTGTGAGGAGAGATTACATACCTCTATC
Organism: Pinus albicaulis; assembly: GCA_034641835.2. NCBI lineage: Eukaryota > Viridiplantae > Streptophyta > Pinopsida > Pinales > Pinaceae > Pinus > Pinus albicaulis. The sequence continues at coordinate 280,032,152 of CM076569.1, forward strand.
TGTCTCGGTTGGAGGAGTGAAAGGCTTGTCAAAGTAGAGGAGATTCCTGCTTCGGACCCCGGGAAGGCCTGTTCAACATCAAGGCTAAGGTTGTAAGGTTTTCTTTATTCAAAGTTAATACAAATGAATTCATTTTTCTCAATAAGCTCTTAATTAACTGTTTATTTCATGGATTCATTGATCACCATGATAGGCATGATTTATAATATTTACTATACAGGTGCTACTTAATGTTTGCTTGTTTGTGACTGCAGGTCTATAAGGATAACTCCTTCAAGTGATCGAGGGACAACTACTTCAAACAAGCATTGGATCTACGGTAAGACCTTAACACCTTTATAGTATTATTTTGTAAATCGAACATGTCTAGAGAAAAATAGGTTTATTTGGCTATTTGTTGCTAGATTACCTTTTGGTACTAGGGAGATTGATCTTGTCCGCAAGATTGATTTATCCTGTCAACAACTTGGATAATTAGACATACTATAGCTGAATTACTAGAGAAGATAGAATAAGAAGGAATTACATTGAGGAAGCTTGAGACCATGACTTTTGAGAGAGATTGAGTCCATGCCTTCATCACATCTGAATTCCTTGATGAGCATCTGAGATGCGCTTCGCCTGAACCCTGCTGGAGGAGACTGCGACATCAAAGCATCGGTTTTAACTCTTCCTTCTATTCATTTATATACATGACTACTGTTTGGTTCCACTATTTTGTTATGATGTTTGTTTAATGCGATATGTTTAGCCCTCTTTGACTGGATAATAGTTATGAATGAAATGTTGTTCTTGTTTCTTGTTCTATGTGCAGATATCTAAGCACAATGGGGAAAGGATTGTGACTTGCCGATGCAGAAGCAAGAGGCCACCACTAGTACAGCAACAACGATAGTGTTGGATTCCAGGTAGGTTGGTCTACTGTGTCCCTTGTTCATTCAATAATTAGGAAGCAACATTTTAGCATGTCCCTTTGTTTCTAGACCTAATCTAGGGCTAGAGGGATCGTCTCTGTTTATAGAGAGGATTTCCCTGCATAACAAATTGGCAACTCCATTAGGGATCAGTGCAAGTTCGTCGTTCCATTTTACTGGGTTAGTTTCAATTATTGATTTAGTTATCTGTCTTTTCTAGTTTTCTTGCTTAGTTTCCATCCTCTGTTCAGCTCTAGAGTGTCAATATTGACCTATGCTCATTAGATTTTGGTTTTCCTCTTGTTCCCATAATTATCTATCTTGGCGCACTTTTCCTCTGAAAAGTTGCACCAATTAGTGTAGTTTTCTCTTTTTGAAATTGCGCCAACTCCTGTATGGCACAGACTATAGCCTTACATTCGCGCCAACCCCTGTAGGAATTGGTTTGACATCCTTGATGAGTCTTTTGGTCAGTTGTGCTTGATTATGGGTTATTTTTTATGCATAATTATGCCTTTGGGATTATTTTGATTACTGTGGACTTGCTTTTCTCAGTCGTTTGTCTATCTTCTTATCAGTGTCAGTTGAGGCCTTAGGGTTTCTAGGTGTCCTAGTGCACTGAGCCTTCTGTTCGAAAATCAATTCGATTTGGTTGTTGTCAATCTCATTTGTGGATTGATTGCACTTAGTTTTCTTGATTTTTTTGAGTGATTTCTTTTTTTGTAGAGTGATTTTGTTTTTTTGATTGATTCTTCACCTTATTTCTCCAAGCATATATTACATTGCTTGTTTTTTATCATTTTGAAAACTGTCTCTTGGTTGGAAAGATTGCGACATTAGTTTGAGTGCTTTCTTGTGTTTGTTTCATATTTTATTGAATCATTCAATTTCGATTCCTACACAACACTTAAGTTAGTGTTTTTTTTTTCATTTTTTATGTAATTAGTGCATCACGTGCTTCTTTTCATTGAAAATTAAAAAAACATATTTTTCATTCTTTCTTTGCATTGAAAGTGAAATACTCTTTTGCATAACTAGCATTTGATTATCTAGAAAAGAGTTTCATTTTCGATTGATTCTCTTAGATGCATTAGTGGATTTCTTCACATAGTCTCATTGTTTTCTTTTTTTTGAAATATCTCTATCCTTCTCATAACTAGCATTCATTGAATTGGAAATGATGTTCATTTGCATATAAATTTCATTTAGGAATTTTGAGATCCAAAATCGATAGGAACTTAAAACTGAAACATAATCCAAGATTAACTTTAAAATTGATTTAATTAACCTAAGGAAGCATTGAAACCTAACGAAACATTTTTAGTGGTCTAGGCTAGAGACGTGTTCCGGCATCTTAAAACCTAGTAGCTGTCATTCACCATCTGGCTTTAGACAACACTAGTATGGACTTGTGCTCCTCGTACCGTCGAGTACATAAAGGGAAACCCCTCTAGGTTGCAATACTTTTATCCATAGGAAGTCGAGTCTGTCTCCTTGTAACTGTGATACACCGAACACAGCATTCAGGGAGACTACCTGCATGTACGTCAAGTCCTTGGTCATTTCTATTTCATTTGATCACCAAAGTGTATATGGAAGTTCACGAAAACCTGGTATACCCTCTTGCTTAGTATTCCAGAGCAGTCATTTTCATCTTTTCATGACTCTTTAAAAAGAGAAGAGATCTTCAAGCACTTTTCCTTTCATGCTCGTTTGAACTTGAAAGCGACTAGAGTCACCTTTGGCCTGTTTCTTGACTCTTTGAAAATGAAACAGCAAAATATGGTTTTAGTGTCATAAAATTAATCACCTACGATCACACGCCTGTTAAAGTTTTATTGCTTGGCCTGTTGTTTTTCCTTGGTTTTGATCTTGGAGTCCTCGATTGGCTCTCCTTCTTCCTTTCTGTTTTGATATATGGTCATGGTGGTGGAATCACCGGTTTCGTTGTCCTCACTGCCTCCTAGTGGTAGTTCTTTCCCGGACGTTTCTTTTGAAACTCCTCAGTCCACTAGGTCTACCGAGTTCTCGCAACCTATTTTCCCATCTATCTTACGTCTTGCTACTCGATCTCCTCTTGAAGAGCCATTTGAGCTCATTTGGCCACCTTTTGGTGCTTGGTCGAGTTTTGGGGAAGAAGGATATTTTCCTCCTCTTACGTTGGGCTCGCCATTTTTTGCTATTGTTGTGCCTCCTAGTCCCCATAGTCTTTTCGAAGATCTTACAGTGAAGTTAGACATGGATTCATCTAGTCCTGTTGGTAGTGAAGGAATGTCTGTTTCTATAGGATAATATAAGCTCTTTCTAGAAGATGTCCCTCATGTTTCTATTTAGTATTTTCCACCATCGGTGTCACTTCCGCTTGGATATAGGTCCTTGAGTCAGATTATGCCTGGTGTTGCCTCCATTGCACAATCCAGTACAGTAACTACTCCTCATAGTTCGGTCCTACCTTTGTTAGGACTATCGCCTTTGACACCTAGTTCATCGGTTACTGTTAAATCTGTTCAATTCCAACCGACTGTCTCTGTGGCTTCAGCCACACCTGTTGTTACCCATTAGCTGTCAGGATCTTTTCACACTTGCAGGTCTATTTTTCTCAATCCTACATGGCCTGTTAATCCCGGCCCAGGTAGCTCACAAACCCGTGCCATGGAAATCCTATCTACCACTACGCCTATGGTTTCTACCTATGTTTTTGACAAGTAGATGTTGGATATTCACCGACGTTATGCTCCTTCGACGGAATTCATGCCTACTTCTAGTGTTGTTTCCATTACCCCTGTGATTCCTAGCAGTCTTACTTTTGAAGAATATATGTTGGTTGTTCAACAACAGAGTTCTCAGTGTTCCCAGCAGCCCCAGGTTCCTGGTAATCCTCTTTTCTATCACTATGATGCTTTAAATAACCCTATTTATTCATATCTTCTTCATTATGATGAACATGGTCATCTGGTCTATTTGCCTCCTACTGATCCTTATCAGGTCGTTTCTCATTTTATACCTACCTTACCTGTGCAACCCTCTCGCTCGTAAGGACATCCCCTTGTGGGACAACCTCTAGCTCAGCAGGGCTCTGCCTATGGTCCATAAGGACAACCATATGGTCCACAAGGTGAACATTTACAAGGACAACCTTTTGTCCAACATGGACAACCCTCCCATCTTTCTGGTCAACCTTTGAATCAACCAGGAATACCTTATGCTCCTAGGGGGCAAACATACCCACCACAGGGAAAACCTGTTGCACCACAACAATAACCACATGCTTAGTATGGTCTAGATGTTGCACAACCAGGACAACCCTACGGTCATTTTCTGGGTCAACCTAGTTATCAGGGACAACCTGGTCCATCACAACGATCAGGTCAACCTTTCCCACAAGGCCAACCCGATGGCCCTTAGTATTCAGTTCGACCTACTCAGCAACCAATTCAACCTGCTCCTAAGCCGGTTCCATCATTTTAGTAGCTTGTTCTACCTGTTTATAGTCATCTAGGTTTACCCGCAAAGTAGCCTACTCAAACTGCTTAGTCGGGTCCGCCTGCTCAACCGCAAGTCACTTACGACCCTCAAGGTTCATATCAGCCAGTATATAATGCACCTCAGGTTCTTTACCCTCAAAATCAACCTGTCTATCATTAACCTCAAAGTCATGCTTATGTTCCATAGCAAACTCCATAAGCTGCTCAGCAAGGACCTCAATGGTCTACTCTGACTCAATATCCTGGTCCTCAACCCCATATAAACCGACTTATCCTGCTTCTAATACCTATGATCCGAATCCTTTGGGACAGAATGTATGGGGACAGAATCCCGCTCGGACTAGGTGGAATGTACATGTAGGTCCTTATCAAAGACCTTTGATGAATTTTAACACTCAATTACCATTTCTTGCTACGTTGGAACTACTTGATGTGTCAAAGTTGACGAATGATCCCATTATTCATAACTGGTATTGGCCTCTGGTTCTGACCAAGATTCTTGGTGATTGTCCTAAATTTTAGGGCAAGACTGACGAAGACCCCCAAGCACATGTTATGACATACCATTTGTGGTGTTCCTCTAACTCTTGGATTGACAATTATATTAGACTCTGTCTTTTCCAGCGAACTCTTACTGGTGCCGCTACAAAGTGGTACATTGAGCTATGTCGTGGCATCTTCCAAGATTTCAATTCTTTAGCCATGGCATTCCTTACGCATTTTTAGTTACCAATACGTTATGAGACCGGGACGCACCTCCTCACTTCATTGAAACGGGACCAAGCTACTCATATCTCGAATCATATTCATGAGTGGCAACGTCGTCGTCACATGATCAAATTTGAAATTCCTGATCAGCTTCTAACTCATTGGTTCACCACCTCCTTTTTCAATAAGATTGCTAAAGACATCGCTATGGAGGCATGTGTAACTGAGGAACAAGCCATTTCTTATGCCCAGTACTTTGATCTTGTGTACTCTCAGTCTGGCACATCATATGATATATTGTTTGATGCTCCCCGACCGGGAACTTCTAAACCACCAGCGACTCCATCCGTCGATGGTATTATTGGTTCTGTGTCTCACATTTCTCAGAACTCTTCGTCTTCAAACACTGGGAAGCAAAATTCTACTTCTTCCAATAATGTTTCTTCTCAGTCTACTTCGAATTCTGGTAAACCCGCAGAGGTTAATGTCATTTAGGCCAATCCTTGGAAATTTTCCCTCTAGTATCTAAGATTTTCATTAAAAAACTAAAAGTGAAAGATTTCTTATCATTTTAGTTTGAATTTTATGAATTTCCAATACATCATCACGGTGAACCTTGAAAGGAAAATTGATAAACAAGATCAAATTAAAATTTATCTCAATTTACCTAACAAAACATTGGAACCATAATGATAACATTTAGAAGGTTAGGCTAGAGATGTGTTCCGGCATCGTAAAACATAGCAGTTGTCATTAACTTGTCTGTGATACATTCCGAGTGTGATACCTCACTCCACGTGCATAAGTATACTGTATCTTGTCCACGTAATTTCGGGTATATCGAGTGGTGTTACAGTACGAAAAGTATAAAGTGGTTCTCTCACTATGTGGTTTCGCATCAGACAACACTAATACAGACTTGGGCCTCCACATACCTTCGGGTATATTTGGGAGGACAAATTTAGGTTTCTATTTATCCATAGTGAACTGAGTCAGCCACCTTGTAAATTGTGATACAACTAACACAACATTCAGGGAGATTTCCTGCTCGTACTTCTTGGTTCGCCAGGAGGTATTCTGCAGTTAACAATTTCTTGGTAAACCCTTTTGCCTAGTAATACCTTTTTATTTTGTTTATTTGTTTTTGGTTAAAACAAATCAGTAATCATGGAAGAAAAAAATCCTTTCCCTTGTTGTTTGCGTAGATTAGCATTAAAAACACCTTTACCACCAGAATTTACTCCTGGACGATGAAGGCGATCACACTCTACTGAATCAAATACTATTCGTACCTTTGGTGAAGCATCATCTTCCCATATACCAGAGTTAGTTCAAGTTGTTTCTACACATATCGGTTTGTCTACTGTTGTCAAAACAGAGTCCTCATAGCTACCCATGGTCACGATCCATCCAATCAGTGAGACCATACCTCCTGGACCCGACGTTGTTCAACCAGAATTTGACCCATATCCTATCTCTTATTTGCTAGAACATTTGAATCCCGAATTCGAAAAATCGGAGGTTTTTCCTGCCTTGGTCATCCCAAAAATTTCTATAGCCATTGAGTCTCCCATATCACACAGTTAACCACCTGAAATATAATTTGGGTCTAACGGTGAAATACTTCCACCTGGTTTAATTGTGATTGAATAAATCCCACAAGATGAGACACCTTTAAGTCCAACCCATTTTTCGGAGGACCTTTACCTGTACAAGTCTTTTTCACAATTTTCACCATCTACTTTTGTTGATCCTATTCGCATTCAAACTCCCATCGATCCAAACGGGTATAAATTTGGTCAAGTAACCATACCTAAACCAACATCTTCAGTTGGGACATCTGTTCCAATTACGTCAGCACTTGTCCTCGCTACCCCATTGATGTTTACAACTTCACCATAGTCATATTTTCATGGTGGCCCTATGGTCCCATCAGGTTATAAATCACTATCTGGAATTTTCTCTTTTGCATATTCAAATCCATGGAATTTACCAATGTCATCATCTGGTATTATAACTGGTAAACCTATAGTGAGTATTGAATTACTTGATTCTTTATACACATCATCAGGGAAATATCAAGCTATTCCTTCTGGGTCTATTCCTCCAAGTACCATATCAACTAGACTCCCAGCATTCGGGAACAATATTTTCCATCTTATTATCCTCGTCATGCTGGGGGGAAACCTTTGGTCACCCACTATGACAGTACTCCATCACTTTTTGGTCAACCTAATTTTGAAATGATTGTTTGTCAATGGCAACCCACTCTGCCTATCCAACCACAAATGGCTATACACTCGTATCAACCAACTCAACCTGTTAGACCCACATCATTTCCACTTGTTAATACATCTTTACCCTTATTACAGAATCAAAATGTTGTACAACAACCTTATCAAGCTGGTCCTTCAACTCAATACCCTCAAAGATTGGGTCCACAAACTCCAAATCCTTTCGTTAATTTACAACAACCTCTATCTGGAATCATTTATTCATAAGATAGTTTACCATTTTTTGGGATGTCACAGTCGCAACCTGGTTATACTTATCAACAAAATCCAAATTATTCTAATTTGGGTTATAACATTGGTGGACAGACCCCTTGGCAGCCTCAGGCACAAATACCTTAGACTTCATTTCAACAAGTATCATATCCAAGTTTTGGTCAACAAAATCCTCAAGTGTTTGATTTTCAAAACAACCCCTATCTGGGTTACCAACATCAGATTCCTTATGCTGGTGCTCAAAATCCTGTTGCTCAAGCAACTCCATCTTACCCTGGCTATGCTCAACCTAACCTTAACATACAGTTTCCCTTTGTTGCAACTTTAGAGTTACCAGATTTAAATCAGCTAACCAATGATCCAATAAACTATGCTCCTTGGTGGCCAGTGATACCTCAAAAGTTACCCTTGGATATTCCTAAGTTCAATGGAAAATCTGGGGAAAACCCATCGAATCATTTCATGACTTATCATTTATGGTGTTCATCAAATTCCCTGAATGATGATTCTGTTCAACTACGTATTTTCCAACATATGCTCACAGGTCCGACTACAAAATGGTATATTTAGTTACCTAGAGCTTCTTTTGATAGTTTCACTACCCTAGCTACTATATTTTTGACTCACTTCCAGTTACCCATCAGATATGAAACTGGAATGGAACTCTTGACTAATTTCAAACACACTAATGCTACTGACATTTTTTATCATATTCATGAGTGGCATCGTCGTCGTAGAATGGTTAAAACATTTGTTTCGGATCAACTCCTTGTTGAGTGGTTGATTAAGTCCCTATTACCATCTATAACTGAGGATGTGGCTAAGGGTGGCATCGTCACAGAAGATCCATTTATCGCTCATGCCCAATATTTAGACTTGATTTATACTTAGTCTGGCATGCTCTATGAAAAAATTCCTAACGCACCGAGATCTAATTTTATTGTTCCTCCTCAACTAAAGGAATTTGATGCCATAGATGGCTTGATTGGAACTGCAAGCACAAATCATACTATTTCTTCTAATCCTACACCTTCTTCCAAAATTAATACCATGTCATTTGACAAGGAAAAAGTGACAAGCAACCCGGAAGTAAGAAAAAGGGAAATCTAAGAAAAAGAAAAATTCTAACCCGTAGGAAATATCATCAGATCAATCATCTAGACCTAGGAATACTCGTTATCCATGCATAATATATAATGAGGAACACTTTGTTTAGGATTTTCCTCACCGTGCTGAAGTCTCCAAAATCATTAAGACTTCCAATGTGTTAGATGTGTTGACAAATCAGTTTGCGAATCCGGACACAAATTTAGGTTGCTACGAATCCAAATTCTAGTTCCCACGTACTTATGTTATCCATCACAAAACCTTCAATGGATATTTTGGTTTTAACGCATAATAAATATTATGGTAGTTAGGCCATTAATCAACCTACTACCTTAACTATGAATCCGTCTACGGAATCAGTACCACCTACTACTATTCCTGAATTGACAAGCAAGCCACCAAAGGGAGTAATTCACAAATCGACATATAATCCTCAAGCAAGAGCTGCTCAAAATTATAATATAGTTGAAGATTTAGATCAATCCCCTTCAACCATGTTTGCTCTTGAGGTATTACAAAATTTTCCCTCCCAAAAACAGGCTTTATTGTTGGCTATTGGTGGAATTGATCCGATTGATTCTAATCTTGTCGTCTTTAATCATACAGGCTATGTGCCGCAACTACCAGTAGAATTGGCATTCTCCATACAAGTAAATGTCCTGAAACTCCTTATTCATCATACTATTATTGATGAGGGAGCATCTACGTGCATTATGTCTCTAAATTTTGGGAAGTCACTTGGCTCGCCATGCTTATCACAATCATCAACGACGTTGAAGGCTTTTCATGGACATACATATACCCTGTGGTATTATTAACAACTTGAATGTTGAACTAGGGGGAAAAATAGTGAATTTTGATGTCGATGTTGTTGATGAACCCCTTGACTATAATATTATACTTGGAAGGCCATGGGTATATGCAATGACTGCAATTGTTTCTACATATTTTAGAATGATTGCCTTTCCATATAAAGGTACTATCACAGTCATTAATCAATTATCCTTCTTTGCCCTCTCTTCGAAAGTAATTGGAAGTGTTCCATTCATTCATGCAACCCAACTATCACTTTAGAACATTGGTGTAGGACTTTTAAAGGATTCCACCCTCATGGGAACCTTTGCATTACCTCCGCCCGCGACATCGACATAGATTGCAAGTAAAAAGACCTGCTGCATGATCTCTTCCACTCCATCTGGGTTAAGGGAGAGTACGAATGATTCTGAATTTGTTACATTGGATGAATTTCTCCCCCCCCAACCCTATTAAGCAGGCATAACAATTAATCTATCGGGCTTGGGTGGCGAATCCAAAATCGACATCACCAATTGTTTGGGTTGATCGTTCCTTAGAATTTGGTACTCCACTTGATCCATTTTCCTCATTTTCTTGAAATATGAGAATATTTTGGAAGCCATTATGTCAGAAGGAGAACCATGGGAATATTATCATCATCATTCCCATCTTCCTGATTATGAAAAAAATAATCTTAGTGAACTATATCACCCATCAATCAAAAATTTCTTTTCAAATTCTTTACCTATTAACGCAATCGATTCCGAGAAAAATATTTCAAATATTGAAGAAACCATTTCTATTGATATTTTGACCAAACTTGGCATTGTAGAAAATATTCATGTTAGTTTATCTTGTTCTCCATCAGAACTTGAATCATATCGTTATCTATTTCATAAATTTCGTGATGTATTTGCTTGGTCTTACGAGGAAATACCAGGCATAGATACTAGTATTTTTGAACACACTATTAATATGTATCCTGATGTCAAATTGGTGCCTCAATGGCTTCGTCTGATTCATCCAAAGAAAGCCACTGCCATCAAAGCAGAAGTTGAAAAACTTTTGCATGCTGGTTTCATTTACCCTGTTCCACTAACTAAGTGGGTTTCCAATATCTTTTCTGTCATGAAGAAACAAGGAACCATTAGAGTGTGTGTCAATTATCGGAACGTAAACATTGCTTTTCCAAAAGAAAACTATCCTCCTCCATTTATCGACCAGATTATTGATGATTGTGTTGGATGTGAAATTTTTTCGTTCATGGATGGATTTTCCAGCTACAATCAAATCAATATTTTCCCAGAGGACCAACATAAGACGACATTCATCTGTCCCTAGGGCTCACTCGCTTATAGGAAAATACCGTTTGGTTTAAATAATGTTGGGGAAAATTTTCAGAGAGCAATGGATTTTGTTTTCAATGACATCAAGCACATTTTTCAACCTTATCTAAATGATTTACTAGTGCATTCACTAAATCAGACTGATCACCCGATGCATTTAATAGCCATATTTTTACGGTGTTGACACTAAAAAATACGCCTCAATCCACATACATGTGTGTTTTTTGTTGGTTTTGGTAATTTTCTTGGATTCGTAGTCTCAAAAGAAGGAATTAAAATCGACCCATTGAAAGTTCAGGCCATTCTTGATTTTCCTGCACCATCAAATTTACTTCAGATACAGAAACTTCAAGGAGAGGCTAACTTCCTAAGAAGGTTCATTCCAAACTATGTCGAAATGGCTAAAGGATTTACTCGACTCTTGGAAAAGGGGGTTCCCTTCCATTGAGACCAAGTTTCACAAGCTTCTTTTGATGATGTCAAGGATACTCTTGTCTGAGTGTCATTAATGTATCCCCCATATTATCAAAATGATTATTTCCTATATATCACTGCGACTGAAATGACCATTGCTATGGTTTTGGTCCAAGTAGAAGATGCAATTGAACATTTGATCTATTATTTGAGTCGTAAGCTCAATGATACAAAAGTTAAGTATTCATACGTAGAAAATATTTCCTTGGAAAATGTTCAAGCTGTCCAAATATTTCACCATGATATCCTGCTCCAAAAGACCATTGTTGTTTCATATTGCTACCCCATGACTTACATCTTATCACATCAATTGCTGGGGGGGGGGGGGATATTCAAAATGGATTGTAATTTTGTAGGAATTTGATTTGGAATTCATCAAATCCAAGTCAAATAAGTCTTTAGTTTTGGCTGAGCTTCTCTATGACCTTCCCTCTGATAATACTGCAACTACGTCGGAACCATCAATTCTTGACGAGTCTCTATTTCTGATCGAATCATCTAATCCTTGGTATGGATATTTCATCATTTATCTCCAAACTCAAACTTTTTGACCTGATACCTCTCGCTCTAAAAAACGATGTATTCGATAGCAAGCCAAATATTATCTAATTGTCGGTGATACACTTTATCGTTGTGGTGTCGATACCATTTTAAGGAGGTGCCTCACTCATGAGGAGGCCAAAAAGGTTTTAAATGATTGTCATGTTGGGGCTTGTGGTGGAAATTTATCTGGATATTCTATCATGCAGAAGATACTCCGCACTGGTTACTTTTGGCCTACAATTTTTTGAGACTGCATCCTCGCAGTCAGAAGTTGTCATGCGCGCTATATTTTTTTTTGTAAAATCTGCAAACCTCTAGCACCAATGCATCATGTTGTCTCTGTGGGACCATTTTTGAAATGGGGTATTGACTTCATGACCTATAACCCTCCTTCCTCTGGGGGGCATTGTTATATTATTGTCACAGTCGACTACTTTACCAAATGGGACGAAGCGATGCCTAAATTCAACAACACAGGAAAAAAAATATGCATTTTGTTTATTTAATCATGTTATTTTACGGTTTGGGGTCTCGCGGGCTATAGTTATAGATCATGGGAATAATTTCATCAACCACATGATAACTAAATTAACTACCAAGTTAGGATTGTCACATGATAATTCTACTCCTTATTATCCACAATCAAATGGACAAGTTGAGGCTATCAACAATATTCTTAAACGTATGCTTCAACAAATTATAGGAGTTTGTAAAATAAATTGGCATTTGATCCTGTACTCAGCCTTATGGGCGTACCAAAACTCAGTGAGAAAAGTAATTAGATTTACTCCCTTTCAATTGGTGTATGGTCTGGAAGCTATTTTCCCAATCCAATGTGAAATACCATCGTTAAAACTCGTAATTTACTTCTTACCTGACACTTCAGAAGAAGAAGCACTTATTTTTATCCTCACCCATCTTGATGAAATGCGTCATGAAGCCCAATTGGCCAACAAAGCGCATAAGAGACGTATAAAGGAACAGTACGAAAAAAATTTCTAGCCTCGCATTTTATCAGAGGGTGACTTTGTCCTAATTTATGATCAAGAAGATGATGTAATAGGTACAGGAAAGTTTGAGGCATTATGGCATGGCCCCTATATTTTCAAAATAATTCTTGCTAAGGGTGCTTATGAGTTAGTTGATTATAATGGAATTCTGTTGGTGCAGTCCAGAAATGGGTTGTATCTGAAACGTTACTATGCTTAATCATGGGCTTAGTAATTTTTTGTATTATATTGTATATATATGTTGTTGATTTGCACTCACTATCTTAGTTTGTTTTTAGATTTTTCTTGACATTACTAATCCACTTTAAATTTCATCACAGATGTATGAATCTTCGGAACCATTTGTTGGATATGATGATGGTGGTAGTCATAGTACGCAGAATCTATCCTCTGCAGCGTCGGCCATTTTCGCTCTGAACAACGAGTTAGTGATTTTTCAAGGGATTTGTATCAGTATATCGACGAACAATATTGTTGAGTATAGCGCACTGATTGGACTTCTCTCTGATGCCATTTCATTTGGTATTAACCGCATTATCATAAGGTTAGATTCACAACTTATGGTATTACAACTTACTAGTGTTTATACTGTTAGAAATCCAACACTGCATAGATTATTCCTAAGAGTTTGAATTTTGGAAAGACACTTTGATTTTATTCAATATCAACACATTTCCAGAAATTCGAACACATTGAATGATTCTTTAGATATTCAATCTTTAGACATACATTTGCAACAAATGTAAAGAAAACATTCACATCATTGAATATGATTTCACAATAAACATAAGAAAAACAATGAAATCAAATTGATAGATAGTTATAGTTTTTTACAAAATTTTGTGCCCAAGACACATTGGTCATCTGACCTAAAAATGTATGTAAAATGTCAAAAGTAAACTAGTGGTGGTCGTGGCAACATGCTATAGGTCTAACTATCCTACATAGTAACTGCATCCAAGGGTTAGGAACACCTATAGTGTGACGTTGCAGTCACATGGGTAACTACTTGATCTGGAAATTTGGAATCCCGAAGGTCAACTCATCTATGTGTTGCCGACGCTCAGCCAGAGTTTTAGCCATATCAAGATCCTGAAGGACTACTCTCCTGACATCCCTCTCTAATGGCTCATCTGCTACATGCTCCGGTTCCTCCACCAGTTGAACTCGACCAACATCTGCATTACATGAAACATTTACTTTAGTCTTGGGAAACATAAAAAATACAAAAAAATTGTATTAACCTTAGGAAAATAAAAAACATGGTAAAAAAATTCTTAACCATTACACCCCACTGAGCACCTTATGGTAAAGCGAAATCCAGATCTCCTCAAAAATCAATGCCTGCATATGCATACTCATCAATGGCAACAATATGTCGTTGGAACCAAGTGAAGAAAACAGTTGAGAACACAATGGTCGATTTCCCTGCATGCCTACCCATTAGTTCTACCCATCTCTGCATCCGTCAATCTCTAGGATTATACACATCCAGTGTCACATGTTGTGGTTGCATCAGTGGAATCCATTCTAAGGAAAATTATATGAGGATAAAACCATAACTGAAGTTCTTCTTCCTTCCTCCCTTTGCTTTGTTTAGTTGTTCCATTATCTAAGAAAGTACAACTTCAGACCAATTGAAGACTGTTGGCTCCATACAATCTAGCATGTACTACATATACGATCTATTCGCTACATGTAGTGTAACAGTGGAAACAAGTTTTGCGATTGTGAAAAGGATATTTCTCAAAGGAAAATATCTAACATCTGGGATGTTTATTTGTCCATATTTTCTTGCTTTGCCTCTAGATAACAATGTTGCAAAACATTATCTCTCACAGTCTCTCCTCCAACCATAGACCCTGAGAGCGAAACAAGAAAGCCTCTCCTCGAAAAACCTATAATAAAGTAGAAATACTCAACTATTATATGAACCACTTGGTTCTTAATATGAAATGCCTCGATAGCTAGATCCCATGCTAGAACCAAAAACTCCAAGAGTTATATTTTTTCCTCATCCCTGACAGCTGAAAGTACCTTAACAATCCATAATATCTTAGGGCTCTTACGGTGCCCGGATCATTTAGGGCAATCATATCTTGTTCTTCATGCTCTCTTTCCCTCCATGTAATCATCATTATAATTTGATGGAAACCTGAAATGAAACCATAAGAACCATTGGATTCCATTCAATGTAAAAAATTGGGAAAATTTTGGGCAGAATGCAAAAAACAAAAATGTATATTGCGCCCAATGCAGGCTCTAGCAAGAGACAATGCGTTGTGTATGCAAGTAGCCTTCAATTTAGCTGCATGCAATACACTTTTTGATGTCTAAGGGTGCATTTCCCTCTTTTGGAGCAGAATTTACCCTAGGGACCCCAAAACCATAAAAATTTGCAATGAATGCAAATGAAATGATTATTGAATGAAAGAGAGGGTTCATATCAGTAAACTAGATCAAATGAAAATGAAATCCGTCCACATAAATCATAATCAACAGCTGAATTTCAGGGGAAAAATCAGGTTCAGAGCTCCAAAATGCAAATGGTAACTATAGAATGGTAAAAATGAATAGTGAAACACTTTTTAATAGTCATTTAATTGTTTGCAAATCGTATTTATTTCTATGACTATGATTTTATTATGTTTTCTATCATGAAACATGTATTTTTAATCCATTTGATGTTGTTCTGAACAAGTATTACAACTGATGAATAGATTAGTCATCCAGATTTATTTCAAGAATGATTTGACCACAAAGCATACTTTTTCTCCTTATTTTTCGAGCTTTGTTAAAAATGAAAAAGGATTTGAAGTGCATTTTTATCTCTTTTTCGAGCTTCAATAACAACGAAAAAGGAACCCTTGGAGTCTTCTTTCAACTCTTTTTAGACTCTGATAATGTGAAAATTTTGCCGAGCACTTTTCTTTTCGAGCTTGTAAAAGTAAATTAATTGATATCTACTCAGTATAAGTTTAACCCTTTTTCGGACTGAGATAGATTATATTCAAAAAAGGAATACCTTGGTCGAACATGACTGAAGAGGTTCTCTTAGATATTATTTTACACTTTTTCAGATCTAAGTGACAATGTTATGAAAAAGTACTTATGGAGTTTTCTTTCATCCTCTTTTTCAAAATTTCTAAATATGAAAAAGGACTGGGCTATCACTATCATTAAGCTCATTTAAACATAAAATAGCGACGAGCTTGTCGATCATGGCAAGACTCGAGTTTCATTCATCACTAGACTCATTAAATTATTAAATAGAGATACATTATTTGCTCGAAGGGTTGAATTATAGATCAAGCAACTATTATCCTCCTCAAGCTTGTTGAAAAATAAAGAGGTACTGGTCGAAAAATGACCGGGGAAAATTTGGGAAAGTGAACATAACTTTTTATGGTAGCAGGTCACTCTTGAACATGACACTTCACTCCATCATCGTGACTGTTTGGGTTGGGTAATCTTCTTTAAATACCTATGGTCCATCATACCTTCACTTCAGTTTTGGGTAAATGCTGCCAACTCATCTCAGTGTCGTTGATATGTTCAAGAGAAGTCATCCAATGAATACTCATCCTTCTGCAATACTCATAAACATTCATTCTCATGACAGTCATTCCTAAACATTGCTATATCAAGTCATACCTTTGTCTCTGAAATCAGTAAATCCTGTTCCACAATAAGGTGGATTCCTATCGATGACAAATCATTATCTGGGAAGTTCACTTAGAAACATTATATTCTAGTACCATGAGCCTTGTTATAGCATCGACAAGATCCTTGCTTCTAGAATTTTGGCAGAAAGATTTTTTTTGGCGTTCGACATCAAATCATCTATTCACACCTTATGAAATGTACTGCAGTACCTTGAGGGCCATTGAAATCAATGGTGGTTCTCTCATGTTTGTTAACATCCCACATCATTGGCTAGTAATCAAATGATGTCTTTCCATGTTTGACTACAAATCATATATTCGCATGACTAGACTAGTACCTGAATGATCGAGTGAACGAGATAAGAAAACCTCGGATCTATTTTCAGCCATCCGGGCTGCGATTTCAAGATTTGTGTACACATCATCTATACGGTGACCTTACATATAGATCGTCATCCGAACATGGGCCTATATCTGTAGGCATGTCTGTATTGGGCAACATTCCAATATAGATGACTTTTTGAATTATGTACATGTTATTAGACTGTTTATGTGATGAACATGGGAATGAATACCCTCAACAATTATGATTAAGAGGATATATCATGATGTAATGTATTGTAAGATTGATGCAGGTTACCACTCCACTTCATCTCCAGCCCATCATAGTGTAAATCATCTCAATCAAAATATTGTTATTATTATTTCGACTTCATGCTTTAGGGAGCAATTGTTATAGGTAAATTTCGGCACCATTCCCAATGACCTGGTTAACTGGACATCATCTTCGGAACCAATGAATAGGGTCTATCATCCCCTATCATTTTATTTGCTACATGCCGTAAGACAAAGAAAAAGAAAAATCATCCATGACTTTCATGTGCAAAGGTTTCCAATATTTAAAGTTTATAATATATCATATGAGAGCTCATCAACGCTGCCTTTAAAGGGACTAAGTGTGATGCATATGAAAATGATCCCAATCAAGGGTGCTTTTAAAATCACTTCCCTACATTCAAGGGTGTGATGGTCACATTGGGAGCAAAATTCTCATTGTTCCGGAATCTCCACTTGGCCAGTGCCTTCTAGAAGAGTTCACATGTGTCAAACTTCGAATCCATGTGTCCATTTGACATCTACAATATTGGGAGCATGTCTTGCATATTATTGGAAAGTAATTGATTGCAAAACTACCTTCAACTCCTCTATAAATTGAGCATAGATCTTAGTGTTTGAAAAGGAAGAATATCAGTAGAGAAATGTTGGTGGAATTTCAATTCGGGAATTTATTTGAGTGAAATAATGTTGGAGAGATGTGCATTGTGATGAGGCTGGGATGCTGCTGGAGATGGTGACACTAAGTCAATCATTGGGTTGTAACCTCCCCTTCTATCCATTAATAAATATTGCTGCTTACTTTCCCACATATGTATTTGTATAAGCTCATGTATTTCATATTATGAATTCTTATTTGATGCATATGGTTCATGTTTTATTGATTTAACTGAATAAATTGAATATATATCTGTCTTATTTCTATATTTTTTTGTTTAGTGTTCATCTTGCAGAGAATATTTTGGCGACTTAGCTCATATTTGAAGCTACAACAAGAGCGATAGAAGGAGAATAGGGAGCGCTTGGACTCCAAGTAAGTTATTTGATCTATTCTGTGTGTTTATTTACAGTTAGGAAAAGTAGTTGCAAAGTCTTTAACCTCTTGTTCTAGATGAGCACTACATCTAGGGAAGAATGCTTTATCTGTAATCCATAATTCTACATAACAGTATGTTGGTATGGTTTGCACGTTGTGTGGGGGACGTCGTGGGGTTGACCTTGACCTTCACCCTTCCACCAGTTTAAAATTTTTCCATATCATATAATATGCAATTTCGACCTTGCCATAGCCAAAATTTGGCCTTTAAGAGGGGCATGTGGCGGCCTCTAGGCTATCCACAGGTCAGCACATCATTGGTCCAATGAAAACCAATTAAATTTCCAAATCACCAACCAATTCAGAATGGACACTTGTCAACACCTTACTGGTCAACTTGGGGGCAATATTCTCGAAATATTCCTTGGAATATTATTTTTGATGAATGGGTTGTACGAATGCTTAGTCAACATCCCCATCACCAAAATTTGCTTGTTTTTCCAATCGAATAGATCACTCTAACTTTCTCATACGGACTACGTTTTCAACGAAACAAAGTGCACCAGAATCAAGAAGAAGACACCTGTCCGGTCATTCACGTTCTGAGTGATTCTAAGAACTTTGAACTTTTAGCAAATTTTTTCCCCTAATTCAGATTTTGATCAACTACATAGTCGGTTTCCAAGCCAATTGGCTGGTGGGATGGGTGGGGGTGTGCATGCCATCCTTGCCCAGCCCAGCGATCAGGTGGCTAGCGGGCTTGGCAGCCGACTCAACAAGGTGCATTTCCCCAAGGATGTCCCAAAGTTCCCCCACCAAACTGAAGTACGGA
Organism: Pinus albicaulis; assembly: GCA_034641835.2. Classification (NCBI taxonomy): domain Eukaryota; kingdom Viridiplantae; phylum Streptophyta; class Pinopsida; order Pinales; family Pinaceae; genus Pinus; species Pinus albicaulis. The sequence goes on from CM076569.1 coordinate 280,051,189, forward strand.
ATCATCCCACTTTTGGTCCGTCAACCTCCCTACTAGCGGGAAAGGCGTACCGGCGAGCTGAGACGTAAAAAGGAAGGGAGACACCCCGAAGCACCGCTCTGTGGCTATGGCTAAAAAGAACTGCTCTGTGGCTATGGCTAAAAAGGACCGTTCTGTGGCAGAGGACGAGGACCGCTCTGAGCCTTTGGCTAGGCAGGCCCTAGATCGCTCGATGGGGGTGTGGCATGTGATTGGTGGATCGGCATTGGTGGTGAGGCTTCGGTATTGGGCTGTGTGATTTACGGAGATTGCTATGATGATTCGCTTTGATTCGCTTAGTCGGAATTTGATGCGTAACGGCTTCCAAGCCTGCTGGATGCTTGGCAGGGCAGGAGTCGGATGCCAAGAAAACTAGTCGGCTAACCGCTGGGCTGGGTAGGGGTGGCACACCACCCTCGGCCAACCGAGCGACAGACCAAACAACTGGCTTGGCAGCTGATTTGACACATTTGGTTGCCAATCTCGTTGGCCAGTTGGCTTCTGGGCTAGGCACGGGTGGCACTCCACCCACGCCAAGCCCAACGGGTAGCCAACCAACAAGCTTGGAAACCGATTCTCGGAATCAGCTGCCAAGCCAAGTTTTTTTTTCAATGTTTATAATTTTTTTAATATATTTTTTTAAATTATTTTTTCATTTTTCTTTTTACTTTTATTTATTTTTATTACTTTTATGTTTTAATTTTATCTCAATGTTCTTTTATTTTGTCTGCTTGTTTTTTAAATTTTTGAAAATTATTTAATATTTTTTCTATTTTTCTATTTTTTTGTTAATTTTTAATTAATTTATTTTTTAAATTGTGTTTGTTTGCAAATATTTTTAAAATTTTTATTTAATTTATTTATATTTTTTTTATCTTTCATAAGTTAGTTTTGTTTTTTGTATTTTTTTTTTTATGTTTGATTTTTTTTTGTCATATATATATATATATATATATATATATATATATATATATATATATATAATTCATTTATCGTTTTTGAAAAAAAAAAAAAAATCATTATAAGAGAATGTTATAAAGAAAAACAAAAAACACATGTTAGGAAAACTCTTTAAAAACATATATTTTAGGATGAAAAATAAGAAGAGGAATAAGACAACTTGAAAAGTTGTTAAATAATCAACATTGAAAAAAATGTCGTGCATACTTAGGACATAAGAAAATTTACAGTCTCAAAAATATGTCTTAAAAAAAATGTGGATGTTTTTCAAAATCTGCATGAAAATCACCAACATTAAAAAAAATCCACACTTCATATATTATAAAATTTAAAATGTAAAAAATAAGCCCTCTAAAAAAACAGGATGATGTTGCATCAACACTTTTCAAAATTGGCATAAAAATCACTAACATTTTAAAAAAAAGTTCATACTTGATACATAAAAAAATTTAAAGTGCCAAAAATATGCTAAAAAGGGTATTCTGAATGAGCACTTTTCAAAATGAGATGATTTTTTGCTACCTAAAAAAAAGGGGTATTCTAAATCAACGCTTTTCAAAATAAGGTTTTTCTTTGCTACCTCAAAAAAAAGGTACTCTTTTAATTTCTCGTTTAAAAGTTTACATTGCGTTACATATACAACATATAAAATACTTTATAACATACCATATATGAAATCCATATAAGAATATTATCCTATCTATTTAATAAATTTAAATATAAAGGATACTTTAAAACTTACCTAACCTACAAGCTAGGAAAAAAATTACATATAAAAATTAGACTATATGAGTGAGGACTCACTCACTGTTCATTCAAATATTAACTAGTACAATTACATGATCATAGGAATAATCACCGCATATTCGATCAATTGTAAGAATGCGTGCCTATTTTTATGTCAGACCAACTCACATAAACATAATCGATAGAAGATAAAGAAAAGCGTGGATACTATTACCATTAACATGATGTACATTTATAATACAATGTGGTGACCCTTGGATTCCATATTACAAGGTCTCTTGGACTCCCTATTCACCGTTTGCCTACCACACTAACCATAGGAAGATTAGGTGTCCAACGTTCCCTTTCTTAATCCGAAGGGGTATGCATGAGTCCAAGAACGGAGCTGCAATACAAATGTGAAAAGTATGCATGTCAGCACAAGGCTGAATGAGATATGTGAAATTTTGGCATAAGGAGATGGTTTAAGGATGGCCACCAACACTAGAACACTTAGTGTAGTTTCCGGAACTCTTCCAAATCTGGCAAGAAGTTGAGATATTCTGATAGAGGAATTGTTCCTAATGTTTTTAAGAGGGAAACCTTCAACCTAGAGGAAGGGAGGTCTACAACCTGCGATGTGTTAAGGATGACCAACAACTCTAGAATGCTTGATGCATTTCCTATAACTCCTCGAAAACTACAAGACGCTGAAGTCTTATGCTAGAGGAAGTGTCCCAAATTATTTAAAGAGGAATAAAATAAACTTCACATAGATGGTTTAAGGCTAACCACCAACCAAATGATTCTCATGGGCATCTGTGTCTCTGGCTACAATTCTGAATCTGGAATGGCAAGTTGTGGCTTAGGCTTGCTTGAACTGCTATGTCTCTCGCTACAACTCTAAATCTAGTATGGAAGTTGTGGCTCGAGCTCACTTGATGTGGCTTTGAAGTTTGTATATGACCATCATTTCCCCCTGTCAGATACAAGGCGAGATGATGGAAGAACTAAACTGCAAGACTGTTCAATACTCTATAACAAGTTCTGACATATTACTGAAACATCTTCTTCATTGTTTATGCCTATTTCCAAGAAGCGATCCATCCAAGATGAATCTTTGTTCTTGTAGGAGGCTTGTTTCTGAAGCATGTGTGTGAAGAATGAGAGGTTTTATGACAATTATCACATGGATGAAGATCAAACAATGATGTTTCGTATGACCAACGTGATCACATTGTTGGCATTTCACAATATGTTGTTGTGGAGGAGAAGCAGAAACTAGAACAGTTGAAGGTGAACTTTCATAAATAAATATTGCACCCTGAAAGCGAATGGGCTTGGAATAGTCTGGAATATGAAAGGATAAATCCTTGTCATATCGAAGACCAATTATGTGATTATTATGGACAAGGTCTTCCCAAGGTTTGATGATAGGCTTGGGAAGTGGAACCTGAACATTTACATCTACATGCAAATATGCTCCTTCATTGAGCGCTAGATCTGACTCAACTACATCATTAGTGACTTGTTGCTTATGGGAACCTGTTTCAATTTTTTGAACATAAATAGGTTTAGAATGATGACACCACTGCAGTAATTCTGCTTTCTAAGGCTGATATTCAAGGTACAAAAAACCAATATTTTCATGTGTATTCTGCAGAAAGGTTTGAATGTCAAAGAGAGTGGCTTTTCTAATGTGTATCATCCCATCAATAGTGGAATTAATTAGGGTGTTTAGTAACTCTAAGAATTCAGTGATTATAGTCATTTTGTCAACAACTTAGCTCAACTTTAATGAATGAAAGGTGTCGGTAATGACAATAGGAAACCAATTAATATTATATATCATGACCTGGCTTTGAATTGGGTAATACCAATACAACACATATAAAATCATGCCAATATGGACCAACTATATTATATGCCACTTTGAAAGAATCTCTCAACACCACTTCAAATTTCACTCAGAATACCGCTTCCAATGTCACATCTAGTGAATTTTCTAATAAACCTAGCAATGTAGCTTTTAATCCAAGTATTTATGGGGCTTTAGTCACAGAGTTTTTTTCACAGATTATGCTAATATACTTTAATATATCTAGAGATGTTTTGTTAAAACTTGGAAGTGGCCCACTTAATTTCTCAGCATATTTTAATAAAAACCTTGCGAATAAACTGTTGTTAAAACCTTTGATTGTTCAAAAAATAATTGAAACTTTTCCAATATTTTCTCACCCACTCTATGGCTGCACACTATGTATCTCCTCTCCCCAGATCAAGTAGCTTGACCTCAGCTCAAAAAACAACACAATCAGTGGCAGAGAAACTTCAGCGAGTGGCTATCTTTCACTGGAAGATGTTGAATTCAGCTCCCAAAGAAATTTACAAACTCTCTCAATAATATTTTTGAATCTAAAGCCCTCTAAATCGTTCAATCGATTTGTTACGTGAGAGTAGTGAGGTAAGAAAACCGTACAATATGAAAACTCTATGACATCCTTCTGCTACAACCAAATTAAAAGTGATGCTCCAAGCTCTCAAAATCCAATGTTCTAGGTAAATTTATTATAGCCTATGTTGAATATATCCATTGGCATAACACAATTTTAAACTTTAAATTAGCACCAAACCCAAAACAATTGTCATCCAAATCCCCCAAAATAAAATAGAGCGCACCTCTAACTTAGGATGCACTGAATCAGGAAGCTTATACGACATAATGAATCTGGTCTACACACTATACCAAGCTATGATACATAGACAAACAAACACTCCAAGATGTAGCTACAGCTGCAATATTAAACCAACAAATGAGGGATTATTGTTTTAAACTGTCTATGGACAGGTCGCGTACATGAGGCGTATGGGGAAGGCAAGGAGACTAGAGGAAGGGAAGGGTGCTAGGATTTATTGGGTAAAGGAGGAAGTTAGGGCTGAGCAACTGGCAGTATAAAATCCGTTGTAATATTCCTTTTTTTGGTGTGACCTATGACAGTGTTAGGATGGACTTCCAGAGTTGGGAGCAAGCAGGTCACAGGTAGAGGTTGGTGTCATCAGTAGGTCCACGGGATTTTTGGAGGATTTTATATGAGGAATGATGGCATTCACTTGATATATTACATCATCTGCACCATTTTCATTTTATTTCGGTGTATTCCAACAACTTTCGGAAAACTAAGATATTTTGGGCTTAACTCAATTAATCATGCTCAAGGTGGTATTCTAGGAGGAATACATGATATAACACCTTAGCGTAATAGATTGTTGGAACCGAGACACGAATACCTACATGATGGGGTGGTTGGACACAAGTTTCAGTCACTTGAGGAGACATGGTAACCGATTTACTCTTTCTGGCATTAAAAAGGAATATTTTAATAAGAAAATAAGAGGGAAAAGTGCTCCATGATAAAAATAATAATAAAATAAGGTTATAGAAGGATCCATGAGATATATAAATGAAGAGGAGGAATCCATTGAGGAATATCTTGGATTTGATATATTTTCTTGTATGTGAGGTTGATACCTTGGTTCTTTTCTCTATCGGTAGCCCCAGGATGGAAACCCTTAGGTGATTTAGTGAGGGTGGGATAGCACCCATCTCTTCCCTTGGTGGATCCATTCAAGATTCACAGGTTGCAGTGATTGTTTTCTTTTTTTCAATTTGGAGGTTAGCACCAACATTATAGTTATCTTGGAAGCTTGTTTCGAGCTAATGTATTAGCATATATTTCTATATAATAAAGTTGTATTTTGTTATGGTTGCTGCATATATCAGTGTTTCTCATGCTATGATATTTTAATGAGATTTTCGTATGATTTCTGGGTTTATTGTTTCTATCAAATTTATGGCGTTTTGGTTACATTCTTGTTGAAATTGTGCAAAGTTGAAACCCTCGTGGAATTTTAATGAAAATTCCCGAAAGGGATATTACAGTGGCATCAGAGCTGGTGATCTTGCCAGCCTAAGGGTTTACTTTCCAAATTACCGGAAAATCCAAGTTTAAAGGTTTTGATTCACATCAACTTCATAATAAGATCGAATGTTTATTACTTTTGCATGCATTATTGGACTATTGATTTTGATCTTAGTTTCTCAAGTTGTTTATCTTCAGCTTCTACATTTGGTTTCCTCGAGAGTGTCTATTTCTGGAGGATGCAGTTGGGTTCTTGTGTTTGTTCTTGGTTGTAAGGTTCATTAGATTTTCAGCTATAGGAAAACCTCCAACGACTGAGATTGATATTCTATTTCTGGAGCAGCATGGCAGTCTCTAGGTTAGCACAGAGGAGGAGAGTTGAGCCTAGTTGTGGAGGAAGGTCTCAACTATTTGAGCCTTGTTTGTTGAGGGAGATAGAGGAAGTGCAAGAGGAAATATTTGTTTCACATTTTGAGGGTTTTTGAGTATCTCGCTAATCATTTTGTAGATAGTGTATTAAACAGCTACTAGGAGAGCAAAGGGCTAATTTGGGTCCATTTTTTAGGATCGTGATTTGGCCAAACTATTTATGGGTTTTGGTCAGACTGGCTTGAGGAGTCTGGGAGTAATTTTTTAGAATTTTTGGAGCACAAAATATGGGTGTTTTGTACAATACATCACAGCAGCTAGTGCAGAATTGTGTCAGAGAGCATTTTTCTGGGCCAAATTTATATTGTTGGGAAAAATTATATTGCAGGGCCAACATTATTCTTCTCTAGGGAATTTATCTTGATGGGCTGAAATAAATTATTGGGATAAGCTTATTTTTTGGACCCTAATTTATTTTTTGAATCTATAGAATTGAATTATAGGAGCATTTTGGAACAAATTTTTCTTATTTGGAGCAGTGTGCATAGTTGGCTAGAGTAGGAAACTTGCACTAAATTATTGTTTTCTGTATCTTCTGGAATATACCCAATATTTTTCAAGGTTTTTCTGGGTTTTGTGATAGGAGTTTGTGGTTAAAATTTCATAATTTTCCAGGTGATATTTTGGTATCAAATCGTCATTCTTATAGCAGGGAAAATCATTGGTTTGGAGGATTTTCACACTATTTGAACATGTTGGGTGAGTCAGAATTAGGACAAAACATTTATGTGTTTTTTCGGCCATGGGTCAAAGAGTTTCATACTAATTTTGTAGAATTTTTGGGGGATTTTGGGTGCCCCAATCATATAGAATTATTTTTCAGCTAGTGGGGAAGGAGCTAAGCTTAAATTATGGGTCTTGAGTGACTAGTAGAATTTTCCAAAATAGTTTCTAGGTTTTTCTGGGTTTGTGGTGGAGAGCCCAAAATTAATTTGGGAGAATTTTCTAAGCATTCTTGGAGGATTAAACAATGGTTCCTTCTCGCTAGCAGTTGTAAAATTTCCAGAGTGAGCGCAGAGCTTGAGGAGAGATCATTTCCTTGCATCTGGGGTAACATTTTTGTCACCTGAGATTGTTTATCTTGCTTTGCTAGGATGAATTCATCTTGTTGAAATTATTTTTCTAGAGCCCAATTTATGTTTTGGTGCCTAAATTGTTTTTCAGAGCTATATTTATCTCTTGCGGTAGGGTATTTTAATGAGAAATTTATCATATGTAACAACATGCTAATAATGCATCAATTCTATTGGCATTAGTTTCATTCCTGATTTATGGCTGGACAATGTATTAATGTATGTAGGGTTTTTTTCTGGTATCTTTCATTGTTATCAAAACTTTATATTGTTTCCATAAACATGGGGTTCTTAAAATACCTCCTAAACCAACATGGCAACATAACTGTTGAAGCCTTGAACCAAATTTTTTCTATGTACGAAGAACCCAAGAAGAACAATAGACCTTTCTCAGAGGGGGTATATGCCATTCTTCAAAAGGGGAAATCCAGGGACCTATAAAAAAAACCAGAAATAGGGCACAAAATCCTTGCACGTGGGACATATTTGAAACACATGAAGATCACATGGAGAGTTCTTTCCAAACTTGAGGAAATTTATTAGATCATTTCCAAAGTAAAATAGTCATATGGGAGAAAATTAATTTCGGCCTTAAAACCATGTATTCTTGCTCTTATACAACTCAAGTTCTTGGAGGAAACTTGTGGAGGGGTCACACTTCTAGTTGCAGCTTGTCTCAACAACATCATGAGACTAACCAAACCTACAACCCCTTACAATGATGATATTATGAGGATAGTTTTCAGAATGATGGTAGGGACTTTTCAGGATTTAGACAACAGTGCACGCTCTACCTTTGGGCAGAATCTTGTGGGTTTAGAAGTCATGGCCATGACCAGGACTTGTGAGATCATGCTTGATCTTGAGTGTGATGGATTTATTCTACAAATGTTCCAATGATTATATAGCATTAGGAGACATTATCCTGACACAGTGATAAAACACATTCACTCCATCTTGTCATCATGTATGAGAGATTGTGATTCCATTTGTACGAATTTGTGGGCTAGATTGTTGACCATTTGGAGGAGAGATAATATGGTCTCACCTACTGATTACGAGCTAGCCCAAGGGTTGGTTGAGTAGAACATTAGGTGATTTAGGAGACAAATGACTAGGGAGGAGTTGCTCCAGTTTCGTGGATCATGAAGAAAAAATGAGCTGAGGAGGAAGGGACATTGCTTCATCTACAAATAACCTTGGGAGTTGGGTCACTCATGCTTGATAGATGCCAATGAGGGGGAAGAGATAGAATAGGAGGACATTCCTTCTGTATATCAGGAGGTGGAATCCTTTTTGGATGAGTCCATGGAGTCATATGAGGACACTCTTGGGGAGCATGAGAAGTCATATGGAGTTGATGGTAGTAGGCCGTATTTGTATTCTAGTATGTGTGATGAGCATAAAAAGGACTATGTGGGAGATATTTATCATGATGAATAACTTTTTATGATTAAGTTGGTGTAGCATATGGTGGAGCATGAGTCAGCTGAGGAGGAGGTTGTGCCCATCGTGCTTGATAGTCCCAGGGGGGAGATCTAGATGGAGGCTGACATTGAGTATGTGATGGATATGTGGCTAACCTTGGATTCAGCCATTGAGGAGAGACGAACTGATGCACATGCATCCAGTACGGTAATAACAATTGCAAATGCCTATCCTCAGGAGATGTTGGAGGTTGATGGAATAGTTTAGGGGGAGGCTAGTAGATAGCATGAGTATGAAAATTTTGATTAGGAGAGGGAGGATCTATTGGAGATGGTGGTGCATCCATCTTTGGGTCGACCCATTGATGAGGTGTCGGCAGATGCACATACAATTAGCAGGACTACAACACTTGTGTAACCAGCTCCAAAAATAGAAGAAAAGAGATATCAACGCCTTAGAAATAAGCCACTTCGAGGGGGAACCTCCAATACATTACATAAATGAACAATTCTTGGATGATACAATTTACAAAACCTCCTTTCTATATATAGGAGTCCATGGGGCCATAATGTAATCCTAGGGGGCCACAATGTAATCCTAGCCGACCTAACAATAATAATTTAAGGGCACAATAATAACAAAATGGGGGTTACAAGGGTACAATAATAACAATAAGGGGGTTACACTAACAACAATAAGGGACTATACTAGTAATATAGGGACCTAACATGCCCCTCTTCTTCAAAAAATTGTTGTCCTCAACGCTTGAGTAGCTCTGGGTGCTTCTGTATAAAATTCTCATCCTCCCATGTAGAATCTTCAGTGGGTAAGTTATTCCACTTGATGAGATACTCTGAAATTGATCGATTCCGTAGCTGTTGAGTTCTTGTTTCCGTGACTACTTTAGGTTCCAATATGATTTTCCTTCCTCATCAAGTTTTGGCAATATTGTTTGAACTGGAATATTTTCACCTATAACCTTCTTTAAGCATGAAACATGGAAAACTGGATGCACTCATGAAGAAGCAGGAAGCTCCAATTTGTATACCATAGTAACAATATTTTGCAACACCTTATAAGGACCATAGTACTTTTTAATTTATTATCCTTATTAGCTTGCTTGAGTGACATTTGTTTGTATGGTTGTAGCCATAAAAATACCCAGTCTCCTGCATCAAAACTTTTTTCACTGTGATATTGATCTGCCTGTCGTTTCATTCAATTTTGTGCCAAATTCAGGTTATCCTTTAAGAGTTGGAGAACTTCTTGTTGATGCTCGATGTGATATTCCACTGCTTGAACCTTCTAATTTTATCTTAAAGATGATGTGATGGATGGTGGATTATATCCATAAAGTGTCATAAATGGGGTCATTTTTGCTGCAATATTGAAGGAAGTGTTATACCACCATTCAACGAGAGGTAACCACTTGACCCATTGTTTTTGTTTATTAGATACAAAACAACGAAGATATCCTTCCAAAACTTTATTTACTATCTCAGTTTGACCATCGGATTGAGGATGATAAGATGAGCTATGAGCTAATTGAGTACCCGAACAAGAAAATAACTCCATCCAAAAATTTCCAATAAAAATGGGATCTATGTCACTCACAATAACCCTTGGGTTCCCATGTAGCTTTTGAATTGTGTCCATAAATGTAGTAGCAACTATACTTGCTTTAAATGAATGAGATAATGCACAAAATTGTGCATACTTGGTAAGTCTATCAACTACCACCATGATGACACTCTTTCCTTCGTACTTAGGTAAACCTGTGATAAAATCCATTGAAATCTCCTCCCAATGTTGACTTGGAATGGATAAAGGTTGTAGAGGACCTGAGGTCTTAATTGTCTCAACTTTATTCTGCTAGAAAACCAAACATTCTGCCACAAAATTTTGAATATCATATTTAAGGCCATCCCAAAAAAATTCTTTCTTCACCCTGTGGTAAGTTTTTAAAAATCCTGAGTGTCCTCCTGAAGGAGAAGTGTGCAATTCCAAAAGAATATTTTGTTTTAGTTGCGAATTATTACAAAGATATAAGCGATCTTTGTACCATAAGGAATCATTTTTCCAACTAAATGTATCAGATTTACTAGGATCTTGCTGCAAATTTTGAATGAGTGTCCACAGTTCTTCATCCTTCTTCCATTCATATCCTGCTTCGGTTATCCAATCTGGTTTTATAATAGAAATGGCACAAATCAATTCTTCCACCTCTTCATTCTTTCTTGAGAGTGCATCTGCAACAACATTTAGCTTCCATTTTTTTTAGATTATTTCAAAGTCATAACCCAACATCTTTGTGACCCAATTTTGCTTCTCTTCTGAAGAAAGTATTTGTTCCAAAAAGTGTTTAAGACTATCATGATCAGTTTTTACCTTCAAGTGTCTTCCCATTAGGTATGTTCGCCATTTCTTTAGTGCATGCATTATAGGTTTCTGTAAATAATTTCCTTTGATTGGACGACTTTCAAAAGAAATGGGTCTTCCTTCTTGCATTAAAACAACACCAATTCCATTTCCTGATGCATCACATTCCACATTAAAGGTTTTTGTGAAGTCTGGCATAGCTAAGACCGGTGCTAGGAACATTTCCCAGTTAAGATGTTCAAAGGACTTAGTTTCTTCAAGAGTCCATGAAAATGCATCTTTCTTCAATAATGTTGTTAGAGGTGCTGCTATTCTCCCATAATTATTAACAAACCTTAAATAATACCCTGTTAACCCAAGAAATCCTTGCAACCACTTTATGGTTGTGGGGACTTTCCATTCCTTAATGGCTTTAATTTTGTTAGGGTCTACCTCAACACCCTCAGGAGATACAATATGACCCAGAAATTCCACCTCTTGTACTCCAAAGAAACATTTGGATGTTTTTTCATATAATTGTTTCTCCTACAATAGTTTGAGCACCTTGTCAACATGTTGAACATGATCCTTCCAAGACCTGCTATAGATTAGTATATCATGAAAAAATACTAGCAAAAATTTTCTAAGAAAGGGTTTGAAAATGGAATTCATCAACCCTTGAAATGTAGAAAGTGCATTGGTAAGGCCAAAAGGAATGAACAAAAATTCATAATGACCCTCATGAGTTCGAAATGTTGTTTTTAGAATATCTTCAGTCTTCATTGTAATTTGATGATATCCTGAATGAAGATCCAACTTGGTAAAATAAATTGCTCCATGTAATTCATCCAATAATTCGTCAATCATGGGAATGGGAAATTTATCTTTAATGGTGAGCTTATTGAGCTCCCTATAATCCAGACACATGCGCCATGATCCATCCTTCTTTTGTACCAATACTACAAGAGCAGAGAAAGAAATTTGACTAGGTTGAATTATACCCGCCTCTAACATTTCTATAATCATACGTTCAATTTCACTCTTTTGGACATAAGGATATCTATAAGGCCTGATGTTTGGAGGAACACTTCTTAGAATCAAATGAATAGAATGATCATTATCACGAATAGGTGGGAGCCCTTTTGGATTTTCAAACACCTTGGAATGATTGTCCAAGTCTTTTTGGAGATCTGCAGAAATAGATGATTTTGATGTTGGAACTTCTAGTGAGAATAATTGTGCAATTACGCCTCGTTGTTCTTTCTTTAGAAGCTTTGTCATGACATTAGAGCTTATTATCTCTCCTGGCTTCCCTGCAATACCCTGTAATTCGACTTACTTTCCTTCTGAAAATAATTTCAAGAAAAGTTCTTGAAAATTAAAATCTACCGTCCCCAAATATTGTAACCATTGTACTCCTAGTACAACATCAACACCTCCCATAGGAATGGAAAGCATTGGACTGTTAAATACATACTCCCCCATGGTTAGCTTGATATTGTAGCATTTTCTAGAAAAATTTATAATTCCTCCATTTGCAACCATCACTTGACATTTTGGTGCTCGGTATAGGAAACAATTCAATTCCTTAGCTACCTTACAATGAATAAAATTATGGGTGCTACCTGAATCAATCAACACTATTACCTTTTTCTTCTTGATATGTCCTTCTATCTTGAGAGTTTGAGGAGTGGTAATTCCTGTCAATGCATTACATGATATGGTTGGACTCATTTCTTCCTCTTCTAGGGCTAGTTCTTGGTGTATTATTATCTTCTTGTTCATTTTCTTTTTCCTCTTCACAATATATGTAAAATAATTTCTTCTCAACACACTTATGACCTTTAGTGTATTTGCTATCACAAATGTAGCAAAGCCCTTTTTCTATTTTTTCTTCCAATTTTTGTGGTGTCAACCTTGTGGGTTATGGAATTATAGGAGTAGCAAAACTTCCATATTTATAGAAGTGAGTGGTAGGCTTCCTTGTCACCATAATTTTACATTCAATTTTTCTTGCCAACCTGAATGCCTTCTCCAATGAATCAGGTTCCAAAACATGAACTTCATGTTGGATGTTATCCTTTAAAGTACCTATGAGGAGATCAATCCTGTGTTCCTCTAAAATATCAGTTACCCTTATATTCAATTTTTGGAAGTCCTTAATGTGCTCCCCCACTGAACACTTTTGTTTGAGATTTATCAATTGGCTAAAGAAAGTGTTTCTCTTTGTATCCTCATAATTTGCTATCATTTCCTCCATTAAAATTGACCAAGTGACCATTTTTTTACTGGAGCAAAGCCATCGATACCATACAAATGTATTTTGTTCTAAATGTAAAGTTGAAATGCGTACCTTTTGTGTGTTTTGCACATTATTGAGATCAAAATATTTCACCATCTGTAGTATCCCTGTTACATGATCCGTTCCATCAAACTTCCTCATATCCAGTTTTGGAATATGGTGGTTCTTCCCTCCAAAATTAGGGTTTATGAAATCACGATTAACATTTATTTTTTTCTCATCATGATTTTCATCTACTATCTTTTCACCATTAGGAAACATTTCTTGTATCAACTTTGTCAGACCTTCCATGTCTGCTTTTAGATCATTCTTCATGTTTTCCATCTTAGCTTCCATGTCATCCATATTAGATTCCATGCCATCTTCCATGCCATCCATCTTAGCTTACATTCCATTGTTCAAACCATCCATCTTAGATTCCACGCCTTTCTTCAAACCATCCATCTTAGTTTCCACACCTTTCTTCAAAACTTCCATGTCATTTTTTGTTGCTCTTTGCGAGACAAAATTTGTTGCATTTGCTCTTGTAATTTTGATATGTCATGTTGCCATTATTTGTCTTCATGAGTCATAGTAGAGCCTTCTAAAGGCTTAATGGTTGTTGATTTATTTTTATGGGCCATTTGAGAACCCAATACTGATATCTATTCTATAATATGCCCTTGGAATCAATTCAACTTGATTCTTCAAACAAGACTTATGAAATTCAGAAAAAACAATACACACCTTTTACTTTCTTTTGAGGAGCTCGATATTGAAATTGACTTATCTATATACTTATAGATCCTCAATATCTAAAATTTGGCCCTGTAGTAGTCCTCTAAATCTTCTTTCAAATGCCATGGGTCTGACTTGATTTGGATTCTTCAAGGCAAAGTTATGTCCAATCTCCCACAATGACCTAATTATGGACTAGTTCAGTAGAGCGAACTTGTACGACTTGCCACATGTCTCTATTTGCTCCTTTGGCTTTGAAATTTATAGACAGAAAACTACAGTTTGTGTAATTCCAGTCACTTTTTATAGAATTCCAATCCGATGCTTAGAGAGAGAGTTATGAAGCTTTTCCCACAATCACCTCTTTGAGATGAAATTCAAGAGCTTGAAAAATACCTAAATTCCACAGATGATATCTCAAAAAATGTTGTGAACCAAGCTCTAACATTTTACAATGATGTTCCTCCAGATTTCAGCTTCCTGCTCTAAAAATTGCATCTTTTGAAACTTCATATAAAAAAAGTTATAGCGAAAATTACACGATGACCTTTTTAAGTGAAATTTAAGAGCTTGCAAAATGACCTAACTTCCACATATCATATATCCAAAAATATTGCGAACCAAGCTCTGAAATTTTGTGATGATGTTCCTCGATATTTTGGCTTCACATTCTAAAAATTTCAACTTCTTAACCTTCGTAGAAAAATGTTATAGCGAAAATGCCGCGATGGCCTGTTTGGAGCAGCGAAACCCTAGAATCCAAAGCTCTGATACCAAATGTTGTGAAACTAGCTCCAAAAATATAAAAAAAGAGATATCAATGCCTTATAAATAATCCACTTCGAGGGGGCAACCTGTAATACGTTACATGAATAAACAATTCTTGGATGATACAAATTACAAAACCTCCTTTCTATATATAGGAGTCCATGGGGCCACAATGTAATCCTAGTGGGGCCACAATGTAATCCTACCCGACCTAACAATAATAAATTAAGGGAAAAATAATAACAATATGGGAGTTACAGGGGTACAATAATAACAATAAGGGGGTTAAAATAACAACAATAAGGGACTATACTAGTAATATAGGGACCTAACATAATTTTAGGGAGCAGCACTCTCCAGGTGTACATCGATGGGGCTTGTAGCATATCTTGACCACTTTAGCCTATTATAAAGAGAGGGGCCTTGTTTCTGAGGAAGTTCTCATTGACAGGCGAGACATATCATCATGAGTTGAGTATGGTCTGGCGACAACACTCCAAACATGTTCCATATGATGATATCACTACATTGGATTCTTCTTCCGGGATAGAATGGAGAGAGATAATGAGTTGGTACCCTATTAATGGTATGATCTTCTGCATAAGGAGCATAGTAGATCAGGAACCCTAATTCATGACATCTGCAGGAAATTCCAATTGGCAGTGGGGCACAGGTCGAAATTTCTTCAGGATTCCATCCCAACTTTATGAGAGCAGGGTTAGCATGAGATCGAGTCAGGATTTGGAAAGGAGAGAGGTCATGAGCTGGTATGCTATTCATAGAGTATCATTATTAGTCTCAGGTACATTTCAATAGGAGCACTTGGATGAGAGAAATGTTACATGTTCCATTGGGCCATGGATTGTAGACCGATAGTCCATCAATATTTTAGTAGCACTAGCTAGACATCTGCAGGTCAGGATTGACCTCGGCCTAGACTGGAGGTTGGATTGGAGAGAGTGGCTAAGTTGGTCCTCGCTTCATGGGGCAAAATATACAGTTAGAGATAGTGTGCAGTCCGAGCCATGGGATTCAGGCGACGATTGGACATGGTAGCATAAGGATCCAGGTAGATTGATTGATGATGGGCGTGGGGATAAATCAATTTGTGATCCCATCATTGAGGGGTCTGTTCCGGGTGACTTGACACAAGATCATATCAGAACCCAAGGGTTTGTATGGGATCCAGGCATTGGGTCCCAGTTGCATCAGGCCAACAAGGTGGCCAACATATTTGGATGGCAAGAAATCTTGGGGTGGAAGATCTGTAATATTCCTTTTTTTTGTGTCACCTATGATAGGGTTAGGATGGACTTCTAGAGTGAGGAGCAAATAGGTCACAGGTACAAGTTGATGTCATGAGCCGACCTACGGGATTTTTGGAGGAGTTCTAAGGAGTTTCTATGAGTAACGGTGGCATTCGCTTGATATATCCCATAATCTGCACTGTTTTCCTTTTGTTCTGGTGCATTCCAAAAACTTTCGGAAAACCAAATTATTTTGGGCTTAACTTAATTAATCACACTCAAGGTGGAATTCTAGGAGGAATACACAATAGAAAACCTTAGTGTAATAGCTTTTTGGAACTAGGACAAGAATACCTATATGATGGAGTGGTTGGATGTGAATTTCAGTGACCTGAGGAGACATGGTAGCTGATTTACTCTTTCCAGCATTAAAAAGGAATATTTTAATTAGAAAATAAGAGGGAAAAGTGTTCCATGATTAAAATAATAATAAAATAAGGTTCTAGAAGGATCCATGAGATCTATAAAAGAAGAGGAGGAATCCATTGAGGAATATCTTAGATTTGATATCTTTTCTTTTATATAAGGTTGAGAAACCAGTTCTCTTCTCCATCGGTAGCCCTAGGACGAAAACCCTCGGGTAATTTAGTGAGAGTGGGTGAGCACCCATCTATTCCCTTGGTGAATCGAATCAAGATTCACAGGTTGCAGTGATTCTTTTCCTATTTTCAGTTTGGAGGTTATCACCAACATTATAGTTATCTTGGAGGGTTTTTTCCACCTATTGTATTGGCATATATTTCTATATAATAAAGCTGGATTTTGTTATAGTTTTTGCATATCTCATTGTTTCTTAGGTTGTGATATTTTAATGATATTGTCGTATGATTTCTGGGTTTATTTTTTCTATTAGATTTCTGGTATTTTGGTTATTTTCTTGGTGAAATTGTGAAAATTTATAACCCTAGTTGAATTTTAATGAAAATTCCCGAAAGGGATATTACATCTGCAACCGGTGGTATGACCTGCATGGGCCACCACGCTCATGCGTGGGAGATTGTGAGATGGAGAGAACAACTATAGGGGTCATAGCAACTGAATGTGGGAGAGAAACTATTGGAGGAGAGAGTGGAGGGGTAGGATGGGGGTAGGGGCTGTCGGAGTTTGTGGGAGGTGGAGCCGGAAGAAGGTCGAGGGAGGAGGAGGGTCATTGGGGGAGGGTCGGGAGGGAGCCACAGGAGGGCGACGGTGTTTAGGGAGGTCAGATGATAGGTAGAGGGCCAAGGGTGTAGTGGTTATGTTGATAATCCATTCGGGGGCAATAAATCCAAGATCAAGGGTGTTGCAATTAATAGATGAAGCTAGGGATGCTAGAATCAAACTTGAATTTTTTTTTGTAGCTAAAAAATGCTCAATAATACCATGTCTTGAAATTCTACTTGGGTTGGAGCATTTTCAATATCTAGATTGTTTCCTTGCAGGGGATAATGTAAAGAAAAAGAACCATGATCCTTCAATTTATTTAGAAGCTGCAAAGAGACTTAGAAAATTGGCTAAAAATTGTCCTGTTGTAGAGGACAATCTATTTGGTTTAAAGGCAGAAATAGGAGTAGGATTGGATTTTTTTTTTCATTAGGCCTCAAAGAGAAGGCGATGTGTAGAAGGAGAAGGTGATGCTAAGCGAGCGAGACTATGAGGCTTTGTAATATTCTAAAATAGGAAAAACAACAATATTGAACACAATAATGGAAATAGAAATGAATAATATTACATCAAGATATGGGACCAATATGGAGCCATTATAATAGTCATATCAGCAAAAAATAAGTAAAAAATACTGAGGCACAAGTCATATGATATGGGCAAACAACCCTCCAATCATCAAACACTCTCAAAAGTGAGATGATGCTAATATACAAAATGCTAGAGAGCCACTAAAATGCAGTAATAGTGAACATAGATACAACATGGGAACATACAATGATATAAAATGACTGATATATGCCTCAAAAGATGCTATACATGAATATCAAGGCTCTATATCACCTCTCCGAGACAACCCAAGAGGGTTTTCAGAAATACACCAAAAATACAATGGTGAACTGCAACCCTAGGGTGGAAGGCTCACTGCAAAAGAATAAATGGGAAGATATGGCTGAATTTGATGTAGAAGTATCTAGCTCTCCTCCAATAAACTGTATCAGTGAAATTTTGATCCCTCCACTGAATATCTAACTCCCCAAATGATGCACCGAACCAACTCTACAAACTCCTCCCTAAAATAACATAGTCCAAGACTGAAACTACGTTTTAGGGGATATTAATAACTTGACCTAGTGCCAAATGCTACAATTATGCCCAAGGACCTTCTTTTCTAGCCTCCCAATGGAAAGGATGCTTCCCCCACTGAAGACAAGCTCAGAAATGGCCCAATCCAATCCTCCACTATTGCACCCTACAACACAGCACAACCCTAAGAAGAAACTGCACTGTAGAAGAACGTTGTAGCTTAGCCTGTTGCCGGAATGTGGAAATTCAACCCAATAACTTCTCCTAAGTGGGCACTCGAATTCCCCTGAGGATGAAGTTGGGATTCCCACTCGGGAACACCCTTATGATAAACAACATTGTAGTCTCCGCTAAATGGCTGAAGAGAGCAACAAGTCATAACAGACCATAAACAAAATAATAATCAATCCTACCCTCCATGGCTACCATCGCCTTCCTTATATGATTTGTGAGTCTTCTCACCTTGGGGCCCATGCATTAAAGCCACTATTTCCATGTAAGGGATCTCCCCCCAAAACTGCATTCTCCCTCATTGAATGTCCACTCCCTCCATACCAACATTGTTGATTTGGTCAAATTTGACCAATTCCACATGCTTTATCCCATATTCACACATAAGGGTGCTTTATCCAGCTACTTTGATGATCCCTTTTTACATTGAGAGGGATTTTATTCCTACTAAAGAGATTTATCGGTCTCCCTACCCACTTATTCATCTATCTAAATGATAAAGAAAAAATTAATATTCTAATTAGCTGCATGCTAATTTTGGAATATTACAATCCTCCCCTCCCAAATTTTTCTTGTCCTCAAGCAACTAGAAGGATAGAACTAAGCAGCCTCCTCTCCTCCTCCTATAACATCCTCATATGATAAGTTCCTCCAACGAGGAAGATTCTCTCTCATCAATATGTCCCCAAGTTTCTCCTTCCAAGTGTATAAGTAAGCCTTTGGTGATAAATCCAAATGGCTCTCATCATGAAAAAGTGGGATATCCATGGAGGAAACTATATGTTGTCTAGAGGCCTCCTTGAAGCACGGAATCAGAAAAATATTGGGAAACTTCATTCCCATGTGAAGCTCCAATCACCAAGCTATCATCCAAATAAGATGAATCACCCTCCAGAATGGTAATTCATAGAAAAAATCCTCCCAAATTCTCACAAGAGGCATCTCCCAAGTGCTGAAGTCACCCAAATGGTTCATCCCATAAGGGAACAAGAGGTCTAATGTAGCAATCATTTGTTGCCCAATGT
This sequence comes from Pinus albicaulis, assembly GCA_034641835.2. Taxonomy (NCBI): domain Eukaryota; kingdom Viridiplantae; phylum Streptophyta; class Pinopsida; order Pinales; family Pinaceae; genus Pinus; species Pinus albicaulis. The sequence continues at coordinate 280,070,680 of CM076569.1, forward strand.
TCTCCCTGAAGTATGAAGCATAATAAATGTGGGGAGTCCCATTCCTAAAGGACACATCCAACCTATGTGTCATCCCTCCAATCATTCCCACAACAATGATAAGATCGTCCTCAACATATGGGATCACAATCAAAGTCATACTAGCTGCCATGTGTAATACTAGAGAAGGAAAATTTTCCCTCAAGTGCAGCCATTGTAGTTTTACTCGTAACTTCCTCAGAATATGATATGGTGAGTGATTTCCCAACCACTTGCATGCTGCCTGTTAGTCATCAGTAATTTTTTCCTTTGTAGATGACTAAATGCTTATCCTAGATTTCTAGAAACAAAATTCAAGAATCTCGTGAGTTCTAGAAATATCAATGCCTTCATTATCTTTAGGATAAATTTTTCATTATTCTACCACTCTATCAAGGCTTGGCTAGTATATCACTCCCAAAAGACCAAATCACGGACTTATGTCACTCATTCTCACTATGTTTTTGACGCAACAAAACTAAAATTTCTACCCGCATTTCTCTTTGGTTTACCCCACGTGGCTCCTTTGTTTTCTTTTTATTTAATTATGAAATTCGTAGAATTTGATAAATAATACTATCCACAATTTTTGAACTTTAAATTATATTCCCGAACCTTATATTATGCCGTCAACCTTATGACCAATGTTTTATGCCTTTCGAAACTTTATATTAAAACCAACGCTCTATTTTGAATAATTAACTATGTAATAAAACTTTAGCTCCAGGCTTGCCTCCACGTCCAATCACCCAATCAAACGCTCGTACCATACCTGGCTATCCTCCGTGCACCTTGGTTATCGTTCGCGCATCTCTTGAAAACGACCACCGTCCGATGGCCCTTTCCCAGATCGATGGCTCTCGTCAATATCGCTCGGCGTCCTAGTACGAACGTTAACGTGTGATGGCATGGTTTAAACGGTGGTTTTCTGGGGGTCCACTTCGCCACATGTCCACTCCTCTATGGAATCGCTCCTCGATCGGGGAATACCGCTTGTACACAAAAAGCGGTGCGATATGGGCAATCTGCCTCCTCGAATACGCTCGTGGTTTTGCTACAGTGATTGACCAGGGTTAATGCGGGGTCGCGCAGGACTTTTGAGTCATTTAACTCGGGTCTAATCCCAGGGTCAGGTTCCAAAATCAACGACTCTATTTCTCTTTAGTAAGTGGGAATTTTATATATGAACAGGGTTCACGACCATGGGTTCTCCACACAGACCTCGCCTGCGGTGAGGGTTAAATTCACAGGGTTTGCTCGAATAATTAAGGGAAAAAACAGACAGAGATATGTGGAATTCATACACGAGTTCAATTATACATTCACAGGATTCATCACTTCGCAATTAAACAATCTCTTGACAATTAAGGATTCAAAATGACTCTATGGAGAATGCGCACTGAAATTATTTAATTGGAAGCAATCAACAACACACGGAGTTTTATTGCCGAAATCTCTTCTCTTCCCCTCTCCTACATCTAGAGAATACAATTTATACATATTACAATGTGGCTCTTCGGTTCCTCGGTGAGGACCGTTTTAGAAAATCAACAGCCTAATTACAATAATTCAATTAACTGAAATATGACAGCTAGACTAACTGAGCTATTCGACTTCCATTAACTCTAACTAATACAATCAGCTGAGGTATTAACACCTAGCTATAACAATTCAAATTTTTTCAAACCCTCGTAGCAACAACATGTGGACAAAACTCCTACATTGTTGGCTAGTGTCTAATGCCTCTGCATCAGTTTTCCACCTCTGACCCTACCACTCTGTTTTGACTGGCCTAAATCTTCTACCTACACCTTGCATTGCCAAGTAACCCAAACCTTTTCCCCTATTCATCAAGTGCCTCCAGCAGCGGTGATTTTGAACTACCTTTCTAGGCTCTTTAGATAAATCAAAGCTATTAGTTTCTAGGATTGCAATACATAAAAGTTGGTCAAAACTCTGTTTTACACCGTCAAACCCTCATTCAAGTATTCATCCAAAGACCAAATCCATAAGTCCTACAAGTAGGTCATGTAAGGTCTCCTAGATTATTCATTATTCTAGTTTTCCACAACTCACTTTTTCACAGGTTCCCAAAGGTGAAATCAAATGAAAAAGAAGGTGAGCTCATGATTTTCCAAAGGGTATCAAAAACCCTTCAAGAAAGGACCTCCTAGATCAGAGCATAAAGTCTGCAAAAAAGACAGTTTCCTATCTTAAAGCATTTTTTCAGGAATGGTTTATGATGGTTATCAGTATAAGAAAGGCAAGGTGAGAATCCAAAATCTTTTAGGATAGTCATAGCATAAGAGAAACAATATGCCTAAGTAAACAAGGAATATCAATGGTTTTATGACTGATTGACTATAAGGTGTTGCCTAGCAATATTTCCATGAAAAAAGATCAAAAAGACAAAGATACATCAGCACCACCAAGCATGAAACCAAAGTCTCTAGAAATTATAAATGGGAAAAGGAAAAAGGCCTTAAAAAAATAGAAGTTTAGGAAGGTGGGCAAAAGGTGAAATGAAAGTCCTAAAACTTCATTATAATAACATAAGGTGTTCAAAATATGCCTAAAAGGAGACCTCCATGGTTAAAATATGACAAAAAGGGTGTTCACTACAGCAAAGTGGACAAAATTGTAAAGAGTATCAGTGTGCAGGCTACTTAAACTTTCAAAGTACAGTCACAGGTCTACAAAATGATCAAAAGAAGAAAGGCAGGAGGTTAAAGGTCAAAAACAAATCAAATGGAGCATAAGTTCTACTTTTGATTCTTTAAGGTACCAAACTCTAGAAGAAGTGTAAAAAGATCAAAACATTGCTTTATGGCACCACCAGCAAGCAGAAGTGGCCAAAGGGAGAAATAAAATCACTTTTTCAAGATCATCCATAAAGACCGTTTTCATGCTTAAAACATCACCTCCAAAAAGAAAAGGAAAATATTATTAAAATGGATGAAGGATCAAAAGTAAACATTAGTCAAGGTGGGTTTTTATTTTTAGTTTTTCAAGGATATAAAAGCATCACATGTATCATCACTCAACACCATTTTTTCATTTACAAAAGGAATGGAAGGATTTCAATATTTTCAGAGTTTTCTGAAAGATATTCGAGCAAAAAACCTAGGTTTTGCGCTGTTGAAAGGCTGCGCTATGCGCCTATTCGCACAACCCATGTATTTTTCAAAGGGACGCTACCTGCTTGTGTAACAGCATTGCGCACAGGGCCATAGCCTGACTCGACCGCGTGCACAGCCACCTGACGCTGCGCTCTTCTGTGTGCAGGAGCTGACTCGATATCCTGAGCGCTACACGCAAGGACGTGCAGGAGCTTCCCAACAGCTTAAAGTTGTGTGTTGGTCTGTTCATAGGCATACACAACTGCCTGAAATTCCATCCGCTCGAAACCTTGTGTAGAGGTCACCCGACCCAACAGCCTTCACTACGCTCTTGTGCATTCAGGGCAACCAAAGAGGATCTGACTACCCATGCAGGTCTATCCTATGTGACGCTCCTACATTGCATTTAGGGAAAACTTGACAGGTCATGTAGAATCCACCTGACTAGCCCATGCTGCGTTCCTATGTATTGTGGTTTCAGCTATGAGATTTTTGAGAGGTATTTATAAATTTTATACCTTTTCCTATTATGTAAAGGTAAAATTATAAAGAAACCTAAAGGGTGAACTTAAAGAAAGAGGAAAAAACCCTAAAGGAAGAAAGGTTAGGTCCCCATGTTTGCAAGCATTGCTGATTGAAAAGCACCCATCCATCGACACACCAAAAACACATCAAGGCCAAAGGTGTCCTCATTCACTCCTCGTTTCCCCTCCAAATTTTCAGGTCATTGCCTTCCTCATTAACCTCTCACTTCCCTCTCCATATCCTTTCACAAACAGTTTACAGTGTTTGTTTTAAAAGGCAAGAGAAAAGGACAAAATTCCTAGAGAATTCAGTGTTGATAGCGGCAAGAGAGGCCAAAGGCCTAGAGAACAGTAGAGGAAGGGTGGGAAACAAAATAGGTTTGAGCCTATTGTCTACTCAACTGAGTGTTCCTAAATTGATGTCATAAATTGTCAACCAGGGCTAGTAAACCGTTGAAGTGAAATGCACTACATGTGCCTAGGTATCTTCTTCCTACTTCGTTGTGCTTAGTGTTTTTCTAGTGTTTTTGGTTTTCTGTTTTTATGTTAAGAGGAAAAGAACTAAATTGTTGGCAAAGAGAAGTTACTGATCACACTAAAACAGAACAAAATCTACTCTAAACTATGTATGGCACCTAAGAACATAAAATGCTAATCCACAGATTGTAAAGCTGATAAGAAAAGTAACTCATAACATTAAACTCAGTCCAATTTATTTCATTAGAGGTATGTTGGAACAACTTGAGAAAATGATAAGTTTGATGTAATGAGGTTCTCTTTAGTAAACAAAAACTTAAAATATCACAAAGAAAATCTCATCCATTGTTATAAATTTGTTGGAACATTTTGAGAAAAGATTATCTGCAACATAGTAGGGAATACTATGCTAAAATAACTTATGACACTAGAATTAACTCATTATGCAACTCAAAATGTGACTATTAGGCCTCATTCAAGGATTAGAGATCTCTTGGAATAACTTTGGAAAGAGGTTGTTTGTAAAATTATGAGAAATCGCAGAACAGCCAAGAACTCAAAATGATATAACTAATTCTTGTTTATATGATAATGATGTGTTAGAAGAAGTTAAGAACGAGAACATATTATAAAATAATGAGGGTCTTTTAAGTCTAATTAACAGGACTAGAATGCAACTAACTAATAAAACTGAAATACAATGAACAGAACTGAACTAAAGTGCAATTAACTCAAGAGTACTACAGCTATATCTCATTCACACATTAGTGATATATTGGAACATCTCATGAGAACAATATTGACTGTAATATTCAATATAAGTAAATGACATAAGCATGATGCAAGAGGATAAACTCAGAAAACAGCCTAAGTTAAGAACAAAACAGAGTTAAAGGTCAGTTATCTAGAAAATATGCACAAAGCCTTTTGGACAGTAGGGGCCCTCTACCATCATATTGGCACACGAATCCTTAACTCCTTAAAATGGCTTTAGATCATGCATCAAAGTTGTACTTGTTTCATTAAAGGAAAAATGCTCAGAAACAGGGTATCACAGTCTTTTAAGAACTAACAAAAAAACATCAACTAACTGTTTCTCAGTTCACCGAGTTATTCTTATAAGTAAATACATAACTGTCATTGAGTAGAAATATGCATAGGTGTATTTTATAATCAAAATTGAACTAGAACTCCTATTGAGGACTCTTATTTTGCTAAAGACACCTGCAGAGTCCTTATCCTTGTAGAAGTCTGCTTCTTAGTTTTGGCTTTATCCACGTGCATAACCACTTTCAGATTTTTGCTCAGCCTTCGTAGAGGACAAGGAGTGATGTAGGAGAGTTCTGGAATTTAGCCATATGCATCTTTCCCTCAAATTACACATGTAACCTGTGTGAGCATAAAGATGGCTGCAGAATATGCGACTAGCTACAGAATGGATGAATTTTGTAGCTAAGTCTGATCAAAGACCACTATCAGAACAAAACCACAAAAGTATAATAAGTCAGTCATTGCATGCATTCTTAAAGTGATTTTAATCATTCCTATTGATCTTTTAAGCCTATGACTGATAAAGTACAAACGAAATGAAGTGAAATTTCGTGAAAGGAAAGGACATCTTTAGGGCTCAACATACCCCCACTGAAAAAGTTTTGCGTGTCCTCATGCAATCAATCCATATATTCTGAAATTTTTTCTAGGACATCTAGCTTCCTTTTTCTGCTTTTCTCGGTGTTCAATGGCATCCTAGGCTTCCTTATGACCAATTTGAACCTTAGATTTATAAGTGCCCTACTCAATTTCTTGTTTTTCTTCTTTAGCTTCTCACTAGCCTTGTACATTTTTTCCATTTGTAGAGAGAGAGTTGTGTTCATATCACTTTTCAGTTTGACTTATTCCCTTAAAATTTCATTTTCATTTTTTAAATGCCTATTGAGTACTTCCAATTCATATTTGTCTCTTCTCAGCACTTCAATTGAAGATTCTTTTGGGCTAGGAGTTCTTTCTTTGTTTTCTGAGGCTCTCTTTTCTAATGACTCAACATAATTATAGATTTGTTGTTGGGTTGGGTCTACCTCCAGAGTTCCTCTATCAAGATCTTCTTCGTACTATTACTTAGGAGACCTGTCAGTTGGTGTCTCTTCATATTCAATATCTATGATTCATGTTTGCTTAACTCCTGTTTTATTCAATATGCCTCTAAGCCTATGACTTCTTCTCAGTTTAGATGGTCCCTCACCTCTCTCCTTAGCATACTTTCTTATTATCTTTTCCTTTTTGAGTTGTTTCTTGATTTTGGCCAATTTTTCAGAGACAATCTCCTCACTATCTTCTTGTATGGATTTATGAGTTTTAATTTCAACAGATTTGGCAACTTTTCCCCTCTTGCTTCTCCTTACAATTTTTCCTTCAGATAGATTTTCTTTAGGTTCTTCAAAATGATTCCTCAAGAGGAACTCATCCCAACTGTCTCCTATCTTTTTCAAATGATGCTCAATTAGAATTTTGACTAGGCCATGATGATATAAGGTGGTTTCTAAGAACTGAACCCTTTTTTGGACATTAGAAGCCATCTTCTTTAGGCTATGGAGTAAGAAAAAGGGTAAATTTATCTCTTCATCTAGGAAATTCATCATAAGTCGAATGTGATAAAGATATAGGGTGCCAAACCTTCCCTCACAGGTTATAAACTTTTGCAGAATTAGCAACATATTTCACCATTTATTCTTCAATGCTGAAATAGGAATGCCTTTCTTAAAAACCGAAATATACATACCTGGTGTTTTTAGCATCTGCCTCCATGCTTCATTGTGAAATTATTTGTTTTTGAACCATCGTTCACCTTTCCTTGGTAACTTTGCTACTTCTAATATAAAGGATTATGTGATAATGAACTTTAAATCACCTATTTCAACTTCTGACCCGTTGAATGAACGGGAAAGTGACTTGGTGACCTCCTTATGAAATCCATTGAACTTCTCCAAAAACTGTAGCCATCCAACCTGCTGTAACATCTCTCTAATTTGTGGGTAACCTTCTAGATATTTGGTTCCAACTGGTTCGGACCTTACAATAAGTTCCATGGCTTCTTTTCCTTAATTTAAATTTACTGCTCTGTTATTGCTCTCCTATTCAAGGTAAAAATGGCTGTAGAGGGTTTTTTTCACCCTAAAGATGACTTCTCTATTTCTGCAGACAGGAATTGGCTATGGAGAAATGACATGAAGTGGATATGAGATGAGTGAAATACGGTGAGGGTAAATCACACGAATAAATGAGTTTGAGATTTTTTATGGAGTAAAAGACCACAGAGAAATTCCATGAGGATTTCAAAATCATCAATGAATATTTCGAGTTAGTGATGTGACCTAATAGGTCACTTCAAGTACTGACCATTAACTTTTAATAAATGATGATTTGATATGGGCGGAATGGAAGGGATTTGTTCAAGGATTTTCTGATAGGCTTGATCAATATGAATAATTAAAATAACCTTATGAAACATACATATGACTTAACCATACTATATCTTTCATAATCTGTTATCATAATAATTTCACACAATTTTACCTTAGCCCTTCTTTTGATTTTTGTTGTTTTAATATGCTTTTTCTTTCCTTTGGAAATTATTGATCTTTCAGTATTCATAATCCTTTTGATTTTTCTTGTTGAAGTAGGTGTGCAGGACCAATTTGCTGTTGAAAAAGTGGTTTCTGGATAGTCGGCTGCAAAATATCTAGCTGCAGAATGTGTGGCTGCAAAATATCTGGCTGCAGAATGTACCTGTAAAAGCTTTGAGACATGGAATGAAATTATTTGAAATATGGATGGAATGAAGTATGAGATGAAATAAAATGGATCATGAAATATAGTGGAATGTAGCATGAATGAAGTGAAATATTATGGAATGAAATGAATCATAAATGTGGAGTGGAATGAAATATGAAAAGTGGCCTGCAAATTATGATTTGTAATATTCAATTGCAGAAAAAGATCAATTTTGAAAATCTGAAATGAAAATGAGATGGATCATGAAATGGAGTGAATGAAGTATGGATGAATGGAGTGAATGAAATATGAATGAAGTGAGATATGATGATGTGAAATGGTTCATAAGTGGAATGTTATATGTAAAGTGAGCCAACACTTATGATTTTATGATAGTTGTTTGCAGGGAAAGAACAATTTTGAAAAGCTAAAATGTCAAAAGGATTCTGATTTTCACCTTATCTTTTCTGCATAAACATGATAATCAATGATTAGTTTTCATGTTTATACTTTATTTTTATTTTTATTTTTCATCATCTAATTTCAGAAAATACAATCAAGTTGATGAAGAAGAAGGATTCTTCTTCATTAACTTCACATCATTGTTCTCTTGAAATCTGTTGACAAATTCTTCTCTTGAAAGTGGCTTATGATACAGTTTCAATCTATGACCATTTACAAGAAAAGTGACCTTATCTTCATCTATTGTCCTGATTTTTATTGCTCCATTGTCAAAAAATTTCACAATTTCATATGGCCCAAGCCAACTTGTTTGGAATTTACCTTGAAAATATTTGAACTTTGAATCAAACAAGAGGGCCCAGTCACCTTCTTTGAATTTATTTTCCTTAATGTAATTATCATGCCATCTAGTCCTTTGCTGTTGGACTATATTTTTTCTCTGGACTGCATCCTGTCTGATCTCATTCAATTCATTAATCTGCTCCAATCTGTGCTTTTGTGCTTCTGTTAGATCAATTTCTAGCTGGACTGCCATTTTAAAAGTTTGAATCTGAAACTCTATGGGAAACAAGACTTGTTTTCCATAAAGAAGTTCATAAGGGGTATGACATGTTGTGCTTCTCCATGTAGTTCTATAGGCCCACAAGGCTTCAAGAATCCTGTCTGCCCAATCTCTTCTATGTAAATGAACAGTATTTGTTAGGATCCCCTCAATGACCTTATTAGTAGATTCCACTTGGCCATTTGCTTGTGGATGATAGGGAGTAGATTTTCTGTGTCTGATTTTGTACCTCTCCGCCATTTTTTCCACTAGCCTTGATGTCAATTGAGCTCCTTTCTCTGTAACAATTTCTCTTGGGACACCAATACGAGTAAAAATATCCTCAAAAAGAAAATTAACTATAGATGCTTCAGTAGCAGAAATTAATGGCTTGGACTCTACCCATTTGGTAACATAATCAATGCAAACTAATATATATTTCTTTTGTCTTGATGGAGGACTAATAGGTCCTACAAAATCTAAAGCCCATTTCTCAAAAGGTTCAATATGTACCTGAGGCTGCAATGGCATCTCACTTGAAGGAGAAGGTTTCCCTACCCTTTGGAAGTTGTCACACCTTTTGACATACTCTTTAGCATCTTTAAAAATGGATGGCCAATAGTATCCTAAATTAAGGATCTTATAAGTTGTCCTTTTATCAGCAAAGTGTCCACCACAAGGTTCATCATGACATGCCTTGATAATCTCAGGCATCTCATATTCTCAAACACATCTCCTAATGATAAAGTCTGGACCTATTTTGTATAGCTCATTAGCAACCCATGAATATTTTTCACTGTCATAAATGATCTTTCTTTTGTCTCTTGCATTCATTATTGAAGGAAATTTCCCTGAAACTAGATAATTAGCAATGTCAACAAACCAAGGAGTTTGAGTAGAAATTGCAAAAAGATATTCATCAGCGAATTGATCTTCAACTAGAGTATTGTCTTTAATGTTTTGGAGTCTAGATAGGAAATCAAATATTGTATTTTGTTTCCCAGGCCTATCTAGAATGGTGATGTTGAATTCCTGTAAAAGCAATAACCATCTTATGACTCTACAATTAGTAATTGATTTTTTCATTAGATATTTAATTGCAGAGTGATCTATGTGAAAAAAAGTTTCATAGCATGTTATATAGTGTCTGAATTTATTTATGGCATGAACAACAGCTAAGAAATATTTTTCAGTTACAGTATAATTTAGCTCTGAAGGATTCAAATTTTTACTGGTATAGTAGATGGCATAAGGAATCAGGTCTTTTTGTCCCAATACAGCTTCTAAAGTTGTATCCGAGGCATCTGTTGAAATATGAAAAGGTAATTTCCAGTTAGGTCCCCTTAAAATAGGTGCTTCAGAGATTTTTTTTTTTCAAGGTCTCAAGGGCTAACTGGCAATCAGGATTCCACTTGAATTCACAATATTTGGTGAGTAATTTGAAAAGTGGAGATGCTATCTTGGTGAAGTTTTCTATAAACCTTCAATAACATCTTGTAAATCCTAGAAAAATCCTAACATATTTTTGACAACTTGGAACAGATAAGCTAGAGATGACTTCAAATTTTGACTCATCAACTCTAATCCCATCCCCTGAAATGTGATACCCCAAAACAATTCCTTCAGTAAACATCATAAAACACTTCTCATGACTTAGTGAAAGATTTGCTTCTTTACATCTCTTTAAAAAAAATTCCAAGTTTGCTAAGGCTTCTTCAAATGCGTTTCCATAAACTGTGAAATCATCCATATATACCTCTACAAAATCATGCATTAGATCTGAAAAGATTCCTAGTACTGCCCTTTGAAATGTTGCAGGTGCATTGCATAGTCCAAATGGCAATACTCGGTAAGCATAGGTACCCCAAGGACAGGTAAATGTGGTTTTGTCTTGATAGTCAAGTGCTACTTGAATTTGACTATAACCACTAAACCCATCTAAAAATGAGAAGTAATTTTTGCCAGCTAATGTATCTAACACCTGATCCATGAAAGGTAGGGGAAAATGATCTTTAAGAGTAGCTTTGTTTAATTCCCGGTATTCAATACATACCCTCCATTTAACATTTTTCTTTGGCACAATTACCAAAAGAGAAACCCACTGACTATCTAAAATGGGATAGATAAAGTTGACATTTAACAATTTCTGCAATTCTTCTTTAAAAATCTCCCTAAGGTTTGGATTCATCCGTCTCTGAGGTTGTTTGATTGGTTTACAATTTTCCTCTATGTAGATGTGATGAGTGCAAGTCTTAGGGCTTATCCCTTTCATATCAGTGTACTCCCATGCATATGCAGAAGAATGTCTCTGTAATATCTTGACTAGCTTTTCTTGTTGATATTTCTCTAGGTTCTTGTTTATGTTTAAATTTTTACCTGGAAATATCTCAATTGTAGAGTTGCCAAATTTATCCATGGAGTAAAGAGACATCCGTCTTGATGATAAAAACTCAATGTTGGATTCTTCTTGAAATTTTTCATGTTTGTATTCCGAAGAGGATTCAAAATTTTCTAAGGTATTTAGAATCTGGCTATCTTCACTAATTTCTAAAATTGTGAAGAGAGGTTGTATGTCTTCTTCATCTTCAATCCATTGAGTATCATCTAACTCTGTAATTGTTTTTGCTGGATGATACAAGGTAAATTTCTTGGTTGAACTACCATCAGAGATGTACATATCACCGGATCTATATCTAATGAAAGCATCAACTGTAGCTAACCAAGGTCTTCCTAATATAATAGGATGCCCTCCTAGATTATTTTTAGGAGTTAGGATCATAAAATCCACAGGATACTCCCAAGAATCTAGGGACACTGGAATGTCTTCTATTACCCCATCAGGTTTGATCACAGATCTATCTGCTAATTGTAATAATGTGGGTGTAAAAAGAAGATTAGGAATTTTAGTTTGTCCATGATTTGTCTACTCGTGATATTGATTGCTGCCCCTAAATCAATAAGTGTGTTTTGGATCTCAGTTCCATTGATGTGTATTTTAACAACTGGATTTCCTGGGTCTAGATACTTTGGAATAGCAATCTTACCCATCATAATGTCTGTTATTTTTCCTGCCAGTTGAGTTTTCTTTGTCTCTTTTATTCTTTTTCCTGTTTTTTTCATACTCAAATCCTTTATTGTCTTTGCTAAGATTGGAATTTCCTTGATAGCTTGTAATAATGGGATCTTAATGCAAAAATTCCTTAGCTCATCTAGGAAATCATAATTAGGCACCGTAATTTGTTTTTCTACACCCCTATCAATTTGTAATCTTTCTAGAAAGGGAGGTGTAGAGGTGGATGTTGATGGCTGCTCTACTATAGGGGTTGAAATTATTGATTCTTTTTTTTTTGATTTTTCAATGTTTGGGTTTTGAAAATATGTGTTCTCTTCAAGACTTTTATTTACCCGTAGAGAATATTCCTCAGAGTTGTTTTTCTCTTGTATGATTACAGAAGGTTTCTTCTTTTCAAGTATTCTTCCAAACCTAAGTTGAACATCATTAAGGTCTAAATGAGTAATAAAATAGGTTGGGAACTGTTGGCCTTCTATCATGTATGTGTTCTGAGGGTTTTTATTGTTGGGGTTTCGTATGGGTTGGGCAGGTAACTGATATTCTTTCTGAGGAAATGGTAATGGAAGTGGTGGATTTTGATGTTGTGGATTTTGAGGATTTTGTTGAGGATTTTGTTGAGGAGGGAAATTTGGATATGGTGGATAAGATGGAGGATATTGATAATACTGAGGGTATATTCCATAGGGATTTTGTGCTCCTTGTGCCCAAGTTTGAGATTTATTTTGGAATTGGGGCCAAGGTTGCTGCTAAGAATTCCAATTTGGTGGGGGTTGATTATACAGCTGATCATGGAATCCTTGTGTTTTAGGTCCCTGCCAAGGCCTCCTAGAGACAAAATTGAGAGATTCTATGGAATTTATAGGGGTTTCTTATTGAAATATAGCTTTAAGACCAGGAAGTGAAGGACAACTCTTGGTCTCATGTTTTTCTGAATAAATTACACAAGTCTCTACTATTTTTACATCCAAAGGGCACTCTCTCAAGGCATGCTTCTTTCTACATTTGGGACAAAAGATTGCTAAGGCATCAGATTCATCTTTTTGCTTTTTTTGTAACTCAAGGGTGTCTATTTGTTCACTAAGAATCCCTAAAATATTAGATTTGAATTTATCAAGCATATGTCCTATTTCTGCCCTACTTATTTTCCCAGAAGCAGACTTACTTGGCCTTGCAATAGCAGGGTCTCTTGATCCTTTTACAGTTTTAGATTTCCCTCTTGAAAGGTTGATACATAATTCATCTATTTCAGGTAATGTGAGCTGAGATATATCCCCTTTTCCCATCATATTAAGGATATCTAGCCATTCATCCCTAATTGTCTTCAACAAGAGAGCTTTCAAAGTATCTTGGTCTAAGTTTTCCATTTTTTCTCTTTTGATGTTATAGTTAAACCTTTCCAACAAATCTTCCATATTTTCATCCTCTTTTTGTAGCATTTTAAACACTTCCTCCTTATGGTTGACTGGCACACAGTAATCCAAATACCTCTCTAGAAACGCATGTTTCATGTCTTCCCATGTCCTAATAGAACTGTTGATCAAACTCATAAACCATTTTAATGTTGCTCCTTTCAATGTTGAAGGGAATAGTTTAAGTTTTTCGGAATCTTGTAAGTAATCATAGTTTCTACATAGGACTTCAAATTCAAATACGAAGCTTTCAGGATCTTCACTTTTGAGTCTCTTAGAGTCGGTCCTTACGGCCCTCTGTCAGAGATCATTTCGCTTTTTGCATATCATTTTTAGGTGTCTCGCTCACTTCACTTCGTTGCATTTTGCTAGGGGCATGCCATTGACTGACGAGAGGGTCTGGTCGTCTTGTGTTTCCTCATGCTTGTACCTGCAGGGCTAATTGAAACTCCTCAAAAATCATCAAAGTTCAGGTCACGTCATTCATGGTCATAAATAATTATTTTCGTCAAAAAGAGTCTTTAGTCCTAGAGTCTAGGGTTTTCAGTCTTTGATACATGCAATAAAAGCTCGCAGGCCATGAGGATGGTTTCGAAAAGGTTTCTATTTCATATTTTTATTCTCAAAAACATTTGAAGACATTTCTAGTCCAAAACTCTGTTTTGAACTAGAAACTGTCAATTTTATTTTTTATAATAATTTTGTATTTGTTCCACCATAAAAAGTTCAAAGCAAGCCTCTAGTCTTTGCCGAAGTCAAAATTCCAAAATCCCTGCAAAAATCAAATCATTACATCAGTCCAAAACTCAGAAAAAAAACAGTGAAAAGCCAAAAGACAGAATTGCATTAAATGATAAAGTGCCAAGATTGCCAAACATTACAAAGTGGGTTATGGAGAAAATTAAAGTCAAATCTGATTCTTATGAGATATTTTTCAACCTATATAAAGCATGGAGGACAAGTCATTTTCACAAATTCCCAAAGCAAAGGTCGAATTGGAGAGTAGGAGGGCGAAAACTTGTTTTCAAAGTCGTGGAAGTCGAAGTGGAAGTGCGCGTTGCGCATATAGGTGGCGTGCGACGCACACAAGGCGCGCGACGCATTTGGCATCACAGGCCCGTGCATTTTTGCACGTGCGCAACGCATACACAGCGCGTGGCACACTGGGCATGCGCACGACGCATAGAGTTTCACGGCCAAAAAATTTTACTCCTTCACCCAGATTCATGCCAAATTACCTCTTTTTGCTTGCAAGTAAGTTATTCATGCTTACTTAGTGAATCATAGACATGTTATGGTATTTTGAAAGTGGAGAAAACAAGTGTTTGATGTGGTGAAATGTAAACCCTATGTTCATTGCCAAAATCACTCCATAGGGTTTTGAAAGAAATGTTAATGATATTGTGGGGGTTTCCAAACTTGTGTTACTGATACATATGCCCATGCTCTCTATTATTATTGGTGTCATCGCTTATTGTTTACCATAGCCTCACGCTCTCTCTCTCTCCTATTCTAATCACTGCTGTCATTACCACTGTCATTGTCACACTGTTTATCATTTATATTGTAACACAGTCCCATGTTCACTATTCCCATTCTCCATTGACAAAGCCTAAATATCATTGCAAGGGCTGTACACTACATTATACTCCTTCCTTTTCACTATACCTATATCAGCATATATTTTGCAAACATCTTGATTTCAGCGCCATGTCAGAGACGGATTCAGTTTATGAGCAGGAGTATGACAGTGATTCTACAGCAGAGATTAATGTGCCATGGAGGTCTCACAAAAGTGGCAAAAGTGGTAGGCATGTCAGGGAGGAGCCTACTTCTTTGGCTCAGTTGCAGGCTTGCCCGCTTGCAATGGATTGTTTTCAGCATCAGTCATGTTTCCAATACTGTGAGATGATTTCACAAACCCAGCATCATCATGAGCTAGCTCGTCTATTTGTTCTACATTTACATGATGGCCGGGTAAACCTTGTCGGAGTTAACTTCATTCTGTCACCAGAGACCATTGCTCAGGCCATCGGGATACCAAATATAGGAGAGGAATGGAACAAACGACAGTAGCTAGAGAAATCCTACTATGAGCCATACATCAAACCTGGGTATATGAGGCAGTTGAGCAGGGTATTTCCATTCAGATTTCTGAAGGATGAGTTTGCACCATTGATGAAGCTCATCATTCGATATTTCAGTTGCGAGGGCAGATTCTCACGCCTCTATGCGTACCATATCCATTTTCTGATGCATTTCACGAGGGTACGTATGATGAGCATTCCATACTTCATGTATCGCAACATAGAGCGGATGACATTTCTTGTACAGAAGAAGACCCCAGCACAGTAGCATAGCAGTATATATCATTACGCGCTGCTCAAAATCATGGTGGTACATCAGCTGACACAGTAGGGCATTGCTTGGGAGGATTTCATCTCCCATGACTTCTTTGCAGCGCCACAGCCGCCTCCCGAGGTAGTTCATGATGAGGGAGAGCTTTCACGCCAGCTTGACATTCCTGAGACCGAGCATATCAGTGCTCCAGTGTATGTGACATATCAGCGAGGCCACAAGGCCTTATTTGCAGCTACACGACGAGTATTATCTCCACCCGGGGTGGAAGGGGTCTCGTTGACTTCATCAGCAGCGCGAGTATTATCTCCACCCAGGGTGGAAGGGGTCTTGCCTTCAACTTCAGCATAGGTATAGGTTCAGGATAGAGGCAAGAGGCCTATGCACGATGAGGGCCCTTCAGGAGGCCGAGACACTGACTTTACACTCATCGATGTTGATGCGAGCTCTCCTAGCTCGAAACTGAAAGAGATCGTCCAGGAGCAGAAGGTCAAGATTGACACGCTGAATGTTAAGTTGCAGAGAGCTCAGTGGGTGATAAAATACCTGGAGCAGTGTAACAAACAGCTAGAGGATCAGCACACACTTGTAGAGCTGCGGTGAATCCGTGAAGATCGACAATTGGCCCGGAAGAGACCTGGTGACATGACACCAATTGAGCGAGAGACCGAACTCATGCATGTTAACATTCATTTGAATAATTTGTTAGCAAAGGCCAATAGAGACAAATACATGCTCCGTCACATGAAAGGTCATTATTGGGCCCGCATGCACGTCTGCAAGGAAAAAATGAAGATCCTGAAGAGAAGGCTGAGCAGAGCACTAAAACGGCAGAAGAGGCCTGATCCACTCCAGATTTTGGCCGAGGCTTTGTTGGTTGGGCATGATACATGATGGAGGGTCTTCGCTCCAAATTTGAGCAGATTTGAAGAATTTTTTGTCATTTTTGAAAATTTTGGTCTCAAAACAGGTTTTTCAGCCCAACGCGTAGCGCATCACGACGCGCGCTTATGATTGGGACACTTGCTGGAGGAAAAATTTGTATTTTTGGATTTTTCATGGTAAGTTATGCATTCTCAGAAATTTCCGAAACATTTCACCAAGTTCTGGATGATCAAAAGGGCCAAAAACACCATGAAAATCACCTTTCTGCCACCTTTTTCACCAACAGGAAGTACTTGTGGGAGAATGAAGTTTTGGAGGGGAAAATGAGCTCCAAATTGGGAAATTCCACTTGGGTTGGATAGCAGAAATATAGGGATTTCCAAAAAGCTATCGTGAGGTTGATTTTGATGCCAATAAGTTCCCCAAAAGCAGGCTGAAAGGCGTGCAACGGATAGAGCTCAGGCGCGCGGCGCATAGAGAAAATTGGCTAATTTTTCATCTTCCAGCTCAGGATTTCGGCCATTTGGACCAGTTTTGATTGTGAATGTAATTTTTGAGTTATATTGATGTAATTATGTGGTTCTCATGTAACTTTGATTCACTTTTACCTATTCTAGATGATTCACTCCCAAAAAAGTGAAAATCAAGTGAAAGAATCAGTTTCCTTCCTTTTAGAAGCAAGTTGTTTGTCTGCCTAGATTTTAGCTCCTTGTTTAGAATTAGTTGAAACTGCTCCTAGAAGGAGGAATTCGACCCCTAGAGGTATGGGAAGGGGTTAAGATGGTCTATATGATGTAATTTCTGAGACACTATCAGGGTTGGAATCTTGGGAAAAGTTTGGCACACTATTGTACATATTTTCTACATTTTGGCTAAGGAAAGATCAGAGGTTTTGCAGCACCTGTTGGGATTCTTGTGGCTTTCAGTTTTGATGGTGTGTTCTCTCAGTTATTTGTAAGTTCTTTAATTTTTAATGTATGCCATTCCCTTCTTTTTCTTCTGAAACTAAATGAATGAGTAAATGAGGTTGAATCCATTGTTTCCAGTGCTCTGCCTTTAAATTTGTTTAGTTTTACATGTTTTCGCCTGTTTGGAGAGGATTCCTGTTCTCCCTTGCCCTCTTCAGCTTCTTGTCATTCTGATCCATCCATACACCTAATCAAAAAGCATTAAGACTACTGCCTACCTTGCCCCAACTTGAATTCTGCAAAGATCTGGCCTCATCCCCGAGCCCAAAATTGTTTTCCCATTTTTTCAACAAAAACCCAAAAAATCAAAATCAAACTTTCCTATCTCTTTACTAGCCTAAAATCAGTATTCATTATAAGTCATCTCAGCCCCTTTGAATACCTTTTTCCGAGATAGACCCGGAGAGAGCCCTCTCCTGTCCTCGTAGGGCTAGCTACGAGGCTGAGCATGGTTTGATGTTGCCTTGAGTTTTACCTTATTTCAGCCTAAGGTAGATTTGAGCGTTAACATAGTGGCAACCATAATGGGGAGATAATCTCAATGGTTTTCTTTTTGATGTGTTTTTTTCATGAGTTATAGACGGAGTCTGAAGTCATGCCAGGTAGCTTTCGAAACGCTTTTGCCATGCATAAGCGAAAGTAGATAAACGTTGCTTCAGTCGATCTCCGATTAGCTTGTGAATGCAACACTTAATTTGCAAATTACCCCAGTATAATTATTCGTTCTAGACTTTTGGATGATTGATTATAGAAGTCGATAGGCTGAAAATAATCTATTGTGTCCTTTGAATTTTTCTTGAATAGATCAATACACTGGCTTCAAAAAGGCATACCAGATCAAATCCTGATCCAAATCCGCCTCCGGTATATGAAAACCCCAACCTAATCCCAAGAGTTTTCCGTTGAGAAGCTCCCATTATTCCTTTGGTCAAATCTCACTCATACCCCATTGTTTTTGAATACATTGAAGATATTGAGTTTGACAATCAGTTCGAGTTATCATTGTTTGAAACCAAATCCGAAAGTGCCACTGGTTCTACCTTCATCAATCCTGAGTTCATCAAGTATCTAGAAGTTGAGCAAGCAAACAAATCTATCGATAATTATATTCTAAATCTTCAAAACTCCATTGTGGCAACCAACATTTCTGAATTCATTGAATCTGCTTCACAAACTCTAGGACCATCTGAAATTGTATCCGGTTCACGGATTCCCACTGAACCTCCCTTTATCCCTACCATTCCCGTACAGCCTGAGATCTCTGATCAGCAATCAACAGTAGTTCCTCCTCCATCTCCACCGCGTACACCTCGTTCATCCACTGCTCCCATTCCACCTGTTTCTCCAAGACAGCAGATTATAAATCCGCCAAGAGCCATGGCTGCTAGATTCGCACCTCTTATTTTACCCGCAAATTTGGATCCTATGCCTACTGATTATCAGAGTAAGATTCCAATATTTGATGGCACTCCGAAGAGTGTGTCCTCTTAGTAGCATATTGTTAGAATGACAGATTTCTTGGACCTGCATGAAATAGATGAAGAAAATGTGTCCATGAGGTTGTTCGCCCAGACTTTTGGAGGTGAGGTTCGTAAATGGTTCAGAGCTTTACAGCCCACAAGTATCAATACATTACCAGAGCTTCAGACACAATTCGTAGATCAGTGGGAGATGAAGAAACATCCTCTGCAAATTACTTCTGAGTATACTAGCATCAAACGTAATCCTGGTGAGTCCGTTCAGGATTATATTATCAGATTCAATATAGTTTATAATGCAATTCCAGATGACTTAAGACCGTCTAGAAAATCATCTCTCCTTAAATTCCCGGATGGTTTCGATTCGGAGATGGCTTATTCACTACGAGACAGAGATCCGCCTACCTTGGAAGATATGCAGAAGATTGCTGTTAGTGTTGAGGTGAATCTGAATGATAAGAGAGCCCGGTTGAAAGCAGAAAAGAGAGTGACCATAAAAGAAGAAGCTTCCACATCTGCATCAGAACAGCACTTGCTTCGTGAGATGGAAAAAATGTTCAAAAGAATGACGCTTGATAAGACAGAAACGCAGATTCGTAATCCCAACTACCATGGCCAGCAGCAGCCACAGTTCAGAATTAAGCAGCGTGAACAGAGAGCACAAGAGCCGGCAGCCCAGCAGCAAGTTAAAACACCTCTTTTGTATAATTTTGTGAGTCAAGATTCAGACGATGACGATGATGTAGTAGGGGAGCAAAACCACTTCTTTACTCCCGATGATCTGCCCATTTACATCACTGAAGAGGAAAAATATGGAGAAAGTTCAGCTGCACAGAAAGATGAGGATTTCATTTTAGCAAATGATGTAACTCTGGAGGAAGAATCAGATGAATACCAAAGAGGGTATATTAATGCTTTGTCCGCTCAGCAGAAGCAATACTCATTGAGAAACAGAGATGTGCCCATAAACCCAATTCAGAAGAGAAAAGAGGCTTCAGCACCAAAGATGGATTCACCTATACCACAGAAGAAAGGAAAAGAGACAATTGATCCCACGGCTAGTAAATCATCATCAGCAGAAAAGGCCAATCAGTCAAGTATAATGAAAGATAAGACTAAAAAGAAAGAAGTTCCGGTCAAAGAAGTTGAAAGAGTTTCAGCTTTTAGTTTGGAGAATGAAATTTCCAAATTGAAGGTATCTATTCCTTTGACAGAAATTATGAAGAACAGCAGCTATCGAGGTCAAGTCTCTAAAATTCTGAATTTTGATCTAATGTTTGACACGGTAAATATTGAATATGATCAGCCTGAATTGATATTTGGGCCTAATTTAGATGGTGAGTCCCCTGACAGTGATGTTCCTCCCTTTTATATCAGTTTGAGGTTGCATGAATATGTATTGCACAATGCCATGTTTGATTCTGGTGCTTCGCATAATCTTATGCCAAAGGCGATCATGGAAAAGTTGGGTTTAGATATTACAAGGAAATACCATGATTTGTATTCATTTGATTCCAACTGCGTGAGATGTATCAGACTCATCAAAGATTTGGTTGTAAGTTTAGATCAAATTCCTGCGAAGAATGTCTTGATGGACGTGGTTGTGGCGGACATTCCTCCTCGATTTGGGATGCTCCTTTCTAGATCTTGGGGAGAAAAGTTGAAAGGTACACTACAGTTATATTTCTCCTATGCAAAAATTCTAGTCTTTGGTCAAATGAGAAAGTTATATCGAGAGCAGAAGATGAAATACATGATAACAAGCAAGGAGAAACCAATCAATCATCCTGTAAATTATGTACATACCGACTTAGAGTATTTTGTTTTTTTTGCTGATAGTTTTAATGATATAGATAGTCAATTAGTTCAGGAAGAAGATATACCAGAGATCACCAAGAATTTTAGAGAAGTTCTGCAGAAAGAAAGACGAGAAAAGCAAGATACTGTTGAGCAATCAGCTAAAGACGATGGGCAGCAAACAGAAAAAATAGAGCTAGTGCAATTTCAGCACTTAGAGGAGGATGAAGATGGTCTTTGGACCATGGATTTCGATGGCACAGTGGGTAGTGATGGTGCTGGAATTGGTGTTTGGATACGCAGTCCATTTTCCGCTCCGGATAAGGTTCCAAGCAATGTGAGAGTATGTTCCTACAAACTAGCATTTGACTGTTCTAACGATGAGGCGGAGTATGAGGCTCTGATTGCTGGCCTTAAGATTCTAAGAAAGATGAAAGAGAAAAGAATTGCAGTCTATGGTGATTCAGAGTTGGTGATAAAGCAGGTAAAGGGTGAGTTTCAAGCCAAGCATCCTCGCATGAGGGCTTACCGTAATGCAGTTTTAGACATTTTGAAGTTATTTTCAGATTATACCTTGACGTGTGTGCCTCGCATACAAAATGGTGTTGCTTATGGACTTGCTAAGGCAGCAAGAAATTTAAAAATCCCAATGAATTCCAGCAACAAGTTCTAGATCCATGTGAAGCACCGCCCCACCGTTCCAGACAATCAGAGATGTTGGCAAGTTTTTCAGGACGACGAGGAGATTAGTGATTTTCTGCAAAATAAGGGTAAGTTTAAAGACACCTCCATAGATACAGAACATGATGATGGTAATGATGATATACAAATAAATCAAATGGAAGTGCTGCAACTTAAAGATAACATCATTCCTAAAGGATTGATTCCTTTAGAGGAACTCTTTGATCAAGACGATGTAGCCCGCAAACCGACATTGGGGGCAACTGAAAAAGGTGTTGAAGAAGTAAATATTGGGACAACTGAAAATCCCAAGATGGTAAAGTTATCCAAGTCATTGTCACCAGAGGTAAGAGCGGAGTGTGTGAGATTGTTGTCTTCATTTGTTGATGCTTTTGCATGGGATTACTCAGATTTAAAATATATGACACTAATATCATTCAGCATACTATCCCTATTAAACCAAATCAGAAGCCTTTCCGTCAGAAGTTGAGGAGAATCAATTCAAAGCTGCTACCGTCGATTGAAAAGGAGGTAAATAGGTTGTATAAGTTAGGAATCATTGTGCCTATCAGATTTTCTGATTGGATATCAAATTTGGTGCCCGTGAGAAAAAAGACAGGTGAGATCCGTTTGTGTATTGATTTCAGAAATTTGAATAAGGTATCATTAAAAGACAATTATCCGCTGCCAAAAATGGACCATATATTGCAGCGAGTAGTTGGAGCATCAAGGATGTCACTACTCGACGGCTATTCAGGATATAATCAAATTTTAGTGCATGAGGACGATCATGACAAAACTGCGTTCACCACTCCATGGGGAACGTTTCATTATGCCAAGATGCCATTTGGTTTGAAAAATGCAGGTGCCACTTTTCAGCATGCAATGGACATGGCTTTCGCCAATGAGAAAGATGTATTTTTGGTGGTTTACCTTGATGATTTGACTGTGTTTTCAAATTCTGATGAAGAACATTTGTATCACTTGAAAGTTGTTTTCCAGAAGTGCAGAAAATATGGCATTTCGCTGAATCCGAAAAAGAGCCTGTTTTCCATGGATGAAGGCAAAATCCTTGGCCACATCATATCGAAAGATGGCATTCGTGTTGACCCTGCACGTGTTGAAGCAATCCAGCAAATTGAACAGCCCCGGAACAAGAAATAAATACAGTCATTTAATGGTAAAATGAATTTTCTGCGTCATTTCATTCCAAATCTTGCTGAGCATCTTAGAGAAATCACAAACATGCTGAAAAAGGACAGTCAGGTAAAGTGGACAGAAGAGGCGGTGAAATCATTCAATTTGGTAAAGTTAGCTCTTTCTTCAGCCCCTATTTTAATCAGCGCGGACTACACACAGGACTTCATTTTGTTTTCGTGTGCTTCTGAGCACACTTTGGCCGTTGTTTTAATGCAGAAAAGGGACAGAGCGTTGAAATACGACATTATTGAGAAAAAAGCACTTGCACTTGTAAAGGCCTTGAAATATTTCCGTGTGCATATACTGCATTCCCACATTATAGCCTACGTTCCTAGCGCAGCAGTTAAAGATGTTTTGGTACAGGCAGATCCAGAGGGAAGATGGGGTAAGTGGATTGCTGCGTTGTTAGAATATGATGTGGAGATTAAACCGACCAAGCTGATCAAAGGACAAGGACTAGCCAAGCTCATGTCTGAAACAAATCTGCATGCTCTAGATATAAATTTGATCGCTGCCATGTCTGATGAAGATGAGGAGAGTACATCATTTCAGGTATCTGATATTTTTGTTTCTTCCCCTTGGTATGCTGACATTTTATACGTACTTCAGAATTTATCTCCACCACCTGGGATGCCTAGAAATAAGAGTAGAACCTTGAAGTTGAGGGCTGCGAAGTTTTGCATATTGAATTCTGCATTATATTGGAAAGACCCTGGTGGAATGTTATTGAATTGTTTGGTAGAGGAAGAAGCCAAAAGAGTTTTAGAGGACTTTCATAGAGGAGACTGCAGGGGCCATCTGTTTTGGAAAACCACAGCGAATAATATTCTAAGGGCAGGTTACTATTGGCCTTCTTTATTTTCTGATGTATATAAGGCTGTTAAGAATTGTCACCAATGTCAAATTTTCGAAGGGAAGAAGAAATTACAGCCTTTGCCTCTCAAACCAATTGAAGTCAGTGCACCATTTCAGTAGTGGGGGTTGGATTTCATTGGGGAAATCCATCCGGCATCTTCCGGACAGCATAGATGGATATTGACAGCAACGGATTACTTCACGAAGTGGATCGAGGCGATTCCCACTCGACAAGCCACGGATGCGGTAATCATCTCTTTTCTTGAAAATAATATTCTGTCACGTTTTGGGTGTCCTAGTAAGATAATCACAGATAATGCAGTGGCCTTCAAGTCAAAGAGGATGGTTGAATTTTTCTATAAGTACAACATCAGCTTGGGACATTCGACTGCCTACCATCCGCAAGGAAATGGCTTGGCAGAATCTTCAAATAATTCTTTGGTAAATATCATTAAGAAATTGTTGGAAATCAATAAGAAAGGCTGGCACAAGAAATTAGTGAATGCACTTTGGGCTAATAGGGTAAGTCAGAAAAAGTCTATTGGCATGTCTTCTTTCGAGTTGGTGTATGGAGTAGACACAGTGTTTCCCACGTCTCTTGTTGTCCCAGTAGTCAAATTTCTTCAGGAAGCAGGTAGTGAGGAAGATCCCATGCAGCGAAGGATAAATTAGATGATTCATTTACAACAGACAAGGGAGGAAGTCTTTCAAAATACATTTAAGTTGCAGGAGCGCATAAAGAAGATCTATGACAGGAAGGCAAAAGCAGATAAGTTTCAGCTGGATGAGGTGGTTTTGAAGTGGGATGCCCGAAATGAAGATAAGGGAAAGCACGACAAATTTGAAAACCTATGGAAGGGTCCTTTTAATATTGCAGCGTATCGTGGTCAAAACGCCTTTCTTCTCAAGGAAATGAACGGGGATGATTGTCCGGGAAGGCCGATCAATGGTTGGCTACTCAAGCGATACTATTTTTGAGTATTTTCTGCTGATTTCATCATCATTTTTTATATCGTTATACTTCTGTTTTATTTCAAGTGTGTACTGGTTTCTAATCTTCAGTCTGGGGCCCGGAGCGAAGGCTATAATTCTGGAGATGGAGGTTAGTTGGTTTGAGGTTTTTTAAGTTGGTCTTATCATTCTTTTCAGTTTGAAAGTTGAGTCAGTCTCAGTCAGTTTTCGGTCAAGTTTCAGTCAATTTTTTCAGTCAATAAATGTGTCAAAAGTTTTGTGTTATCCGTTCAAATAATGACTCCATCGCCCAATGGATGAAGGCACTGCCTAGCTCTTCCAGATATCTACTATTCTTGCAATCTCCTTGGAGCTACCATCCCCATTGGAGCCAATGTTAGAGTCGGTCCTTACGGCCCTTCGTCAGAGATCATTTCGCTTTTTGCATATCATTTTTAGGTGTCTCGCTCACTTCACTTCGTTGCATTTTGCTAGGGGCATGCCATTGACTGACGAGAGGGTCTGGTCGTCTTGTGTTTCCTCATGCTTGTACCTGCAGGGCTAATTAAAATTCCTCAAAAATCACTGAAGTTCAGGTCACGTCATTCATGGTCATAAATGATTATTTTCATCAAAAAGAGTCTTTAGTCCTAGAGTCTAGGGTTTTTCAGTCTTTTGATACATGTGATAAAAGCCCGCAGGCCATGAGGTTGGTTTGGAAAAGGTTCCCATTTCATATTTTTATTCTTAAAAACATTTGAAGACATTTCTAGTCCAAAACTCTGTTTTGGAACTAGAAACTGTCAAATTTATTTTTTGTAATAATTATGTATTTGTTCCACCATAGAAAGTTCAAAGCAGCCTCTGGTCTTTGCCGAAGTCAAAATGCCAAAATCCCTGCAAAAACAACCAAGTTTCGTCAGTCCAAGACTCAGAAAAACAGTGAAAAGCCAAAAGACAGAATTGCATTAAATGACAAAGTGCCAAGATTGCCAAACATTACAAAGTGGGTTATGGAGAAAATTAAAATCAAATCTGATTCTTGTGAGATACTTCTCAACCTATATAAATCATTGAAGACAAATCATTTTCATAAGTTTCCAAAGCAAAGTCGAGTTTGGAGTGTTGGAGAGCAAAACTTGTTTTCAAAGCTTTGAAGTCGGCGGGTAGTGCGCGGCCCATACAGGAGGCGCATGACGCACACAAGGCGCGCGACGATTGGGCATCGACAAAGCCTTGCTTTTTCGCACGCGCGCGACGTGATAATAATACATATGCTAATCGGGCAGATACAAGGCGCAGAGTTTCCGGTAGGCCAAAATTTCTCTACCTTCGCATTCATGCCAAATTACCATTTTGCTTGCAAAAGAGTCATGGTACTTAGTGAATCATGATGTTACATATTTTAAAATGGAAAACAAGTGTTTGACGTGGTGAAATGTAAACCCTATGTTCATTGCCAAAATCACTCCATAGGGTTTTGAAGGACATGTTAGTGATATTGTGGGGGTTTCCAAACTTGTGTTATTGATATATATGCCCATGCTCTCTATTATTATTGGTGTCATCGCTTATTGTTTACCATAGCCTCACGCTCTCTCTCTCCTATTCAAATCACTGCTGTCATTACCATTGTCATTGTCACACTGTTTATCATTTATATTGTAACACAGTCCCATATTCACTATTCCCCATTCTCCATTGACAAAGCCTAACTATCATTGCAAGGGCTGTTTCTTTGTCCTACACTAAATTATACTCCTTCCTACTCACTAGTCAAAATCCCCATGTAGTCAAGCAGTGGCTATTTTCCATTCAAACTTATTTGACAATACCTTTATCATTATGGTTTTCCTATAGCACCTTGATACACATGTGACACATTTGGGATTTGAGCATACACTGAAACTCTTGTTTTTCACCATACCTATATCAGCATATATTTGTCAAACATTGATTTCAGCACCATGTCAGAGACGGATTCAGTTTATGAGCAGGAGTATGACAGTGATTCCACAGCAGAAATTAATGTGCCACGGAGTTCTCACAAAAGTGGCAAAAGTGGTAGGCATGTCAGGGAGGAGCCTACTTCTTTGGCTCAATTGCAGGCTTGCCTGCTTGCAATGGATTGTTTTCAGCATCAGTCATGTTTCTAGTACTGTGAGATGATTTCACAAACCCAACGTTATCATGAGCTAGCTCGCCTATTTGTTCTACATTTACATGATGGCCGTATAAACCTTGCCGGAGTTAACTTCATTCTGTCACTAGAGACCATTGCTCAGGCCACCGGGATACCAAACATAGGATAGGAATGGAACAAACGATAGCAGCTAGGGAAATCCTACTATGAGCCATACATCAAACCTAGGTATTTGAGGCAGCTGAGCAGGGTATTTCCATTCAGATTTCTGAAAGATGAGTTTGCACCATTGATGAAACTCATCATTCGATATTTCAGTTGTGAGGGCAGATTCTCGCGCCTCTATGCGTACCATATCCGTTTGTTGATGCATTTCACGAGGGTACGTATGATGAGCATTCCATATTTCATGTACCGCAACATAGAGCGGATGACATTTCTTGTACAGAAGAAGACCCCAGCATAGCAGCATATATCATTACGCGTTGATCAAAATCATGGTGGTACATCAGCTGACACAGCAGGGCATTTCTTGGGAGGATTTCATCTCCCGTGACTTCTTCACAGCATCACAGCCGCATCCCGAGGTAGTTCAGGATGAGGGAGGGCCTTCACACCAGTTTCATATTCCTGAGACTGAGCATATCAGCGCTCCAATGTATGTGACATATCAGCGAGGCCACAGAGCCTTATTTGCAGCTACACGACGAGTACTATCTCCACCCGAGGTGGAAGGGGTCTCGTTGACTTCATGAGTAGAGCGAGTATTATCTCCACATGGTGTGGAAGGGGTCTCGCCTTCTTCATCAGCACAGGTACTAGTTCAGGATAGAGGCAAGAGGCCTATGCACGGTGATGGCCCTTCAGGAGGCCGAGACACTGATTTTACACTCATCGATGTTGATGCGAGCTCTCCTAGCTCGAAACTGAAAGAGATCATCCAGGAGAAAAAAGCTGAGATTGACACGCTGAATGTGAAATTATAGAGAGCTCAGTGGTTGATAAACTACCTGGAGCAGCGTAACAAACAGCTGGAGGATCAGCACACACTTGTAGAGCTGCGGCGAATCCGTGAAGATCGACAATTGGCCCGGAAGAGACCAGGTGACATGACACCGGCTGATCGAGATACTTGCCTCACGCATGTTAAAATTCATCTGGAGAAGTTGTTGGCAAAGGCCAATAGAGACAAAGACATGCTCCGTCATATGAAAGGTCATTATTGGGCCCGCATGCACGTCTGCAAAGCAAAAATGAAGATTCTGAAGAGGAGGTTGAGCAGAGCACTGAAACGGCGAAAGAGGCCTGATCCACTCCGGATTTTGGCCGAGGCTTTGTTGGCTGAGCATGATACATGATGGAGGTTCTTTGCTCCAAATTTGAGCAAATTTGAAGAATTTTTTGTAATTTTTGAAAATTTTGGTCTCAAAACAGGTTTTTCAGCCCAACGCGTAGCGCGTCACAACGCGTAGCGCGTCACAACGCGCGCTTATGATTGGGACACTTGCTGGAGGAAAAATTTGTATTTTTGGATTTTTAATGGTAATTTATGCATGCTCAAAAATGTCCGAAGCATTTCACCAAGTTCTGGATGATCAAAAGTGCCAAAAACACCATGAAAATCACCTTTTGCACCAGCAGGAAGTACTTGTGGGAGAATGAAGTTTTGGACGGGAAAATGAGCTCCAAATTGGGAAATTCCACTTGGGTTGGATAGAAGACATCCAGGGCTTTCCAACAAGCTATCATGAGCTTCATTTTGATGCTAGGAAGTGCCCCAAAAGCAAGATGAAAGGCACGCGAAGCATAGAGCTCAGGCGCACGATGCATAGAGATTTTTGGTCAATTTTTCATTTTCCAGCTCAGGATTTCGGCCAGTTGGACCAGTTTTGATTGTGGATGTAATTTTTGAGTTATCTTGATGTAATTTTGTGGTTTTAATGTAAATTTGATTCACATTTTCCTGTTCTAGATGATTCACTCCCAAAAAAGTGAAAATCAAGTGAAAGAATCAGTTTCCTTCCTTTTAGAGGCAAGTTGTTTGGTTGCCTAGATTCTAGCTCCTTGTTTAGAATTGGTTCAAACTGCTCCTAGAAGCATGAGCTCGACCCCTAGAGGCATGGGAAGGGGTTAGACTTGTCTATTTATTGTATTTTCTAAGACACTTTCAGGGTTGGACTCTTGGGAGAAGTTTGGCACACTATTGTACATATTTTTTACATTTTGGCTAAGGAAAGATCAAAGGTTTTGCAGCACCTGTTGGGATTCTTGTGGCTTTCAGTTTTGATGGTGTGTTCTCTTAGTTATTAGTAAGTTCTTTAATGTTTAATGTATGCCATTCCCTTCTTTTTCTTATGAAAATAAATGAATGAGTAAATGAGGTTGAATCCATTGTTTCCAGTGCTCTGCCTTTAAATTTGTTTAGTTTTACATGTTTTCGCTAGTTTGGAGAGGATTCCTATTCTCCCTTGCCCTCTTCAGCTCCTTGTCATTCTGATCCATCCATACACCTAATCAAAAAGCATCAAGACTACTGCCTGCCTTGCCCCAACTCGAATTCTGCAAAGATTTGGCCTCATCCCCGAGCCCAAAATTGTTTTTCCCATTTTTCCAACAAAAACCCAAAAAAATCAAAATCAAACTTTCCTATCTATTTACTAGCCTAAAATCAGTTCCCATTTTAAGTCATCTCAGCCCCTTTGAAGACCTTTTGCCGAGATAGACCCGGAGAGAGCCATCTCCTGTCCTCGTAGGGCTAGCTACGAGGCTGAGCGTGGTTTGATGTTGCCTTGAGTTTTACCTTATTTCAGCCTAAGGTAGATTCGAGCGCTAACATGCTACAGACGTATTGCATGTGCCAAGATTCGGTATGAATATGATTTCAGTATCCCTGCTACAGGATAAAGGATATTATATCCATTTCATAAGGAAGAAACTATTTTTCAAACACTCAAGTCGAAAGAAGGTAAGACAGTTTGGAGTTTGAAGCAACAAATTGTACAGGTTGCAATTCGACTCTCCAATGACACTAATAGTTAGTAACAGTAGATGTGGGAAAGAACTGAATGAGTTATCGAATAGGAGAATGGCACACTTTCACCATGAAGCACTCAAGATGCTAAAGGAAATAGTAACGGTGGTTCCAAAACATGGGACGAAACACGATGATGTGTGCAGAGGATGCGTACTTGGGAAGTATGCTAAGGCAACATTCCCTAGAAGTGACAACAAAAAGATGGCATGTTAGGACTTATACATTCAGATATTTGTGGCATGATGTCCACTAGAGCTCTCAGTGGTGTCGAATACTTTGTCACCTTTATTGATGACCATTCCAGGAAAACCTGGATCTACTTTTTGAAGACCAAGGATGAGGTCTTTTATCGTTTCAGGGAGCTTAATGATCTCATGGAGAATATGAAAGAAAAGAAGATAAAGGTGCTTTGCTCAAATAATGGTGGAGAGTATATTGATAAAGACTTCACAATTTTTTTGTGTGAAGGAAGGCATTAGAAGAGAATGGATAACTCCGTATAATCCACAACATAATGGGGTAGTGG